>JAZKJV010000998.1:263347-756397 GCA_037367405.1 Ottelia alismoides | reverse complement strand
TCGGAGGTGAGAATCCTCCAAGTCCAAGCCACGGTCATGACGTTTGATAATGTTGTCAACTATCTCAAGCCAAGACCACCCTCCTTCTTCGGGAGGTAAACAGTGCGCCAACTCACATCATGACTCCCATAGCACTAAAGGAAGTACGCACCTCCTCCTTTGGAAGCATCTTTCGTTTTATCATTTGAAATCACTAAATCCATCCATCATCCATTATCATTAATAAGTCGTCAACCCATCATTTTTGTTTAGTATTGTTAAATATATAACAGGAAAGGCCGGTGATCAAGGAATCTATTAAAAACAATGCTTCTATTACGTCACGAATCTCTGCCATTGATTCTCCTCGTTCCTTTAATTCTGAATGCATCAGGAGTGACATCGGATGATTCACATGAGAGCAGCCAGGCGCAGAAGCAGGCGCTCGTGTCGGCTTACAGGGACGTCGTAAAGCCGAAGGTGGCGGAGGAACTGCGGGCTGTTGACGAGAGCGGCAATCAAGAGGAATCGGTGAGGGAGACGAGGCAGTGGGGGACGTCGTGGTGGGAACAGTTCAGGGTGCTTCTGGAGAGGGGGCTGAAAGAGAGGAGGCACGAGGCCTTCTCCACGCTCAAGATATCGCAGGTTCTCGTGACTGCCTTGCTCGCGGGCTTCCTCTGGTGGCAGTCTGCCAACGTCTTGGATCAGGTAAAGAGATCTGCTTCCCTTTCTTCCGCCTCCATTCTATACTCATTATTTATTTATTGAAAATTATTTAGCCCATCAGTCGGTTTCACTCCTGCACTGTTCATCTTCCTCTGTCCCCTAGTTCTCAGTAAGGATATCTAGGTAATGCATGACTGGCAAGTTTTGACCTTGTTCTGATACGGATTATCGTGTTCTTAGTAAGAACGATTTCTCAGTGGAATCACTTTTATTGTTGGCAATTATCACGTATTGAAGTCATAAATGAAAATTTAGCATTTGAACTTGCCAGCGAACAAATGGCCATATATCGTTCAAGAATTCACCAAACTTTATAACTTTCCATTAATTATCCATTAAATGAACACCATTTAGTCTCGAAAAGCGGGGATTTGTTGGGTAATGCCGCTTAATCTGCGCTCCGTTGTAAATAGTGGGGTCAGCTTTCCTATTATTGTACTCTTGCCTTAGTTGAAGATTTCCCGTGCCGTGAAATCTACGTTTCTCGAGACTGCATTTATCACAGTTGAACTTTTCCCTGAATGACATCTGCTTGACGGCATTTCAAGGACATATGTCTACAACTTTTGGAGACACGCAGAGCTCGCGCCCCTTGAACTTGAAGGATGCAGTAAATAGAGTATGTAATAGGAAGAATTTCTTCGCTTAAATTAAAAACTGCGCCAATCATATTTCATGTGCCGCATTTAATATCCAGAATGTAGGGGAATTTATATTTCGAACTTTCATGATTCTTTGCTTGCGAAACGACATGCCTTCTCTTGTCCTTCTCTAAGTTTCTCTAATAATAATCGCCTGTTTTGCTTGCACGTCTATCCTTGCAGTTTCGTAATTACGTGATTAACCAAGATATGCCATCGAATTCCACTTATACAAACCAATTAGAAGTAATCTGATTATGATATATCTGTTTTGACGGGGTTGATGCAGTTTGGGCTTTTGTTTTTCGTGACGGGCTTCTGGGGGTTCTTCTCTCTCTTCCAGGCAATCTTCACCTTTCCCCAAGAGCGCACCATGCTGGCTAAAGAGCGCTCTTCGGGCATGTATCGCCTCTCTTCCTACTTCACCGCCCGCATCGTTGGTGATCTACCTATGGAGCTAGTCCTCCCAACCGTCTTTGTCGTAATCGTCTACTGGATGAGTGGGCTCGAGCCCAGCGCGACCCATTTCTTCGCGACGCTCTCTTCCATCCTCTTCAGCGTCCTGGTATCCGGTGGCCTCGGGCTGGCTCTCGGCGCCCTCGTCATGAAGCTCAAGACAGCGACAACGCTGGGCTCCGTCGTCATGCTTATGTTCCTCCTCGTTGGGGGCTTCTACGTCCAAAAGGTCCCCCCTTTCATCGCGTGGTTGAAGTACCTCTCCATCAGCTACTACACCTTCAAGCTGACATTGCTCTCACAATTCTCGAGCGGTGAGACGTACGTGTGCCGACCGGGGAAGCTGTGCTTGGTGGAGGACTTGCCGACGGTCAAGGTGGCCGGGCTGGACCATAGTGGAATTGCGGTCGGGGCCTTGATGATCATGATGGTGTTCTATAGATTGGTGGCCTATGTGGCCTTGATGAGGATTGGGGCAACCCCTAGGAGTTAGAAGCTGGTGGGTTTCTTTTTGTTTGCAGCTTTACATATACCTAAGTTTGTAGTCAAATTTGACTTTATCTAGATTTTTGGTACTCCTCGGTGTTAGTGGATCGTTATTGTAGGAAAATGATGTTTTCTTGGCATCTGTATACATCTTAATGGAAAGCTTTGGTTTTCCGAGAGGTATGGTGTATGGGCTATTGGTGTTCGGTTTATGAGGACGGAGGATCGTTCGATCTTTATCGGACGGATCCCTGAGTTACTGCACCTGCAATATTACAGGCTTACAGCCGAGGATCTGTCATGTCGGGTTATACCACTCGTTATTCGTGTTGTCTTGTGGTGACATGGTTTACGAGGAAATGCAACATTCATCATGTATTGTCCAAGTTGGGGAGTAGCTACAGGTGTAATATGTGAATGAAACTGAGATATGTGCCTTTCACGACAGATGGGGTTTTGAAAGTAAATGAAAATGAATGCACTATCTACACTTCGGACTTTTATAAAGAAAATGGATTAGTCTAGGGTAACTAAAAAAAAGGATTAATATTTGCATAGATTCTCAAATTAGGGATTGATCTTTAGATTGTAACAAATAGGGACTCAGTTATTAACGATACATCCCCCAATATTGTGAATGGGCAGCTTAATCTATTGTATTAGTTGACGAAAAATACCCTCGTCCATTAGGGTTTAGTTTGCAGTTTCTCGACTTCGTTCCCCGACACTCACAAAACCACAGAAACCTATAGATCACAACCAACATAATGGGAAAGTGCCTGATTGACAAAGTTACAACCCTTGTAGATCATAGTCGACATCTCCATCATGTACTTTCTGGGGAAAACAGCGATCTTGATGATCTGTCCGAAGCTGATGAGCATCTAAAGGGTAAGGGCATTGATGTTCATGGGAAGTGTGACACTAAGAGCTTGCGGATTAGATGCACTACACTGAGATGTTGGTGTGTCGCGATGATGAAGGGCTCCACCATAGCAAGGGTGTTCAACCCGTTAATTTATTGATTGTAAAAATTACCGAAACTGGGCATTTGAGGATGGGGAAGATGCAGCAGATGGAGCCGAGGATGCTTATATACCAGTGGTTGATGAGCTGGTGAACGCTGGAGTCATTGACGATGGAGTAGGCATTGGAGAGCTGCCTGATGAATAACCGTTCCTTTATCTGTATTCTTCCATTTTATCTTTAAATCCTTAGCAAATTACATGTAAATATCACTAATTTTTACAAATTAACATCTAATATTCATCTGTAATTAGTACGTAATTAACATATTAATATATATATATATATATATATTAAATCCAAAATAAAAATAAATAAAAGAAAACAAAAATAAATAAGGTATAAAAGATATTGAATGATCCTAAACCATGAGACCAAGTCAAATATTGGTTAGGTCGATTGGGAATAAAGTAGGAGATAAGGGTCAAATATTGTAGAAAACCTTAGTTATTTACTCTGTAAATAGCCATTTTTACACTATTTTATTATTCCTTGTACACACCTCAACTAATAAAATATTCAACATGAAACTTGTACTTAATAGGAAATTAAAAAAATAATAGACAATAAAAATCATGCGAAGGCACATTGTACACACAGATGAAAAGGCCACAAACATAACTTCATAGACCAATATCTATTCCATCTTAATGCAAATTGAACTAAACTCATCATTATTTTATTCCAAATTAAATTATCTCCCTAATGAACATGGTTTCATTTAAAATGAAGTTAAGATACGAAAGCCAGCTCTTTAGGTACTATTGTACTAGGGCATCTACACAAATTCTTTACAATTTTACACTCTTTATATTTTTAAATAATTGTATATATTATAAAAATTTTAAAATATAAACATAATTAAAAACATGTAAAAATACCCAAAATAAATAGCAACAACAAAGCATTTTCCACAGTAAGTAAGGTCGGCTACATGGATTATTTGCCTCCATTCAAATCTATCTTAGGTAATCCTCGGGCTTAGATACAAAAAACTAAGATCCATTCGTATATCCAATTCCAACACTTCTTGGGCCTTCCTCGCCCTCTTTTAGCCAGTTCAACATTCCAAAACCCGCATCTCCTCACCGGTGCATTAGCTGACTAAAAGTCCCGAAATTACCCTTTGGTAATTGTGTAGAATTAACGTTAAATTTAGTTGCAGACGGGCAATTCAGATCAATCAAAAAGACCACTTGATTAATTATTCAATTAAAAGCGAGTGATCCAATTTATATTTTCCTTGGGCAAGCCGAAGGTTGAACTCAGGGAGGAGACTATCTCCTTAGGTTAATTATTAGGGGATCTAGAGGCTAGGTTTTCAAAGAAGCATTTATTTGGTATTTTTAAATGCAATTATAAATGCAATGCAATTTCATGCTAGTTTAAGGACTAAAATGCAATTTACGATCAAATTAAGTTCAAAAATCATCAAACTTTGCCATGAGGTGGAATATGATAAAATTAAGCTATTATAATTTTTTGGAATTTTGTGATGCAAGATGAATTAATAGTGAATTAAATATGAATGCAATGTGATTTCAAGCCAATTAATTTTAATAAATATCAAAAACCAATATCTTCCAGACAATGAATGTATCCTAGATAGGTCTACATGATGGGTATCCTGAACAATTTTTAACTCCTTAAAATACTAAGTGTGGAATTAATTAAAAATCAATTATTGATTATTTTATTGCAACCTTGACATGCTTGCAAACAAGATGATTTTAGGAACAATGTCGAACACATTAAAATATTCTAAATATAACTTTTTTGAGAATTCTTGGAGCAATGATTTATTTAATAACAATTTCAGAGCATAAAATAGGTAAACTATGCAAGTTTTTACCAAATTAATTATGATAAATAAACTACAGCTCACAAAAAATGCAAATAAATACTTATTGGATAAAGAAATAGTTTATCTATAATATGCAATTTTTGGAATAGAAAATGATGCAAAAATGATGTTCAACTTACAATACAAATGTAGGGTTCTAAATGTAAACTACAGAATAAAATGATTAAAAAATGAAGCACAGGGACATGCGCATGATTACCCAGACTTCCGAGGGTCTCAGTGCAATTTCTCCACCAAGACTGCAGAGCCTCACGTGCGTATGATGTCACCTCTCTTATGGGGGCGTGAATGTAGTATGCGGGAACACTAGAGGGGTCACGTGCAATACTCCCACAAGGCATGTGTGTGGAGCATGTGTTCCCAGGCTCGACAAGAGGCTCGGGTGGCCGAAACTCGAGCCGTCGCGTGGCGGATGGCAGGAGGCTCGGGTGGCTGAGGCTTAACCTTGGGTGGGCGAGACTCTTACCTTGTGGATAGAGGCGTTTACAGAGCTGACGTGGGCATTTTCGGGCCCTTGGATCAAGGCATGACCTTGACCCTAAGGAATCTATAGTGGGAGGAGGCGTAGGTGGCAAGGGTGGAGTGTGAACTCGATCGGAGCGCGTGGTGAAGAGATGGAGGGAAGCGATGGTCGGGTGGCTGCTTGAGGAATACGAACGTGCCCCAACAGTTAAGGGCCGACTCCACCTCCGTCGACACACGACTGGAGGTGGAGCTGCTGGCGGGGTCTTAGAAGGTGGGTCGAGTGCGGCTAGAAAACCATGCAGGGCTGCAAAGTCAGCAAGGTTAGCTCTCGTCCGTGGATCCAGATGTCGAGGTGGTTTCTCCAGACGGCGGTGAAGGGCAATGGGCAAAGTTGCGCAGAGAACTCGAGGCGGTTGTCGATGGCATTGAGACCCACCTTCAGGCATGAAGGGTGGTTGATGGCTTTTTGATGAAGGTGTGTCCTATGGGACGTGGGCAAAGCTGAAGGTGGAGTTGGTTGCATAGTGCAACAGTTGTCGACGAAGGACTGGTGGGGCGCGAGCCGAGACGGGGGGCGTGGCGAATGATGAATCCACGATTCATCATACTAAAAGATGAAAATGGAGCTTCGTATCGAGTAACTAGCTACATTGCATCATCTATTCTGCATTTTTATTGTTCATGCATGCAAAATTAATATTTGCATTTTAGCACTCATAATTGCATTCATAATCATCTTCACATTTGCACCTAACTTCATATATTTTTAAATAATTCATGTTAACTCCAAATCACCTCAAACCAACTCCAATGTGTACATATTACTAACAAGATTAAAGGAAAAATACAAAAAAATTACTAGCTCAAATAATTGGCATGTAAGACAAAATCCCAATGTCAGACTAGACAGACTAAAACGCTCATATCTTCCTCCTATAGTATCCGATTTAGGTATACTCACTTTTAAAATAATATATATTTAAAGATCTTCAAAACAAGACCAATTTCATAAAAATCGGAGCTCGTATGTGAAAGTTGGATTTTGGGCCTCTTTTGCACGTTTTGTGTTTTACCCGTTTTTGACCTATTATTTTATGTACATAATTAACTCTTTTCTATTATTTCTTTTTCTTTTATATTCGTTGATGAAAGTTTTAATAAAATCCATAAAAATCTAAATTTAAAATAAGACTGAAATCAAAGAAACTGACCAAGTCCGAGTGTCCTTTACGAGTTTTGTGCAAATTTCTCACTTTTTCTTCTTTATTTTATTTACCTAATTTCTTATTTCCTAAAAATACAAAAAAATAATTATTGTGTAAATATTTATATTTTATTTTATCTTTATTTTTCTCTATTTTTATCTTCATTAAAAATAAAAAAATTACAAAATCTAAAAATCAAGGTATTTTATGTAATAGAGTACCTTAAAAATATCATTTTACACAAATGATCTCTTTTGCTCTTGACGTCTTCATGAAAGTTGTAGATGTCATCGAGACGAGCAATTTTCATGTTGAGCACTTTACGATCCGATGCCGTTTTCTATTTCTACTAGACTTTTCTTTTATTTTTATTTTCCGAATTTTCTGAAGCTGACACGTGCGGGTCAGCTATTTTTAAACCCCTTTTATTTTCATTTTTATAAAAATAATAATATTAATAATAATAAAATAAATACTCCCCGTTTTCCCTGTCAAACTCTGCCCTCCTCTTATCTCTCCAGCATCTCCAATGCGCCAACAGCCGCGCAACGGCCGCCGCCGCCGTTGGCCCCGCAACCATCTCCAACGCGCCTTATCCTCTCCCTCATCCTATTTAAACTCCATGACTCCCAGGAGTACGATATCCGCCCATATCCGCAGAGAGAGCTCGGGGAGAAGGGTCAGTGACAAGGGCCCTCTTCTCCGGGCGATTATCTCCATTGGCGTGATCAACTCAAGCTTCTCGAGGCCTTTAACCGGCCTCGATCGAAGCGAGAACCCAAGAGCCGGCCTCCGTCGCTCCTATTCCAGGCGAAATCCACCATCACATTCTTCTCTCTTCATCCCCCTGTTCTTTCTCCAAATCCCTGTTCCTATCAAAGTTCCCTGCTCCCTCTTCCGCCCTGCGTAACGACTGCGCACCAGCACCCCTCGCCGGTCTCCGTTGCCATTCCTCCACCTTCGCAACTCCTGCTGCCATCGACAGCCACTCGCAAGCGGAGGAGCCACCCCCACGCACTCCTTCGCACTGGCCATTTATCCGCATAGCAGCAGCCATCACCTGGAGAAGCGGATCCACGCAACTGTCCGCATACGCAGGGACTTCCTCGCCGCGGCCAACCGCCACGCGGCCAGACGCCACCGCGTGACCGCCTGCTTCACCAACCTCTGACAACGTCGTCCCCGCGTTTTTGCCATCGCCGCCCGCGGTCCAAGTTTCTCCAGTAAAGGCGCAGCTGAACCCCCCCCCCCCCCCCCCCCCCCCGCAGCTCTCCTTCCCGTTCACCTTCGGCCGCAGGAGCGGAGCCGGCCGCTCGCATTCAGGCCTCGCCCCGTCGCGTGGTCTCCTCCATCTTCAGGCACCTGCGCGGCAGCATCTCCTCCACCTACGTGTGGCCGCCTCCTGCCAGCAGTTCCCGCCAACACCAGCATCCTCTCCCGCGCGTGTTCCAGCCCCTAGCGCCGCCACTTGCGCCCTCCGTCGTGCGGCCAGAAGCCCCTGCTACCGGCAGCCGCTTCTCACCGCCTGGATATCGTCGCCAAACATGAAGAAGAAGACAACACCCCTTGCACGTGACAAACACGTATTAGGAGAAAATGGCAAAAGAAACCCTCCGAAAGTGCATATTTCCATCCAGGTCCAGCCACCCTAGTGGGCCGTGCTATGCAAGTGACTCCAGGAAATTTTGCATCCTCCTCAGTTTATAGGTAATTGCACAATAAGACCACTCTGCATTTTCTTATTTATTTTCTATTCTTTGCATATAGAATCCTGTGTTTGCATGTTATTTTGAATAGTTATTCATCATCTTTTTATTATTTTAAAAATTAGTACTTTGTTCTTAATTCCCTACATTGTGGCATATGTTTATATTTTTGTTCTTTGTGGTTAATTAATTATTAATATACTTGTGAGGATTAGCATATTTTACCCAATCTGCGCTTAAAAAATCGTTGATAATTAATCACAGTTCCAAAATTGCTAAAAAATCAGAGATCAGATAATTAATTATATTTAACACTGTGCCCAAAAAGAATTGCATTCACATGCATATTTTTCTCTATAAAAATCATTTTATGCATTTCACCAATTAATTTTTAATAGATACATCAAACATTTTTATGGTCTAAAATTTTTCTGAGATAGAGCCTTAGTGATATATCTTAGATAAATTTATTTCCTGAAAATTTGTAGATTTAATATTTATTATAATTAATTAGTGAAAATATCATTGTTTCCATTATTTATTAATAGAAAATCCTTCTTGCATCCGAAAATTACAAAAAAAATACAGTAGCCTAATTTCATCATATTTTACATTCTGGACAAGTTTGAGGATTTTTGGAATTCTTTTGATTGAACTTTGCATTTTAGTCCCCAAACTTCACCAAAATACATATCACACATTTATCGCATTTAAAAATATCAAAAAAAATCTCTCTATGAAAATCTAAATTTAAGATTGATTAAAAACCAACTTAAGGAGACAGTTACCTTCCTGAGTTTGACCTTGGACTTACCCAAGTAAAAAAAAGTGTCCGCTCACTTTAATTTGACATTAATTAAAATAGTGGTTTTTAATTAACTCTGAATTTATCTGACTATGAAATCGTTAATTCGATATTATTAAAAAGGTAAATTTCAGGTTCTTCAACGAACAAGAAGATGGAGGACATGTGCCGAGTGGAGAAGGTGGAGGTCCATATGACTCTAGCTTTTGCAAAGCTTGAGTATGCTCGAGGTGCAGAGATATGAGGGAAAAGAGAGGCGATCTGGTCGAGGTAAAAGTAAAGGATGGGAATTATCGGGTGCAGAGGAATAGAAGTGGAGGGAAAAGGGAAGGAGAAAGAAGGGGAAGGAGCAGAGAAAGAAGAATAGGGGTTTACCTGAGACAGGTGGATGAGTTCACCTGGGAAGCTGGATGTAGAGAAGCTCCAGCAATTGAGGCCTCTAGCATGTGGTGATGCACGCGAGACTCGATGAAGCTCTACGGCTACACAACATGAAGTCAAGCTTCGTGTATCTCTCTCAAGGACTACGCATGACCGTCATCGCCTTCCAAGGATTTTTGTTGATGTTACCAACAAGGACTCGAGGCTGGTGGTCTATCGCTCTCCAATATGGTGGATGGGGAGGATGGAGGCGACTGATGCCCCTTTATGGGTGATTGAAGTGTGGACCGGAAGATGTGGGATCGTGGAGAGATGGGGGTGCGGTTTTGTGTGAGTTGCATGAAGTGGGAAGCAGGGATTAGGGGGTTGTTGCACAACTGTCGTACGGGAAGGGAGACAGGCGGTTGCTGCAGGTGCGCGAGGGAAGAGGGCACATGTGGTGCGGATCCTACGGAGGTGGTTGCAGATGAGGAGTGAGAGGGCGAGGCATGTGCGGGGGCAGGCGATTGTACGAGGTGCGTACACCACTGCGTGAATCATGGCAAAGGAGCGCGAGAGGAGGAAGGAGTGGGGGCCGCCATGTGGCGCACGTAAAGGTGGCCATGTGGTAGGTAAAAAATATTAAAATTAAATTAAATAATTAAAGTAAATATTAAATAATAATTAAATAAATAGGTAAATAATAAGTAAAATAAAATAAAATAAAATAATAAATAAAATAAAAGGGGGTGACACGCGGTTGCTCCAAGAGCTGTCGTGTGTCGCTCCCAGAAAAATAAAAAATTAAGTATAAATAAAAAAAAGAACAAAAGGGGTCAAATCAAAAAGTAATCAACACGAAAGTTGCTCGTCTTGACGAGATCTACAACTTTTGTGAACGTTAGAAAATCAAAATAAATCATCTGTACAAAAAGTATTTTTGGGATGTCTTATTGGTATAAAATACCGAATTTTTATGTTCTGCAAAAAAATGGCATTTCAAAATAAGATAAAAATCATATAAAATAAGAGAAAATATGAAATAAATATTTACAACTTAATGGATTTTTGATACTTAAAAATATAAAATAAAATAAAATATAGGGACATATGTATAATTTACAATATACAAAGGAGGTCCAAAACCCAAGTTTTACATACGAACTCTGATTCTTTTGAATTTGATCTTGTTTTAAAGGTAATTGAACGTAAATTAATTAAAAAGTGAGTAGGGGTCCATAGGAGACTGTATGAGAGAGATATTCACATTTTAAAGTCCTTAGTCTCAAATTAGGGTTTGGGTTTTATTGGTTAATTTTACAACTTAGTATTTTATTGATATTTTTTCTTTATTAGTGTTAGCAATATATGCACTATAGAGTTGATTTTATTCAATTCTGATTTATAGAAAATAGATAAAATAATAATAAAAATATGGTGAATATACGGGTGATATTTACAAGCGAATTTGGCTTCTTATTTAATGCAAAATGTATGCTAAAATGCAGGCATTAATTCTAAGTGCATGAATGGTAATAATGCGGAATAAATGGATAAATTCAGCTAATTACTCCAGATGGAAGCTATATTTTCGCCTTTTAGAATGATGAATCACAGATTCATCAACCCTTATACTTAAATCTTGCTCGTCCCGAGCAACTAAAATGAAATGCAAAAGTGATCTGATTTTGGGTTCCATATCAAGGTCATGAACGAAAGTTGACTATAGAGCTCGACTCGACCTTTGGATTAATGATGTGGTGGAACCTTATTGATAATAGGATTTAAGACCTAACAGCCTTAAGTTCCACAATCTATTCAGGTTGCCTCAATAATCAGGTCAGAACAAATCCTCATACGTAAATTCTGATGACTATGAATCTTACGTGTACTGTGTATGTGAAATATAGCTCTCCACATCAGAAATAGCAAAGAAAACAACCTCCTCTAATAGGGTAATTCTAATTCCCCAATCTAGCAACTCTTTCCTGGAGGAGCAGGGTATTCCCTTCTAAGATCAAGTGCAACCAGCTCAAGAAAAGGGGGTAGAGAAGAGAATGGATTGTCACCAGTATAGTCATATCCGTGGAGCTTGACCAGTGTAGCAAAGTCTCCAGTTGTAGGGTTCCTTGGTGTGAGACTTTGAAGCATATCCCTTGCTTATTTGACTATACAAATATACACGCTCCGGCAGGCATGTTATTTTCAATCAGGTATGTCCCCTTTTTTGGAGTTCTTTCTTTCTTTTTTTTGACATATATACAAGGTGCATCATGTAGATAAGGAATTTTTCTTCTTGAGCCAGAGACTATCCATCTTTTGAAGCTTTATTGCAACACACAGCATCCCGTTGTTAGACGTCGACGCCACTAGACTAGGTTGAGATGCACTACCCTCCCTAGAAGAGGACAGGTGTTTCCATCTGTATGCTACTCTAAGACAAAGAATTTGTCTCCTCATCACCTCATCAATGAAGAGCTACGTACATGGTGCTTGTCCAAGTTAGGTCACTGCCTAAAAGAATCGTGTGTGTGTGTGTATTAAATATTCTACTTAGACCAATCAAGATGACATGTGGACATAGTCATGTGGACTCAAAGAATTAAGTCTCTCAACCTGAAATCTTAACTCCAGTTCCTATATGGTTCCTCTGAAATTAGGTAGATTAAGGTCAAATCAAATCCATCCTTGACTTCTATACATAACTTGGTTCAGATCCCACTAACTTTCCACTTTGCATATGCAAGATATGCAAATGAATGCAAATGACATGTAATGTATATGAATGAAGTGCAAGACTTTTTTTATGAATGCACGGATTATATGTACAGTAAATAAAAAGCCCTTTTTGTTATACCTCCTATTTGACAACAAATTTTACAAAAATATTTTTTACAAGAATGTTACAAATTTGTACATGTTATATAATTTTTGTAGCTTATATACAATATACATACTATAAAGTATACATGTATGTTACAAAGAGGTTTTTTTATTAAAATTTTCCCATGTAATTATTGCATAATATATACAAAATACGTGAAAGTATGAGCTACGCGTAAAGTATATATGAAATATACACACACCCATATACTTAGCATGTGTTATGTACTCAGAGCACAAGAAGCGAGGAAAAGATGTAGCTCGTGCTAAGCGTAGGAGAGTGAAAAGATTAAAAAATTAAAGAAGTCGACCTACTGTTGAGCAGAGATCTTCAAGGGTTCTGATTTATGAAATAAATGTGCAGTGTCATTGCAACCCAAAGAATCCCTCAACAAAGAAATTTATTTTTCTCAAGCTAAATTATGTACAAAAATGTAGCAAGAGAATTTGTTATTTAGTTTACGTGTATAGCAAACAGGATCGAACTCGGGGTTGCTACAAATCCCGAGAGTTATTCTAATAATAAAAAATCGATTAATAGAAAAAGGAACTCAAATGCAACTATCTTGGTTTTTGTAGGATTTTTATCTTTTTAATTTTTTTGATTTTTTTCTTCTTTTTATTTTTTTTATATTTATTGGTTTTTAGTTTTGCAAATTTTAAATTTTTAAAATAATCAATTTTCAAAGAAAACTTATACACAAAAGGAATGCAACTTTTTAGATTTTTCAAATATAATAAAAATATCCAGAAAAGTCAAATAAAACTATTTTTGTCTTTTAATTATTTTTTTACTATTTTGTAATTTTTTAGAGATTTTAAAATTTTTTTAGGATTTTCAAAGTGAATAAAAACAAGGAATAGAGCAAACAGTGAGCAGACATGTATATTTTGCTATTTAAAAATATAAATTAAGGTAAAAAAATGTTGTAATTATTTTTTCTAAAAACTAGAAGAAAATATCTACAAACATAAAGTGGAATCACTATGACTTTTCTATAATTTTTCGTGATTTTTTTTTAAAATTTTTAGTATTTTACATTTTTTTGTATTTAAAACTATTTAATGCATAAAATTTGCACAACAAATAAAATATACAAAAAATTCATTTTTTAGATTTTTTGACGTAATATGTGATTTTTTATTATTTTTCAAATTGTGAAGAGTGAGAAATGCGATATTTTGATTTTTTTAATAATAGCAAATGACAATAAAATGCAATGAGAAAATTTCACTAGGAAGATAAACAAATCAGAAGCATAATTTTATTTTTTAGAATTTATTGAGCTTGTAAAGAATTTATTTTAACAAGAAAAAGCATGCAAATTAAAGTCTGGATATATAGAACTTAAATGTGAATATTTAAAATTTTCATTAAAATATAACACAAAATAAAAACATGAGAAATATCGCAATTTACCCTGTTGGGGGTGTGCGATGCACGTGACTAGCTTTTGCGGGGATTTTTTATAATTTCTAAAACTCCGTAGGGGCTTTATGTAATTTTCTCAAAAAAGAATTGGGCTCCTCTTACGTTCTTGCATGCCCTAGCTAAGTGGGGGTTTATGTTCTCATCCAATCAAGGGGGCTGGGCGTCGCCCTCTATTTCTTCCTTTGTAAGCAAGAGGTGGCAATGGCTTTAAGGGTTGGCGCGCAAGCGATCGGCTATGGGATATCGATGAACTCAAGTGGAGGAGCTACGCGCTCGAGGGATGAAGGCGGTCGCGAGCTCTTGCGGGAGTGGGCGGTGGTGGCCCTTCGACTGGAGGAGGGTGGATGGCGGTCGGACTTCTTCGCATGGGGTGCATCGGGTGGTGTTGCGAAGGCGGCAGGTGCCACTGGCGGTAGGTGATGGTGCAATTGGTGCTTTGAGTTCAGCGGGAATCACTCACAAGAGAAGGTGGTGGTTTTGATGGTGGTGCTCACAGAGGGGTGGCACATGCCCTCAGTGGAGCTTGGTTGGTGGCAAGGGTTGGCGCTATGGATGGTGATGAGGGGCTCCTGCGATGTTCATGATGGGGTGAAGAGATGGCGGTCAACGTATTTGCTTTGGAGATGGACAGTGCGAGCTGGAAACAACGGTGAAGGGCCGTTTGTGGTGGAGGGCACGGTGGTGGCAACAATGCCGCCCATTTTTTTGTAATTTTTAACAGAGATGATATTTTTTAATTTTTTTTGAAGATCATGTACCTGCAATAAAATAAAATCACAAATACTCGAGCACGACGGCTCAGTCCAAGAATCAAATAGGGGTTAGGTGAATGGAGAGGTTTTGGTGGTCGTGGTGGAAGAGAACACGGTCTTCGGCCATCGTAAGCGGTCGGAGATGAGAGATCTTGTGAGATAGAATGTGAACATGGGTAGATTGAGGAAATGAGATGAAAAATCAGATCAGATTGAGTTGAGCGATTATAATAATGAACTATGATTAAAAACTATGATCTAAAAATTAAAAAATGATAATGAAATTAAAAACATAAAAATTATACAATTAACCTAGATGAAAAATGAGAAATAAAAATGAAAAAAATGGATCTAAATGTGGGAGTGGATTAACGCCGTGATGGCCTCGATGAGGACTGACTCGCTGTCATCGGATGACTCGGAAGCTGGACACCTATCTATGACAAGATGACTCTTAGAGAATAGACTCCTCTCACCAAAAGATTGATTCAGAAAAAATGAAAGAGAGGAGATAGATTAAAAAGATGAAGAAATAAAAAAGGAAGATATGTACAAAAAGGAAGGTATTTAGTGGTTCTTTAAAAAAATAAAATTAATTAATTAATTAATTAAAAACAAAATTTAGAATTAAATAAATTAATATGAAGAATTAATTAGCCACCCTAATGATGGTTATTTAAGGCATATATTCAAATTATATACAAAATGCATATTTTCAATTAATTAAATAAATAAATTAAATTAGATTTTTGAAATTAGATTAAATTAATTAATTAATTTAAGATATTATTTTTTGGTGATTTTTATATAAGGTGGTTAATTACATACATATCATATATACATAAGGTACATTATGCACATGTACAAATAAGGAAATATTTTTTTTTAATTTTTTATAATTTTTTTATTTAATTAAATTACTGTGAACAATATTTACAATTATTAATAATATAATATATCTAAAAATAAAAAAATAAATACAATAAATAAATGGTCAAATTGTAAAAACCACCCCAAAATATCAACTTTTCAACTGTAACTCCAAAAATTACGAAACCACTGCCATTTTAAAGATAAGTACGATGGAATTGAGTTTGATTCAATTTGAGTTCATATGAAGCCGAAATTGGTCTTTCAATTATCTCTTTACGACTTTTTCTGAGTGTGGTTACTTTTATTTGTACATGATTTTATTTTACATGTATTTTTATTATTTAAAAAATATTTTATTTACAACTTTTATTGAGAAAATTATTTAATTTGAGATCAATTTATGGACAAATAAAATAATGTAAATTTTATACTAATATACACATAATAAAAAAATGAAAAGTATTTACAAAACATATTTCTCTTGGATTTCTTGATTAAAGACCCTATCTCCCCTACTTTATTCCTGGTCGATCAGGTCAAGTCTTGACCTTCTCTCAGGGTTTGGGTCAGCATGTATCTATTGCATATATACAGTCTTTCATTTTCTTTAATTTTGTTATTTCTTTATTTATTTATTTTAATATATGTACAATATTTACATACAGATATATGTTAGTAAGAACATGGATTTGGTAATATATACATGTGTTTTAAAAGGGATTTTAAGGTAAAAATGATGAAATGCAGATTCATCATCCCCTTATGCTTTACCTTTGCTAGTCCCTTAGCAAACACTTATTTGAAAGAATAAGTGAATAAAAGAAAAGAAAGGAAAAATAAAGAAATTAGGACAATACTGAGTATTAAACTTATCTTCATAAAGTTATAGTATGGAGCTTTGTCATATCTTTGGATTATTAATGTGGCGGAACCTTAATAAGAAATGGATTTAAAACCTAACAACCTTCAAGTTCCACTAGAGTCCTATTCAGATCGTCTCAACAGTCAGGTCAGAAGAAGTCTACATACACAAATTCTTGTGACTATGAATCTCTACTTGTACGGTGTAAGTGAAATATAGCTCACCATCTCAAAAGTAGCAAAGAAACATCCTCTCCCAATAAGGTAACTCTAGTCCCCCCGTCTAGCAACTCTTTCCTCGAGGAGCGAGATATTCCCTTCTAAGTTCAAGTACAACCTGCTCAAAAAGAGGAAATGGAGAAAAGAATGGACGGTAGTCAGTGTAGCTACCTATCCTTTGATGAACGACCAGTGTAGCCTAGTCATCTAGCTGCAAGCTTACAAAAATTTGACTTTGAAGCTCATATTATTATCTTTCTATACTGGTATATACACTCCGGCGGGCATTTTACTCAATCAGTCATGTCCACTTTTGGAGATTATGCATTCTTTCTTTCTTTCTTTTTTGAAAATATATAAAAGGTGCAGCATGTACGTAAGGAGTTTTTCCTCTTGAGCCCGTAGACTATCCCTCTTTTGAAGCATTATTGCAACCCCATAGCATCTTGTCTTTAGACCTCAATGCTACTAGATCAGGCTAAGATGCACTACCCTCCCTAGGAAGACAGATATTCCCACTAGCTGTTACATACCCGTGTGCTACCCCAAGCCAAAAGATTCTGTCTCCTCGCTACCTCCTCCATGAGGAGCTACGTGTAGAGTGTCTGTCCAAGATAAGCCATGGTCTAGAAGAATCATGCGTGTGTTGTTAAATATTCTGCTTAGACTAATAATAACGACATGTGAACATAGTCTTATGGACTCAAAGAATTGAGTCGCTAGGACATGAAAAGGCTTAGTTCCATTTCTTATAAAGTTCCTCTGAAATTAAGTGGATTAAGGTCCAACTAAGCTCCATTCTTCAATTTTATTCTATACTCAGTTTAAATGTCAATGTTATCCTGAAAAATGCACATGCAAGAAATATATACAAAGCATTTTTTAGAGAAAAAGGGGTAGTAAAATATATACTATATACATTATACAAATTTTTTTAAGAGGAATTTTTTTTGTGTTTGTTTTTTTAATAATATTTTTTGATGTTTTTGTATTTATTTTTTGTTTTTTGGTTTTGTTTTAATTTTAATTTTAATTTTTCGGTGGTTTCTATGTCTTCTTTTTTTATTAACACAGCAGGTGACCAAAGTCTATATACACACACGTGGACTTTATAAATTTTTATACATATCCAAAAAATAATCATATTTTTAAAAGTATGAGTTATGTCTAAAGTATATATACAATATATACGACACTCCCTATACTTAGCTCGAACTATGTCCTCATAGTGATCAAAGAGCTGCAAAGGAAGACATAACTCGTGCTAAGTATAGAAAGTGAAAAGAATATTGTACAACAATGACTCAAAGAATAAATAGAAGTCAAGAATCCCCCATATACTTAGGATTAATTAATCCTAAGTATAGAAGACTGTACAAAAGGGAAAATCGAGGAAAAGAATTGACAGACTCAACGACTCGTCTTGCCCCCTATATTTAGGGTAGAATAGCCCCAAGTATAGAATATCAAAAAGTTAGGCGATAAACGAGAGATCATAAGAATAAAAACACAAAAGAGACGATATGAACAACATCACTCCCTCTATACTTAGAGTAGAGTATCCCTAATTATAAGCAACAACATGAGTGATGAACAAGACGAATATGAACAACAAAAATCATTCACCCTCCCCCCTATACTTAGGATAAAGCACATTCTAAGTATAGCATACATACACACAGAAAGGGGTGAATGATAAAACACAAGAAGAAAGAATGAAGCGAAAGGATACACAAGAGGTAGTTAGCTCATGTTTCAGATGCATAAGATGGAATCAAAGGATCATCATCTGGTACCACAAATATAGAATCAACGACGGATAGAAATGTATCACGATCTAGAGATGGTTTCAACAACCGTCCTTTCACAACAAATGGTTGTGCGTCAAATGACAACCCAGATATGACAATACTCCCATTGTCACGCACAACTCTCACAATGAGCGGTCCTGACCATTTGCTTTTCAATTTTCCTAAAAACAACTTCAACTTAGCATCAAATAACTAAACTTTTTGATCAGGAGAGAAAGTCTTCCTTTGAATGTGTTTATCATGCCAACACTTAACTTTCTCCTTATACATGAGTGAGTTATCATATGCAGAGTCTCGAAATTCTAGTGATCTATTCAAATCCAACTTTCTATTCTTTCCTACCTTCTCATAATCAAGATTGCATACACGGAGTGCCCATAAAGATTTGTGAATTAATTCCACTAGCAGGTGGCAAGGCTTTCCGTACACCAATCTATAGGGAGACATACCCAAAGGAGACTTGTATGTCATCCGATAATCCCATAGAACTGAATCAAGCATCTGGGACTAGTTCTTCCTATCTGGACGTACAAGTTCTTGCAATATCATCTTGATCTCCCTATTTGAAATTTCTACCAAGCCATTAGTCTGGGGGTGATATGGAGATGCAACTCTGTGCTCAATGGCGTACTCCTTCACTAGCTTCTTTACTTCTCTATTAATGAAATGTCTTCCCCCATCTGAAATTTGTATTTTAGGAATCGAACCACATAATAATGTTGTCCTTGAGAAAAGAACATACTGTACGACTATCTGCGGCTCAGGTGAGGATAGCCTCCACCCATCGTCTATCATAATCCACGGCGAGCAGGATGTACTGAAATCCCTTACTGACAGGAAATGGGCCCATGAAGTCTATGTCCAAGCATCAAAAACATCATAAATATGTATGTATCTTAGGGACATGATATCTTTAGAACTAACGGTTTCTCCCATTTTCTGATAGTCAGTACAACCTCTAACATACTCTGTAGCATCCTTAAATAATGTGGGTCACCATCGGTCACTCTGTAAAACCTTTGTTATCATGTGTTTCCCCAAATGATGCCCACCATATTCAAGTTTGTGACAGTGCTCAAGTGTGTGTTCCTCCTGAGGAATGCACCTTCTCCAGATACAATCCACACCCTCGCGGAATACGTACGGATCCTCTCACTGGTAATAACGAATCTCTGACAGAAATATGTCTACCTTGTACTTCGACCAATCTTGTGGAACTTTCTTGGAGACAAGAAAGTTCACGATATCAACATACCATGGGAGTCCACAGACAAAATGGCCTCATCTAGAAAGGTTTTGGAAATAGGGATCATGTTCTACTCAGAGGTCTCTGCATCCGTTATATGGGAAAGGTGATCTGCCACAATATTTTTCACTCCAAGTTTATCTCGAATCTTTAAATCAAACTCTCGGAGAAGAAGGATCCATCTGATAAGGCGTGCTTTGGCATCCTTCTTTTCTTGTAAATATCGTATGGCAATGTGATCCATGTATACAATAATGTGGGAACCGAAGAGGTGAGATCTGAACTTCTCTAGCCCAAACACAACTGCTAACATCTTCTTCTCTGTAACTGTATAATTTCGTTGTGCTTCATCTAGAGACTTGCTAGCATAGTGTATAGCAAATGGTATCCCATCCCTTCTCTGTCCTAAAACATCTCCAAATGCAAAATCTGAGGAGTACGTCATAATCTTGAAAGGAAGAGACCAATCAGGTGGCTGTAGGATAGGAGCGCTAGTAACCATATCTTTCATATGATTGAATGCAAGGAGGACTTTCTCATCAACAAAAAACTCACTCTCCTTGCACAGAAGCTTAATCAAAGGTCTGGCGATCTTACTGAAGTCCTTTATGAATCGCCGATAGAATCCTACGTGTCCCAGAAATGACCTCAACTGCTTCAAATTCTGTGGTGGCTCTAACTTAGAAATCACATCAATCTTAGCCCGGTCAATATCCATACCATGTTTGGAGATGAAATGGCCCAATACAATCCCATTAGTCATCATAAAGTGACTCTTCTCCTACGAGAGCACTACCTCACACCAACGTTAAAGAATTCGGTCTAAATGAGCAAGACATGTGTCAAAACTATCCTCATAGACCGAGAAATCGTCCATGAAGACCTCAAGGAAACTACCCACCATGTCAGTAAAAACGGCCAACATACACCTTTGGAATGTAGCGAGGGTGTTATGCATTCCAAAGGGCATCTGTCTGGCGTAGGTGTCAAACGGACAAGTGAAAGTAGTTTTCTCCTGATCCTCAGGAGCGATAGCAACTTGGTTGTATACCGAGTACCCATCCAAGAAGCAAAAGAACTCTTTCCCTACCAACCCCTCAATAATATGATCAATAAAGTGCAGCGGAAAGTGATCCTTCTTGGTAGCTGAGTTCAGGCATCGGTAATATACACAGATACGCTATGAAGTAGGTACCCGAGTTGAAATCTCCTCACCATGGTCATTCTTTATGATAGTAATCCCGGATTTCTTTGAGACCACATGTAAAGGGATGACCCACTTGGTATCCGAAATTGGATATATATATATATATATATAAAGCCAACATCACACCATTTTTTGGTCTCCTTCATGACAACCTCCCTAAGATTAGGATTTAGATGACGTTGACATTCACGGGAGGGTTTACAGTCATCCTCTAGGTAGATATGATGTGAGCACAAAGCTGGGTTAATACCACGGAGATCTGAAATATTCCATCCTATGGCCTTGCGGTTTCTCTCAAGAACCTCTAGCACACGAGATTCTTGTTCAGCGGTTAACTACGAGTTTAGGATGACCGAAAACATCTGGGGGACCCGCAAGGAAGGCATATTTCAACATTGACGGTAAAACCTTGAGCTCATGTAGGGTCTGAATCGACTCTACAATATCCCCTGCTAATGTATTGGTAGACGGTATGTGATATGTACTCTGTGGACTGTCCACCTTGGCTACTAATGGCTCAGCAAGTAAAATCTCTGATAGATCTGTGATGAATGGTCTCTGCTCAGAAGGGAGGAGCTCATCATGATGTTCAGTAATTCCATCAAGCAATGGCTCAGATATCTCAACAATAATCTCAGAAAGATGTCTCTCATATGTGCATAACTCAGGAAATTCAACGAATGGCTCAGATATCTGTATCTCAGAAATCTCAAAAGGAGGCATATTATGTAAAAGGAATATCAGAAGGTACCTCCAAAAACTTAGATTGATCCTCAGAAATCAACTCAAACTGTCCATCAACAAGTAGCTCAATTGGATCACCAAGGGAACTCTTGTAGACTGTGCTTTCCAGAGAGTCCTTCTAGGAAAGGAACTCATGGGTGCCTATGAAATCAGTGAAATGATCTGTCTCTCGGGTATCATCAAGAAAATCACAGTCCTCTGGCTCTGGTATAACTTTCTCTGTCTCATCTGCTACTAGTGGCGGTGATGGTCTAGGATCAGACATCGTCTCAATTTTCACCTTGTCACTGTGAGAGTGAAAAATGATCTCTCCATGTACATAATCAATTGTTGCTTCGATCGTTCAAAGGAACGGTCAACCTAGTATAATCGGGGTATGAAGCAACGGTGCAGATGTGTCCATATCCATGACAACAAAATCAACAGGGAATTTCATTCCCTGCATTGTTACAATAACATCCTCTAAAATGCCTCTTGGCCTCTTAATCGATCTATCAGCAAACTGAAGGATCATCCTGGTTGTTTTAAGAGGTCCAGACCAAATTTAGTTAGAAAAGAGGAATTCATGAGATTAATGGAGTAACCGCTATCGAGAAGAGTATGATCAAATTCCTGGTCAAAGATATGGCAATGGATGTGAGGTACTCCCTTGTCTTTCATTTTAGGCGGAGGTTGCTGATGGCATGAACTATGGCCATGGTCAGGATGTGTTTCTCTATTTCCTTTCGTCTATTTTGCCTTGGTTGATGCTTCTGTGTAAATCCCTCAGTTATTCTCTTTTTTACTGCAGGCATGTATTCCATGGCCTTAAGGAGCGGCATTTCCAAAAAAATATTCTGTAGCATCTCAACCACTCCAAGATCAGATAGGGCTAATTTTAATTTTTGTATTTTGTAGATTTAAGAGCAGAAGGAAATGGCACGGCATCAGAATAAACATTAAAACATTCATTTCCGTTATTCAAAGTGGAATCCTCATGTACAAAGGGACAACCATAATCAGTATGTAGAGTGTTGTCCAAATTAGGTGAAGGAAAAACTAAATTCAAAACAGAACGGGATGTTGCTGCTGGTGAAGAGTAAGAATCTGCAACTAGTAAATTCTCCCTTGATGCTGGTGATATGCATCTACCTGGTGAATGTGAAGGTGGTGGTGAAGATGATGGAACTCCAGACTTGGGTGCTGCTACACTGACCTCTCGACTGCTGGTGAAGGAGATGATGTGGAAGATGATGCTCTCTTAGTGGTTCGATCTTCCAACCCCAATAGGTGCGTAGGCGGTTGTAATCTCCTCTCACTCCTGAGATGAATGGTGTCAGATAAACATGTAAAATCAAGATTCATATCTGTCTCGGATGTGGGTGGGCTATTGTCTACCTGCTCCTTGCATCTGAAATTGTTGGGGTTGGCTTAAACCTGTGCTGGGATCAATGTCTTGGTTGTGGTCAGGTCATTGATCTGCTGAGTCAGTTCATTCATGTTCTTAATAAGTAATGCAAGTTGGTCCAGTGCTGGGTTCACCGAAGGAGCCTTAGGGTGCTCAATGACTGGCTATCGTTGAGACTGATAGTGTGGAGGATGTTGGTAACCATATAAATTCTGATAATGAGGAGAAAGAGGATATGGATATTGTCCATAATATGCAGTCTGTTGTTTGTTAGAATGAGGAAAATATGCAGACTATTGTTGTGGCTGACCTTATCTCCAATTTTGAAACTGTGGTGGAGACTGATAGTGAGGTTGGAACTATTGGTGCTGGTATTGAGGATGTCTACCTCCTTGAAACTGGTGGGTGGGTCTCTAACCCTGTTGTGAACCCAACTGGCCTATCCCTGACAGATGGGGTTGGTTTCTCTCACGGTCGAACCAGATGTCGTTTACCTTTTGAATTATAGGTGGAGGTGGAGACTACTGCTCAGGAATGTAGGCTACTTCATGTTGGTACGGAACTATATTTTGTGAATGTTGCTGGACTTGATCAGGGGTATGCACGTAGTAGACATGTTGAACTGTGGATGGTCCTCTGCTACTCTACTGGGTAGAAGAAGTCTGCTCCCTAGTAGAGGTATCGGCTACTGCATTCACATTGTGGATTGCGCTGATCGTATTCACAAGAAGCTCCAGGTGCTTTGTTATCTCATCTAGCTTGTCCAGGTTCTTCGTCCTCTGTTCGATCACTTGAAGTTTCTCAAGCTCCTTGGATCATTTCTCAATTATGTCCACTTTAGATAGGTGGTTTCCAATGATGGTCAGGTCGGTGTTTTCCACCCTATCCACTTCATTGATGTTGTCATATTGACAGCCTTGTGGGGTACTGAAGGGGAGGTGATAGGGTGCTTCTAAAAAGCATGTGAAGAAGAAAGAGCTGTTGAAATCTCCGCCATCTCCTTGAAAATTTGATAAAGGACATCCTCGTCCTTGTTGAAGTGTCTCCCCCGACAAGCGACATCTACCAGCTTCTGATTCTCTATGCTTAAACCCCCAAAGAAGTTTTGCACAAGGCTTGCCTTTGGAATATCATGATGGGGGCACTTCTCTGTCAAATCTTTAAATCTTTCCCACGCCTCGTGAATAGGCTCATGGGAAATCTGGGAGAAGTTAGCAACCAGGGATAGCATTTGGTTGAGTCGTCCGAGAAGGTAATATTTGCTCATAAATGCAAACTCAACTCTTCCCAAGTAGTGACAACCTTTCCCAAGTGGTTTAACCAATAAAAAGCCTTATCCATCAGACTGAATGGGAAGGCAATCATCTTCACTACTCTAATGGGAATTTGGGTAATATATTGTTCCGTAAATGCGATCGAATTGCTGTAGGTGTACATAAGGCTTTTCATTAATATTTTCGTGGAATAATGGTAGAAGAGGTAAAGTAGTGGGCTTAAGCTTGAAATGCCCATGAATCACAGGGATTTGAATCTAAGAATTTGTTTGTCCTGCCCGTGGTAAGCTTAGCCACAAGTTCTATCACAGGATCTTCTCCCCCATTCCCACCTCAAGGGTTTCTATTATCCTCCTCTCTCCTATCTTGTATGTTTTGTCTCAGTTTGAGAATAATATCTCTCAATGCAGTCTGAAAGTCAGCCTGCTGTGTTAACTGGGCTTGAATCGACTGAATAGAGGCTAACATGGTGTTGTTGATCTCATTCTACTCCGAAATGGTTCCCTTTCCCCTTGGTTGCATCAAGTGTCCAGTGTCTGACTCTGAAAATGTACATGACACTCGATTAGTCCTCAAAATGATGGAGTCGCATATACTAATTTAAGATTAGAGATAATCTCAAACAGTGGGTCGATGGATGATGTGAAGGGTGAAGTGGAGAAAGAGGAATATTCGAGAAGTGAGTCTCCCTGAATAGAAGTTGAACGGATCGGAGTGTACAGTGAGTTCACAAATTCCGAATGAGAAATACTCTGGTCCAACATCTTCGAAATCAATAGGCAGGATCCGAGAGCACAAAGGTCAATGCAAGAGAGAAAGTTAGTGGAAGGCGCATGTGATGCGGAAGGATCTCTAGCACTAGCAATCAAATACAATACAAACCCCCAATTCACCAACTCAACGCAATGTGAAGACCGTGAATGTTCAGTCAATTATCTTATCAATTTTTATAGTTTGGTAAGAATACAATATTGGAAAGAGTTAACAAGTTGTTAGGCGCATGACTTTCCCTACAGACTGACCTGATTCATATGACTAGTTGTACCCACTTCCAGCCAGTATATGAGTAAGTACGGACCGTAAAAATAAGGCGGTGTCCTCTAAACCTCCCACTCTGCTAAGGAAATTCAGACTGTTTACGGCTACACGCATTTCCTCATTGAAAAATGGCTAATCATTTTTGGAGAACCAGTAGTCTATCTGAAAAGTTGGGTGTGGCTCTATCCTAGTGTCGCCCCTCTCTCACTTTGCAAATAAATCAAACAATGAGGGGGTTACTCTCCCCAAAATAAGAATTTTTTCCTGTACGTTTATTTTAGGGTCGAATTTTCTTTAGCAGTCCCAGTTTTAAATAATTGTCACTTGGTTTGAATATATTCAATGAATCACCTACCGAGTGTCTAATTTCCCTTTTTATATTATGTGACTGAAAACAAGGGAGAAAATCATAAAACACAATGCGTGATTAAATATAATGATGCATGCATGGATTAGAGATGTGTACATTGTCGACAACACTCTACATGCAAGGTGATAGGCGGAGAATTTAAATACATAAAAATAAACTAACATATATGATGCAAGTGAACCGTCCTAACAATAGCTTTTATTAATCGGGCAAGAACCAGTTTAATTTGAATAAGTCCAACTACGCTCTATTCTATCGGTACAGAAATTCTCGTTAAGGGTTTTTGGACCTAATTAATTACCTGACTACAGCAAATTAATAAAGCAATCAATAGGTAGCTCACGAAATCTACGTGAAATAAAGGAAAAAAAGGCGATGAAAAGCAAAATCGGTGAGGTCCCCATGTGTACCGGCACTTAGCAAAACAGACCACACAACAAATGAATGTCCTTTTATAAGAGTTCATATGCTATAAATAAATAAATAAATGAAAGTCTACGTAATTTTTTTTTCAAATGCTTGATCTCCTTCAAATCTTCTTCTCCTCTTCTTACACTCTCATGTGGCTCTGTGAAGAATCAAGCTGCCTCTGCTCCATTTGGGTGCTTCTGCTCTCCTAGGATCGCCTCCTTCACTTTGTGGGCCCTCGCAAGAAAAAGGAAAGAAAGAATGTGTAAGAGACACGCGTATATAAAAAATGAGCAAGAATAAATGAGTGAGACAAAATGAATATGAACAATGAATTATTGTAGAAAAATATAGGCAAAAATTTACAACCAAGAATAGTAGGTCAAATGGAAAACCTAACTACCTTGGTCATGCCTCCCCGACAATGGCACTATTTGTTGAGCAGAGATCTTTAAGGGGTTCTGATTTATGAAATAAATGTGCAATGTTGTTGCAACCCAAAGAATCCCTCAACAAAAAAAAATATTTTTCTCAACGTAAATTATGTACAAAAATGTAGCAAGAGAATTTCTTATTTAATTTACCTGTAAAGCAAACAGGATCGAACTCAGGGAGGCTACAAATCCCAAGGGTTATTCTAATAATAAAAAAATCAATTAATAGAGAAAGGAACTCAAATGCAACTATCTTGGTTTTGTAGGATTTTTATCTTTTTTAATTTTTTATATTTTTTCTATATTTTCTTATTTTTTTATTGGTTTTTAGTCTTGTAAATTTTTTATTTTTAAAATAATCAATTTTCAAAGAAAATGCATACACAAAAGGAATACAATTTTTTGGATTTTTCAAATATAACAAAAATGCTCGAAAAAGTCAAATAAAAATATTTTTGTATTTTAATGATTTTCTACTATTTTTTAAAATTTTTAGTGATTTTTAGATTTTTTTAGGATTTTCAAAATGAATAAAAACAAGGAATAGAGTAAATAGTAAGCAGACATGACTATTTTGCAATTTAAAAATATAAATTAAGATAAAAAAAATTTGATGTTTTTTCCTAAAACTAGAAGAAATATCTACAAACAAAAAGTGGAATCACTATTTTTGGATTTTTTCTATAATTGTTTGTGAATTTTTTAATATTTTTAGTATTTTAATTTTTTTGGGTTTTAAAAATATTTAATGCGTGAAATTTGCACAGAAAATAAAATATATAAAATACTATCCTATTTTTTAGAATTTTTGACGTAATATGTAAATTTTTATGATTTTTCAAATTGTAAATAGTGATAAATACGATAGATTTTATTTTTTTAATAATAGCAAATGACAATAAAATGCAATGAGAAAATTTCACTAGGAAGATACACAAATCAGGAGCATAACTTTATTTTTCTAGAATTTATTGAGCATGCAAGCATTTATTTTAACAAGAAAAAAGCATGCAAATCAAAGTCTTAATATACAGAACTTATATGTGAATATTTAAATTTTTTGCATTAAAATATAACATGAAATAAAAAGTAGGGGAAATATCATAATTTACCCAAGTGGGGGCGTGTAATGCACATGACTGGCTCTGGTAGGGATTTTTTATAATTTCTGAAATTTTGGAGGGGCTTTATGTAATTTTCTCAAAAAATAGGGCTTATCTTATATTCTTGGGTGCCCTAGCAAAATGGGGGTTCATGTTCTCGTCAAGTCAAGGGGGCAGGGCGCCGCCCTCTGTTTCTTCTTCACAAGTAGGAGGTGGTGGCAGCTTTAAGGGTTGGCGTGCGGTCGGTCGGCTGCATGATGATGATGGTTTCGAGCGGAGGAGCTACGTGCACGATGGCTGAAGGCGGTCGCAAGCTCCAAGAGTCTGAAGGCAGTCACGAGCATTTGCGGGAGAGGGCATTGGTGACCCTTAAATCAGAGGAGGGTGGATAGCGGTTGGACTTCTTCGTACGGGGGCACACCGAGTGGTGCTACTAAGGTGGTAGGCACCACTGGTGGTAGGCGATGGTGCGGTGGGTGCTTCGAGGTCGGTGGGAATCGCTCGCAGGAGGAGGTGGCAGTTTTGATGATAGTGGTCGCAGAGGGCGACACACGCCCCTAGTGGAGCTTGGTCGGCAGCGAGGGTTGGCGCTCTGGATGGTGATGAGGGGCTTCTGCAACGTTCCTGATGGGGTGAAGAGATGGAGGTCGACGGATCTGTTGTGGAGATCGACGGTGCGGGCAGGTAATAGCGGTGAAGGGACGTCTGCAGTAAAGGGCGCGGTGGCGGCAACAATGTTGCCCACTTTTTTATATTTTTGTAATTTTTTTAACAGAGATAATATATATATATATTAATTTTTTTCTAAGATCTTGTACCTGCAATAAAATAAAATCACAACGATTCGAGCACGACGGCTCGGTCCAAAAATCAAACAGGGGTTAGATGAATGGAGATTATTCTAGCGGTCGTGACGGAAGAGAACCGGGTCTCTAACCATCGAATGTGGATGGAGTGAGAGATCGTGTGAGATAGAATGTGAACGTGGGTAGATCGAGTAAATGGGGTGAAAAATCGGATCGGATTGCGTTGAGCGATTAGAACAATGAACTATGATTGACAACTGCGGTCTGAAATTAAAATAACAACGAAATTAACAACGCAAAAATTAAACTATGATTAATCTAGATGAAAAATGACAAATAAAAATGAAAAAATAGATCTCACAGTGGGAGTGGATGAACGTCATGATGGCCTCGACGAGGACCGACTCACTGTCACCGGATGGCTCGGAAGCTGGGCACTTCTTTACGATAAGATGGCTCTTGGAGAATAGGCTCCTCTCACCAAAAGATTGATCCAGGAAAAAATGAAAGAGAGGACACCCATTAAAAAGTAGAAGAAATCGAAAAAGGAAGATATGTACAAAAAGGAAGGTATTTAGTGGTTTCTTAAATAAATAAAAGAAATTAACAAATAAAAATTGAATTTCGAACTTAAATAAATTAATAAAAATAATTAATATGAAGAATTAATTAGCCACCTTAGTGGCGGTTATTTAAGGCATGTATTCAAATTATATACAAAAGACATGTTTTCAAATTAATTAAAATAAATAAATTAGATTAGATTTTCTAAATTAGATTAATTTAAATAATTAATGTTAGATATTATTGTTTTTGGTGGTTTTTACATAAGGTGGTTAATTACTTATACATCACATATACATAAGGTACATTATACACATGTACACATAAGGAAATAATTTTTTAAACTTTTTTAATATTTTTTATTTTATTTAAATTAATGTGAACAATATTTATAATTTTTAAATATATTATATGTATAAAAAAATAAATACAATAAATAAATGGTCAAATTGTAAAAAGACCCCTAGAAAACTATCTTTTCAACCATAACTCCAAAAATTATGAAACCGTTGCCATTAGTTAGATAATTTGATTTAAAATATGATGGAATGAGTTTGATTCAATTGGAGTTCATATGGAGCCAGAACTGGTCTTTCAATTATCGTTTTACGGCTTTTTCCAAATGTGGTTACTTTTATTCTGTACATGATTTTATTTTACAAGTAATTTTATTATTTAGGAAACATTTTTATTTACAAATTTTGTTTAGAAAATTATTTGATTTGAGGTCAATTTTCGGACAAATAAAATAGTGTAAGTTTTATACGAATATACACAGAATAATTAAAAAATGAAAACACATTTTTCTTGGATTTCTTGATTAAAGACCCTATCTCCCCCTACTTTATTCCTGGTCGATCAGGTCAAGTCTTGACCTTTTCTCTGGGTTTGATTTAGCTTGTATCTATTGCATATATACAGTCTTTTATTTTCTTTATTTTCCCTTTATTTCTTTATTTATTTATTTTTGGTTAAAATAGTAATATATGTACAATATTACTGGAGATATAGGTTAGTAAGAACATGGATTTAATAATATGTACAGGTATTTTAAAAGGGATTTTAAGTTAAAATAAATGAATAAATATGATGAAATGCATATTCATCACCTGCCCCCCTATACTTAGGCTCTGGTCAGCCTAAGTATAGAAGAAGAGTAAAAATTGGGTGGACGAGGTCAAGAGGAGAAATGGATAAGTATATACACATGGCAGGCATCGGTCCCCCCCATACTTAGGCTCAGGTTAGCCTAAGTATAGGATAGGAGTGAGTATGAGAATCGATGGGGTTGGGGAATAATATACAAAGAGAAAGGGAAGTGGGGAAAGCGATGCTTGGAGATGGTAGGAGTAGTGATGATTCATGTGTTCCCTAAGAGTGGATCATTGGATTCCAAGATACGCATGAATGAGATCTCTTCAACACAGGCTAACTGCTCATTTGATCCTACAAAATGCATCAACACTTGCTCATTTACTAGGAACGGTCGTACACCATCTGTAAGCTCTAAAATCCATACACTATCGTTCGTGTTTACTTCCAAAACTATGAAGGGTCATGTCCATTTGGACTTCAACTTTCCTTAAAAGATCTTCAACCTGACAATGAATAACCATACCTTCTGCCTTGGGATAGAACTCTTGCGTCTGATAAGTTGATCGTGCCAACACTTGATTCGGTCCTTATAGATCACATTTTTATTATATGCCTTATTTCTAATTTCCAAAAGCTTGTTTAAATCCATATTTTTACTTTGTTGTCCCTCATGTGTGTTCCATTTCACTTTCTTTAATGCTCATTCATATTTGTGTATCAATTCGACGGGCAGATGAGACAACATTTCATAAACCATTCAGAAAGGGGAGGTTCCAAGCAGGGTCTCGTAAGAAGTTTGGTATGCCCATATAACTTGGTCTGAAAGCTGAGAACGGTTCTTCCTTTCAGGGCGGATGATCGACCGTTGTATACGCGCTTTAATGTGTTCTCATTGTAGTACGTGTACTTAGCGAATCAGTCAGAACCGAGAGAAGATCTCCGTGAAGAGTGTCTCGGCTTTAATTTATATCCTGGGCAAGTCCGGGGTCGAACACAGGGAGGCAAAGGAACAATGTCGGGTTAATTCAAAAACTTAGGTCTAGGTTTCCAAATGGTATTTTTTATTTTTTTAATGCAAAAACAAATGAAAATGCAAACGTGGATGAATTAAGACGATAAGAAAACACACTATTAGGCCAAATTAATTTTAATGTGAAATTAATCAGATTTAGCCTAATTGTATTTTTCCTACAATACAAATCCAGAGATGAGTACAAAACATAATTTTTTGGATTTTTAGGAATTAAAATGTAATAAATAAAAATGCACACATTTTATGGGTTTTTAGCAATTTTTCACACAAATAGAATGCAAAAATTATGAAAATTTTACTGGAATTAAAACATGATGCAATGATGCTATAGTATTTTTTGGAATTTTTTGACGAAAAATGAATGTTTTATGGATTTTTTAATGAAAACAGAGAGACAGTGAGTAATTAATTCCTAATAAATACACATTATCAAATTAATCAGAGTGTCAATTATCTCAAAATGGTATTTCATGCAATCCAGGAGAGTTGAAATTTTGCAAAAATGACGTATGTCGATTTAATTAGAAATCAAATATAAAAATCACTCTATAATTTATTTAAGGCACAAGACAATTCCAATGGATGTGAAATTTGGATAGTAATTAGAACATACTTCAAGACATCATTCCTGATTTTTGTGGATTTGTTCAAGCAAAATGTGAGTGAGATATGAATTTAATTCCTCAGATTGGGTAAAATATGAACTTTTTCACTTAAATCATTTTAATGACCCACAAAAATATAAATAAATATCAAGATGGTAGGGAATTAGTTGCTTAATATAATGACATTTTTCATTGAATAAAATGATGCAATATTAAAGTCCAAATTAATGTATGAACATAAGGTTATCAATGCAATGCAGAAATTGAACTCAAATAACACAAACTGTGCACAGGGGCACTTTTTGAATTACGGAAACAAGGAGGAAAAAATAAGAAATATTTACAAAAAATAAAAAAAATGAGAAATGAAGACATCCTCCTTCGTTCTGCAGGTCGCTAGGGCGCAAGGAAGAAGGGGCCTCCGTTGGTGGCGTTGCGGTTGGTGGTTGCAGACTTGCGGGTGGAGTGGCTCGCGCTGGAGGAGTCAACAACTGGTGAAGATGGGTTGCGCCTGACGATGGGCGGGCAGCAGCGCCCGCGCGCAAGGAGGGTCGAGGGCGAGAGAGGCGGCAGCGGCAGAAACTTGAGGCGGAGCAGGCCGGTGGTGGCGGTGTTGGGGGGAACTGCCGCTGGCCTGGTGGGTGGAGGCCCGCGGGGCAGATGGATGACTGGCGGTGGGGCATGCGCCGTCCCCTGGCATTGGTTGCCAGCGGCGGGGGCGCATGTTGCGTCCCTGCAACTTTTTTTATTTTTTTTAAATATTTTTTGTGTTGTGATTTTATTTTTTAAAGTTTTAATTTTTTAAATTTTTTCAACAGGGAACAAATGTCGATATATACAAAAGGAAAAAAAGAGGGGAATGATGAAGAATATGAAGATGGTGGTGATGTGATGAAAAAAAATGAATATGATCAAGAAAAAAATGAAGTTAGATAAAAAACGAGAAAAAGATAGAACACTTACCAGAATCTTCGTGGGATTTACGGAGCAGCTACGCTGGACTCCTGTCATCGCCTTGATCCGATTGGCGAAATAAAAATCGGAGAAGCTACGCGAGCTCGATGGGGAACTTGTGACGTGGAGCGGAGCTCCATGGATCTCGCCTAAAGGAGGTTGTCGCTTGAGGAAGATGCTTCACCGCTGTCACCTACAAAACAATCCAAGCTTTCTCGTTTTTCTATTAGAATGGTGGATGCGAAAAAATGTGGATGTGGATATGATATAAAGAAGAAGAGAAAGGAAGGTTAGAAAGGTGGTGGAGTTGAATGGGAGGTTAGATTATTGGTGGAGTTGAATGGAGCTTAGATGAAGAATGTGAGGTGGAATGGGAGTTGGTGGTATTCTGATGACCGCCCGAATGACTAAGGTAAAGGTGTAGAAAAATAGGTCGTTGCGACCTCAATCACTCGGACTAAGTCAATCAAGAAAAATCAACCACTCAGAACATGTAAAACTAATCAAGCACAAAAGAGAGCGGTCTCGCTATGAGATTAACCTGGTATAGCACCCAGGGTCGAACACAAGGAGCACGGGTTGGCCAAAGGGCCTACGATGTAGTCAGAAATCCGAGAGAATACTTTTTAGTGGTTTTTAATGATTTTTATAATTTTTTGGATTTTTAATATATGAAGAAAATGAGAAAAGCAAAAACAAGCACACTTTATCAATTTATTTAAAGCATCAAAAATCAAGCAAAAATTCAAGAAAAAATGTTTTTATGTGTTTTATATTTTTTTATGTGTTTTTGGTGAATTTTTGATAATTTTCTAAGGTATATTTTATTTTCTAAAAATCAAACAGTGCTCAAAAGAAAGGGTACTGTCCAACAAGGCCCAAAACCCAAAGATAAAATATCTAAGGATCTCAGAGAGCCCTGGAGGTAATTTTCCTGTATTCTAGAGAAAATAAGGAAAATTTGGGCACCAAAATTATTGTTTTTGGATTTTTAGATTATTTATTATAATTTTTATGAGTTTTTAAGGGTTTTTAGATTTTTAGGTTTTTTAAGTGATAAAAAATAGCCAAAATTGGCTAGAAAATCAAACAACAAACAGAGAACAGTAGCTAATTTTTTTAGAATTTTTGGGGGTGATTTTATATTTTTTTGGGATTTTTAAACCTAGACAGTAGCTAAAAAGAAGGTTTTTGAATTTTTAAAAATACTAAATAAAATCAAAAATGTCCTCAAAAATTCTCAAAAATCCAACAACATGGCAGGAGCCATATGTCAAATTTTCATCGAATTTGGAGGTGGTTTGATATTTATTCAAAAATCAAAAAGGGGGCACTGCGCACAGAGACTGAAGTGCGAATACCCAAAGCTCTGGGGTCCAGGTGCAATTTGCCCAGCAAAACACGCGCGTGGCGCGTGCCTGGGGCACTCAGGGACCTTCTGGTAAGAAAAATAAGTCCTTGGACCTTTTGGTAACTGGTACCAAAAAGTCCAGGGGCTCGATCGCAATTAACCCATTAATACACGCACATGCTCAAATAAAATGCTCACAGGGGTATAAAAGCAAATACCAGAAAGTTTACATTCATTCCATAACCCAACAGAACTACAGGATAAATGATGCAAATAGCCCAAAAGTACACGTGACGAAGCACGTGGGCTCACATACACAGGGGCATAAATGCTAATAAAAACAAACACGAGGTCCACAGTGCAATTTACCCTACGTAAATAAAGTGACTAAAATATTTACAGGACTAGAATTAAAAACACAAACTACGAGGGGGGCCTAAGCAAATTACCCCTTATTAAGTCGACGGCTCGATTCGCGCCACGTGGGTGATCGGACGGCTCTGGTATCGGGCGCTTCTCTCTCTGCTCTGGCTTGGGCCTATCGACGGTGCTGAGGGCACCACGTGGAAGATCTAACGGGGATGGCCTCAGGTGTCTCTCTCCTCAGCGCTAACGGTCCTGATCAGCCCCCTTGAGATGATCGACGGTAGCTGCTCCTCGATGAATGGACGGTTGTGATCGAGACTGGAGCGGAGGGGCTGATCGGACGGTGAAGGAGGATGCTGGAAGAACACTCCGCCGGCGAGCTTCGCCGGCCTCGTGCGCGTGCAGCAGTCCTCCTCAGCTGCCTCTAGGTATCGGAACAGATCCGCGGTGACGTCCCGCAGCTGGTGAAGGCCTCAGATGACCCGGCCGAGCCCTGGAGGGGCTCCGGCGAGGTCGGCGGCGACGAGCTTCTGGTCTGGATGTGAGGGGGCCTCAGATGGCCTCCTCTTGACCTGCAAAACACACCAAAAGCTTCGCGGGTCGAGGGCAAAGTGCCTCGACCCAAAGAAGCGGGGTGAAGGCGAACTGTGGGTCGGGACGAATGAGCTCCGGCGAGCGGAGGACGGTGGAGCTCGATTCCCAGATCCTGTGCGATCTGGGTTGGGCGAAGGGGTGAAGAATGTGCGTGAGGGAATGGCGAAGGTGACAGTACGTTCCGATGATCGAGAAGATACACGATATGGCCGGAATCAACGGATTACGTCGGAGGTACGAATTGGGGGAAATTAAAAATTACGCTAAATGGAAAGGCTAAAGGGTTACCTTGGTGGTCGGAGAGACTGGGGAAGAGCAGGGGGTGCTCCTGGTCGTAGCCTCAAGGGTCGTCTCGGCCCGAGGCTCGGTGCTCACGCTGGTGGCGGAGCAACGGCGGCGAAGAACGCCGGATCAGTGGTTTCGCCTCCTCGCCTCGCTGCAACAGGGGCGATCGCTTGCTGTCACTCTCGCGGTGCCTCTGGAGTTCACTGGGAAGAAGGGGAAGAGCCAAAGATGAGGCGCGGAGGCGGCGGAGGTGGTTCTATATATAGCTGCAGGCCCGATTAGGGTTGGGAGGTGACGGCTATGGAATGCGTGGATCTCACGGCAAAGGATCTGGCGAGGATGTCGGATGATCGGCGAAGGATCCGGGCGCGGGGTTTGCGTGGGTGACAGGCTGGAGGCGCGTGGAGAAAATGGTGAAGGCGGGGCGGCGCGCATCTTCTCAAAAAGGAAAGAGTCCATGGGGGAGTTGACCGGGGTCAACATTCCCCGTGGACCAGTGGGATGCTGCCACGTGGACAAGATTTGACACTTAAAAATGAGGTAGCAAATGGCCGATTTTGCAAAAACTTTCAACATGAAATATTTTTCTTTTATTTTTTTCTATTTTTTGGTGATTTTTAATTAATTTTTGGAAATAAGGATAAGGTATGTACATTATATAGCTATACATAGGTATATATATACAATAAATTTTTGTATTTTAATTTTGTAATTTTTATTTGATTTTTGTTTTGTTTCTTTTTATTTATTATATTTACAATATGTAACATAGATTATTTACAAAAAGTTTAGAAAATAATTTTATTTATTTATAAGGTTAAATAAATAAGGGAGCATGGTTTATGTACATGGTGAAAGGGCATTTTTGAATTTTTGATTTTTAAATTTTTATTTTGTTTTTAATAGTTTCTAAATATATACAAAATATGTACAAGCATATTTTTGGGTGAGGAAAATATAATTTTATTTATTTACAAAAATCTATACACATGAGCTCCTATCTCCTCTCTACTTTGGCTTTTATGCGGTCAGGCCCATGCTGAGCCCTCCCTTGGGTTAGGTTGCTCAATATTTATTCTAAATATTTCCCTCTTTTTTTCTTTTTCATCTTTATTCTTTTATTTTTGCACAAAAACATGCTAATTATAAGTATTTACAAACATGCATGCTTTTGCTAATTGACCCTATTTACACATATCTACATGTATTTGCAAAGGTTTTTGTAGCTAAAATAGAAGAATAAAGAGTGATGAATGGGTATTCATCACCCCCCTATACTTAACTTTGCTAGTCCCTTAGCAAACACTTATTTGAAAAAGAAGTGAAAAGAAAGAAAAAGAAAAAGAAAAAGAGGATGTACATGGATCAAGGTTGAATTATTAAACTTTCCTTCATTAAATTGAAATATGGAGCTCGATCAGATCTTTGGATTATTAATGTGTCGGAACCTTATCTGTACTTAAGCTTAAAACCCAACAACCTCTAAGTTCCACTATTCTATAACCAAGACTCCTCAATGCTCCAAATCAGAACAAGTCACCAATCACAAACCCTGAAGACCATGAATCTTTTCTTGTCCTGTGAAAGTGAGGTCTAAGCTCTCCACCTCAGAAATGGCAACTTGACAACCCTCCCCAACAAGGTAACTCTATGACCTCAATCTGGCCACTCTTTCCTCGAGGAGCGGGGTATTCCCTTCTAAGTTCAAGTACAACCGGCTCAAGAAGAGGGGGAAGAAGAGAATGAGTCAAGGCCAGTGTAGCCAAGTACCCTTGGGAGCTTGACCAGTGTAGCCAAGTCTCCCTGCTGCAAGCTACAACAGATGGATCATGAAACCAAGCTTTGCTTATTGCACTTATATACATACTCCGGTGGGATTATCATTTTCTCTCAGACCCACCACTTTTTTGGAGTTCTTTTCTTTTTGCATTTTTTTTATCAAGTGCATCTATACAACATGTACATGTGCAGCATATATACAAGGAGTTTTTCCTCTTGAGCCAGTAGACTATCCCTCTTTTGAAGCTTTATTGCAACCCACAACTCCTGTCGTTAGACTTCATGGCAACCAGACCAAGTTGAGACGCACTTCCTTCACTAAATCAAGAAGAGAGGTTCCGCCTAGAAGTACTACCCTCATATGCTACCCCAAGCCAAGGAAGACTGCCTCCTCACCACCTCATCCGTAGAGAGCTCGGTGCATAGTGCGGTTGTCCAAGTAAAGCCATAATCTATATGAGTCATGTGTTGTTGTTAAGTGCTCTACTTAGGCTCATTGAGATGACATGTGATCATAGCCTAGTGGACTCAAAGAATTAAGTCACCATGGACCTGAAAAGCCTTAAACCTAAGCCCTATAAGGTTCCTCTTAGAAATTAGGTGGATTAAGATCTTAATCAAGCTCCATTTCTCAATTTGATTCCAGGCTAGTTTAAATGTCAACTATCATCCAGAAAACTATATACATATGTACAAAAAGATGCATATTTACACAAATTTTACAATCATGCAAAATTTTTGAAAAATGTTTTGAAAACATGAATGATGATGCATGAAGTGCAAGTTTTGCAAAAAGATATTTACACACATTTACACAAGATTTTTGCAAACTTTTTGATTTTTAAAACATTTTGGAAAAATTTTGTACTATATACATAATTTTGATACCAAAAATATTTACACAAGCTTTACACCAAAGGTTTTTGAAATCATTTTTACAAAAATACTTTGTACACTAGCTATGTATGTGCAAGGATAAAAGAGGTTTATGTACATGAATTTTTTTTTAAATTTTTGTGATTTTTAGCCATTTTATTTATTAACACACTCACACAAAGTACGAGTTATGGCTAAAGTATATATGAAATATATACACACCCCCCTATATGTAGCTCGAACGATGTCCTCAGAGTCAAGAGCGATGAAGAAGACATAACTCGTGCTTGGTATAGGGAAGTGAAAAGGAATGGATAAGTACAGAAATGAATAAATGAGAGGGACTCGGTGGTTTCCCCCTATACTTAGGATTAACTAATCCTAAGTATAGCAAGCTGTACATGAAGGGAAATCCGAGTGAAGAATATACAGATTCTGCCCCCCCTATACTTAGGGTAAAATATCCCTAAGTATAGGCAGCAAAACAGGAGCAGAAAGAATGAAAAGAATACTCGCAGGTCCTACATTCCCCCCTATACTTAGGGTAAAGTACACCCTAAGTATAGCATAATCACAGGATGAGAAAAGGGATGTGGGACTAAAGAATAGAATGATATGGACAACTGGATCTATACAGGCGGAGGAACAGTGAAAATCTGGCGTGAGATGCAAAAGATGTGAGTCAAGAGACCACATCTCACGAAAAATTAATCGTGGTAACAATAACGTCCCGCGGCTCATGATCTAGAAATGGCTTGAGCCGCTGGCCGTTCACTCGAAAGGTACTCTCAGAAGATAACTCAGATATATCAATGCTACTGTTATCGTGTACCTTTCTGACCAAGTAAGGTCCCTTCCATTTGCTCTGTAGCTTCCCTGGAAATAAACGTAGCCTTGCATCAAACAACCATACTCTCTGTCCAATCTCAAAATGCTTGTGGCTGATATGAGAATCATGCCACTCCTTCACTTTCTCCTTATAATGTAGGCTGTTTGAGAAAGCTGTATCTCTAAGCTCTTCCAAGGCGGCTAACTCTGCCCTCCTCTGGTCTCCTACACCATCTGGATCCATAAGAATATCTGTAACTGCCCAAATTGACTTGTGCCTCAGCTCAACAGGTAGATGGCATGGCTTGCCATAAACGAGGCGAAAGGGAGATGTGCCCAATGGAGTCTTGAAAGATGTCCGATATTCCCACAAGACCGAGTCCAAAAGCTGTGACCAATTCTTTCGGTCAGGGCGGACGACTTTCTGCAAAATATTCTTGATCTCCCTATTCGACACCTCAGCTAGACCATTCGTCTGTGGATGGTAAGGTGTGGCAACACGATGGTCTATACTGAACTCGCTAGCAAGGGCCTTCACCTGGTCGTTGATGAAATGAGACCCCCCATCAGAAATAAGAACTCGTGGAACCCCGAACCGCATGATGATGTGCTTCCTCAAAAATCTGCAAACTGTCCTCGCATCAGCGGCTCGGGCGGGAATAGCCTCAACCCAACGACTAACATAATCTACGGCCAACAGAATGTACTCAAATCCCTGACTCTTAGGGAATGGACCCATGAAATCGATGCCCCATGCGTCAAAAACCTCACAGAAGTGAATGGGCTGCATCGGCATCATGTCACGCTGTCTACAAGTGCCCATCCTCTGACAGTCAGTACATCTCTTTACGAACTCATCAGAGTCCTTGAAGAGTGTAGGCCACCACAAGCCGGATTGGAGCACTTTCTGTGCCGTTCTCCTCCCAGAATGATGTCCTCCTGCCTCAAGCTTGTGGCAGTAAGTGAGGACACTATGATGCTCCTCCTGAGGAATACACCGACGCCAGACGCTATCCCCTCCTTCGTGGTAAAGGATGGAATCCTCCCAGTGGTAGGACTTGGCCTTCGCAAGGAAGGTCTCACGCCTCTGCCTGGGCCAATCTTGTGGGACTTTCCCAGCAACGAGAAAGTTCACAATATCGGCATACCACGGGAGTGAGGCGATAGCAAGGATCGCCTCATCTGGAAAGGTATCTCGAATAGGATCAATCTGCTCAGAATCCTCAGGCTGCTCTAGTCGGGAAAGATGATCCGCCACCACATTCTTGATTCCAGGCTTATCCTTGATCTCAATATCGAACTCCTGGAGTAGAAGGATCCATCTAGTCAGTCTGGCCTTGGCATCCTTCTTTGCCATGAGGTACCTGATGGCGGTGTGATCTGTAAACAAAGTCACTCTAGATCCAATGATATACGATCTGAACTTATCTAGGGCGAACACTACAGCTAGCATCTCCTTCTCTGTGACCGTATAATTCCGCTGGGCGGAATCCAATGTGCGGCTAGCGTAGTGTATGGCAAATGGTACTCCATCCCTCCTCTGTCCTAGCACGGCCCCTACAACAAAATCAGAGGCGTCCGTCATGATCTCGAATGGGAGAGACCAATCGGGTGGCTGAAGGACAGGAGCCTCAATAACACACTGCTGGAGAGTCTCAAAGGACGAAAGACACTTGTCATCGACAAGGAACTCGGTGTCTTTCGTCAAGAGGTCAGTCAACGGTCGGGCAATCTTGCTGAAATCATGAATGAATCTCCTATAAAAACCAACGTGCCCCAGAAATGACCGTAGCTGCTTCAAATTGGACGGCGGTGCGAGTTTTCTAATGACGTCAACCTTGGCCGGATCAACCTCCATGCCCCTGTTGGAGATGATGTGGCCAAGCACCGTCCCTTGAGTCACCATGAAGTGACTCTTCTCCCAAGACAGAACCAAGCGGGTAGCAATACATCGCTGGAGCACTCGGTCTAGGCAGTCAAGACAGGAATCGAATCCGTCGCCGTAAACCGAGAAGTCGTCCATGAAGACCTCCAAACACTCCCCTACCATGTCCGAAAAGATTGACAACATGCATCTCTGAAAAGTCGCAGGGGCGTTGCATAGCCCAAATGGCATGCGTCGAAAGGCGTATGTACCGAAGGGACAGGTAAAGGTGGTCTTCTCCTGATCCTCAGGAGCGATGGCCACCTGATTGTAGCCCGAGTACCCATCCAGGAAGCAATAATGGCTCTTCCCTGCCAGTCTCTCTATGATCTGATCAATAAAAGGCAGGGGGAAATGGTCCTTCTTGGTGGCCTGGTTGAGTCTCCTGTAGTCAACGCAGACCCGCCAAGAGGTGGGTACTCGTGTAGCAATCTCCTCTCCTGACTCACTGATCACAGTCGTGATGCCCGTCTTCTTGGGCACCACATGCAAGGGGCTAACCCACTTGGAGTCGGAAATGGGATAAATAAAATCTGCACTCCACCATTTTGATATTTCCTTCATGACAACCTCTCTTAGGTTGGGGTTCAGTCGCCGCTAGAACTCACGTGACGGCTTTGCCCCTTCCTCGAGATAGATATGGTGGGAGCACAACGAGGGACTAATCCCATGGAGATCTGCTACGCTCCATCCAATTGCCTTGCGGTTCTTTTCAAGAACCCCCATCAGACGGGATTCTTGTTCTCCAGTCAGATCGGCGGAGATGATGACTGGGTACATCTCAGACTCTCCCGCAAGGAATCTATACTTCAGCGAAGTAGGGAGCGGCTTTAGCTCTGGACAGCTGGGTGCTGGCAAATCTGGCTTCTGAAGAAGATGTGTGTATGCTGACAATTCTACCAAATCTGCCTGGGAAAATGATAAAGAACTCTCACAAACTGGATCTGGAGAAGGCGGGTCCTCTGCATTGTCTCTGATTTGCTCTGCCTCTTCCTCCTCCTCATCTGTAGGCTCAGGTGGATCCAGGTATGGCATCTGATCATCACAATCTGCCCAATCAGATTCTGAATCCGAGGGATCTGTATCAGCTGCGGTGGCATCAGTACCACCGTCACTGAAAATCGTGTCGCGATTAAGGTCCAACTCTGCTGACTCAATAGTATCCTGAACCAGGGCTGTGCTATCCAGACTATCCTCTGCTATCATCTCTGTATCAGCTGTATCTGAATATGAGAGAATGGTCTGTGCTGCAGGATCTGCCCAAGCTGCCTCATCATCTGTGATCACAAAATCACAGTCCTGGTGTATGTCTGGCTCTGTATCTGTCAGCTGTTCTGAATCTGTACTGCCCTCTGAGCGGGATCTATCTCTGGCTCTGTGGTCTTTAACCGTCTCTATTTGTATACTCTCGCCCTGGATGTGAAAGAATACCTTCCCACTGTCATGGTCAGTCACCGCCTTGGCTGTGGCCAAGAACGGGCGACCGAGGATGATGGGGGAATCGGTCAACAAGTCAGGGGTCTCCATGTCCAGCACTACAAAGTCCACGGGGAATTGCAAACCCTGAATCGTGACGACAACGTCTCGCAACAACCCCTTTGGCCTCTTGACAGACCGATCAGCAAACTGAAGGTATGTCCTGCTCTGTCTAAGAGTGCCCAACTCTAAGTGGTCGAGAAGGGCTGCAGGAAGAAGGTTGATCGACGATCCGCTATCTAATAGAGTACGGTCGAACCTCTGCTCACTAATCTGACATCTGACATATGGGGCTCCTAAATCTGGCCTCTTGGTCGGCAGATGGTTCTGGATTGCGTAACACGTGGCTTTTGTCAACACATGAATCTCTGCGGTGTTGTTCCTCTTCTTCCTCCTGACTGTGGTCCTATCTCTCAAGGATCACTGAAGAAGAGGGATGTGCTGCAAAGCCTCATGGAGGGTCAGCTGGATGTGAAATCGGTCTATCATGCTCTGGCTGAACTCCTCCTGCTCTCTCTTTTTTGGATCTTTTTCTCTTTTCTTCCCCTTCCCCAACTCAAGGGCTCTAGGAAAGGGGATCACAGGGTCCTTCTCAGATGAAGGACTAGGAATAGGCCTAGACGGTTCGATGATCGGATCCTCACATACATCATTCACCACAGTGGGATCAGAAGAAACTAAACCTTTTCCTTTATTCAAAATAGAGTTCTGAGATACATCCATACGAGGAAAGACAACATCTCTATCAGAATGAATATTGGTGGCCTTAGTACCACCTCTAGCTGGCTCAACAACTAGACGTCTTGCGGCCTCAGTACCGCGGGCTGGCTCGGCTCTGCTGGTGGCGTCAGTACCACCTCCTTGATATGGTGAAGCGGCGGCCTCAGTACCGCCGGTGGAGTCAGCATCTCGGGTGGCATCAGTACCACTGTCATCATCATGTGCGGCATCAGTACCGCTCTCCTCTTCCTCATCTGGCGCTCTAGATGGATCCTCGCGTTGTCGCTCAGATGAGGCGCCGCCTGCTGGTCTTCTACCGCTCCTAAGTGTAACAAAATCAGCATCAAATAGATCCGATGACATATCATCAAATGAGTCACTAGGAGTGGTAGGCTCAGTGTGAACTACCTGCTCAGACTTCCTCTTCAAGTTATTTGGATTAGGCTCGATCTGTGCAGGGATGGCGGCCTTCCCTCTCATCAGGTCCCGCATCTCCTGGCGGAACTCGTCCATCTCCCGTCTAAATGTAGCCTGCTGCTCTGTGAAGATGCGGGCTAGATCATCCAAGGCGGGGCTCTCATGGGAGCCCGACGGGTTGCCTCTCTGGTAATGAGGCTGCTGGACCTGGTGCTGCTGCGGCTGAGAGGGGTAAGAGGAAGGATGCTGCTACTGGTGAGCTTGCTGCTCACGTCTCCAAGTCTGTCCCTGCTGCTGGTAGGGACGAGGTACGAAGGATGATGGCTGGTGTGGCTGGTATGCTGGGGGCAGCTGGTGATCTCTCTGTTGGGAGTACTGCCCTCCCTGACCGGCTGGCTGCTGTTGGGACTGGTTACCCCCATTCCCCCACCTGAATCCGGGATGGTCTCGTCGGATTCCAGGTTGAGGACGGTCATACCAAATCCCGTTGACATCCATCAACGGTTCCTCATCGTAAGGGGCTGGTGGGAGTACTCCCAGAGGCTGATCCGGCTGATATACCACCATCTGTAAGTCTGGAGATGGTGGTGACTGGTAAGAGGGCTGCTGCTGCTGGTACGGCTCCGCCTGTACAAGGTGAACTTGTCTAGGCTGCTGCAAGGAGCTGGAGCGCTGGGACGAGCTGCGGCTGCCGCCGGAATCGCCTCGCGACTGAAGACGGGGCTGAGAAGCCGTCTGTGCCTCCTGAAGACACAAGAGATGGGTCTTCATGTCGCTCAGAGTTTGTGCCATCTGCTCCATCTGAGTTATGCCCTGGCACTGCTTCTTCTCTATTATTTCCATGCGGTCCAATTTCTCGCTGATAATCCCCATGTCCACAGCGGCCGACTCTGCCTGTGCGACTGCAACTGTGGACGAACTGGATGGACCTGCATCAACCCGTGCTATCCGCTGGTACTGCACGGGTCCTGGCGGCTGCTGAGATCTCTGTGTGTACAACCGAGTCTGGGACATCACCATGTAATTTTCGGCCATCTCCTCGTAGATGGCCCAGACTTGGTTGTGGTCCTTGGCAAAGTAGGACCCGCCGCAAGAAGCATTCACCAGACCCTGAAGCTCTGGCGTCATCCCACTAAAGAAGCTCTGAACTAGGTTCGGCTTGGAAATGTCGTGGTGTGGGCATCTATCCAGAAGCTCTCTGAACCTCTCCCATGCCTCGTGAAACTGCTCGTTAGGGAGCATGGAGAAATTGTTGATCAGGGCCCTCGCTGCATTCGTCCGCCCGAGTGGATAGTACTTGTTCAAGTACTCGGTGCGGAGCTGCTCCCAGGTGTAAACAAACTTCCCTAAATGCTTCAGCCAGGCGACTGCTCTATCTGCCAGTGAAAAAGGGAAGGCCATCATCCGAATCGTATCCTGGTCCACATGACGGTCGTGGACAGTGCTGCAGATCATCAAAAACTCTTGGAGATGGAGATGGGGCTCCTCAGTGGCAAGTCCGTGAAAATGAGGAAGCATCTGTAGGGTGTTCGGAGGGAACTTGAAATCCCCCACGATAGCAGGTACCACCACCCAATGGTGCATCAGTGTAGACCTGGGGTTGTGTAACTCCCGCATCGGTCTCGGTGGTCCCGCTGCGGCAGCCGCTGCTGCGGCTGCTGCCTCTGCATCAGCATCAGGAATGTCCTCATGCTCGCTCTGATCTCTCTCTTCTCTGAGTCGCTCCAACTCCCTTCTCATCTCAATCATGAAAGCTCCCTGATCGTGTAGCTGCTTCTGTACTGTCTCTAATGATGCGATCAGGGTGGAGTTGATCGCTCCCTGGTCTAGTACAAAATGTTCGGGTTGTCGGGATTGATCATCTGAACTGCCGGCTCCGGCCATAGTGACGTCTGCAAAATCAGATAAGCCCAACTCAGGTTCTGTTAAATCAATTCGTCTTTCCTCGGGCTCATGTCTCTCAGTAGCAAAAGAAAGGGGATCGAGGGAGAACAGGGTGGAATCGTACTCGGGCCCGGAGAGCTGGTCTCGACTCTCACGGGCCAACCTAGATGGTGAAGTAGACGCGCCTGAAAGCGGTGCAGCCAAAGGCTGCCTAAGAGATCGTCTACCCATCATCTTGATCTGGCGAGTTGGGCGGATGGGATCTGGAGAAAATATGATCGCAAAGCAAACCCCCGGTTCACCAACGCAACACAATCTGAAGACCGTGAAAGCTCGGTCAATTTATCTTGTCAATTTTATTTGGTGAACACACAAAATATCAGAGCGCTTACGTAACCTGTTAGGATACCCGATGCTACTCCAACCGACTGGCCCGCACGGAAGAGTCGGTAGTCAGCTAGAAATAGCACCGGAGGGCTCTACCTAGGGTGCGGGTCACTCTCTCGCGCATCCAAACCATACAAGGAGGGGGTTGCTCTCCCCAAGACAAATTTTTAATGTGAGTGTCTTTTAGGGTCAATAGTGTTATCCAGTCCCAAATTAAATTTTTTTTTTCAAAATAAATACAAGCGGCCTAACGAATTTTCCGATTCTCCTGATGATTAAGCCAAAAACAGAGGGAGAAGACGAAAAAGCCGATGCGCGAAGAAATCAATGATGCATGCAGAGAAAGAAATGCGTACCTTGTCTCCAGCACTCTACATGCAAGTGATCCGCGCAGAATTTAAAGACAGAATTAAACTACCTAAATGGTGCAGCGAGGAAAAACCGAGTCCTAGATGAGCAAATTTCTATCGCAAGAACCGTCTAACCGATCACGGTCCTCCAAGCCAAAGAGTCCGGTCTTGGCCCGTCCCTCCTCTGCCCGCCACAACGGGGGTAGGAGAAGCGCTTTGTGGGACGAGCTACGGCACGTAGGCCACGGAAGAAAATGAATCGGCTATTTTTATTAATGATTTTAGTAGGTCCAATTAACGTCCTATAGGATCAGGAAAGCAATTAAGTGTGGGGACCCTACTAATTACGGCACAAGCACGAGAAATTCCTAAATCTAGGGGCTCGAGAAAAACCGCGTAAACACCGAAAAAGGCAGCTAGCTATCAAAACCGCAGAAAAAGCCGCGAAAATCCAAATGGGTCCCCCGAGCACACCGGTACTCGGCGAAACAGACCCGCTAAGTTACAAGTGTCCACAAATGTCCAAGTTCTAAATTATTACAAACAATATTGTTCTCTCTCAAAAAATAAAATTCTTCTTCTTCCTCTCCTTGCTCTTCTTCCCGTGCGGGTCCTCAAAAAGTAAATTCCAAGTTGTCCACGCAGTACCTCGCACAAAAAATTAGAGAGAAAAAGGTCAGGAAACAATTATAATATAGAGAGACAAATATCACAAAAATGAAAAATGACTACAAAGCCGTGCTCCCCGGCAACGGCGCCATTCTGATGACCGCCCGAATGACTAAGGTAAAGGTGTAGAAAAATAGGTCGTTGCGACCTCAATCACTCGGACTAAGTCAATCAAGAAAAATCAACCACTCAGAACATGTAAAACTAATCAAGCACAAAAGAGAGCGGTCTCGCTATGAGATTAACCTGGTATAGCACCCAGGGTCGAACAAAAGGAGCACGGGTTGGCCAAAGGGCCTACGATGTAGTCAGAAATCCGAGAGAATACGTTTTAGTGGTTTTTAATGATTTTTATAATTTTTTGGATTTTTAATATATGAAGAAAATGAGAAAAGCAAAAACAAGCACACTTTATCAATTTATTTAAAGCATCAAAAATCAAGCAAAAATTCAAGAAAAAATGTTTTTATGTGTTTTATATTTTTTTATGTGTTTTTGGTGAATTTTTGATAATTTTCTAAGGTATATTTTATTTTCTAAAAATCAAACAGTGCTCAAAAGAAAGGGTACTGTCCAGCAAGGCCCAAAACCCAAAGATAAAATATCTAAGTCTCAGAGGGCCCTGGAGGTAATTTTCCTGTATTCTAGAGAAAATAAGGAAAATTTGGACACCAAAATTATTGTTTTTGGATTTTTAGATTATTTATTATAATTTTATGAGTTTTTAAGGGTTTTTAGATTTTTAGGTTTTTTAAGTGATGAAAAATAGCCAAAATTGGCTAGAAAATCAAACAACAAACAGAGAACAGTAGCTAATTTTTTTAGAATTTTTGGGGGTGATTTTATATTTTTTTGGGATTTTTAAACCTAGACAGTAGCTAAAAAGAAGGTTTTTGAATTTTTAAAAATACTAAATAAAATAAAAAATGTCCTCAAAAATTCTCAAAAATCCAACAACATGGAAGGAGCCATGTGTCAAATTTTCATCGAATTTGGAGGTGGTTTGATATTTATTCAAAAATCAAAAAGGGGGCACTGTGCACAGGGACTGAAGTGCGAATACCCAAAGCTCTGGGGTCCAGGTGCAATTTGCCCAGCAAAACACGCGCGTGGCGCGTGCCTGGGGCACTCAGGGACCTTCTGGTAAGAAAAATAAGTCCTTGGACCTTTTGGTAAATGGTACCAAAAAGTCCAGGGGCTCGATCGCAATTAACCCATTAATACACGCACATGCTCAAATAAAATGCTCTCAGGGGTATAAAAGCAAATACCAGAAAGTTTACATTCATTCCATAACCCAACAGAACTACAGGATAAATGATGCAAATAGCCCAAAAGTACACGTGACGAAGCACGTGGGCTCACATACACAGGGGCATAAATGCTAATAAAAACAAACACGAGGTCCACAGTGCAATTTACCCTACGTAAATAAAGTGACTAAAATATTTACAGGACTAGAATTAAAAACACAAACTACGAGGGGGGCCTAAGCAAATTACCCCTTATTAAGTCGACGGCTCGATTCGCGCCACGTGGGTGATCGGACGGCTCTGGTATCGGGCGCTTCTCTCTCTGCTCTGGCTTGGGCCTATCGACGGTGCTGAGGGCACCACGTGGAAGATCTAACGGGGATGGCCTCAGGTGTCTCTCTCCTCAGCGCTAACGGTCCTGATCAGCCCCCTTGAGATGATCGACGGTAGCTACTCCTCGATGAATGGACGGCTGTGATCGAGACTGGAGCGGAGGGGCTGATCGGACGGTGAAGGAGGATGCTGGAAGAACACTCCGCCGGCGAGCTTCGCCGGCCTCGTGCGCGTGCAGCAGTCCTCCTCAGCTGCCTCTAGGTATCGGAACAGATCCGCGGTGACGTCCCGCAGCTGGTGAAGGCCTCAGATGACCCGGCCGAGCCCTGGAGGGGCTCCGGCGAGGTCGGCGGCGACGAGCTTCTGGTCTGGATGTGAGGGGGCCTCAGATGGCCTCCTCTTGACCTGCAAAACACACCAAAAGCTTCGCGGGTCGAGGGCAAAGTGCCTCGACCCAAAGAAGCGGGGTGAAGGCGAACTGTGGGTCGGGACGAATGAGCTCCGGCGAGCGGAGGACGGTGGAGCTCGATTCCCAGATCCTGTGCGATCTGGGTTGGGCGAAGGGGTGAAGAATGTGCGTGAGGGAATGGCGAAGGTGACAGTGCGTTCCGATGATCGAGAAGATACACGATATGGCCGGAATCAACGGATTACGTCGGAGGTACGAATTGGGGGAAATTAAAAATTACGCTAAATGGAAAGGCTAAAGGGTTACCTTGGTGGTCGGAGAGACTGGGGAAGAGCAGGGGGTGCTCCTGGTCATAGCCTCAAGGGTCGTCTCGGCCCGAGGCTCGGTGCTCACGCTGGTGGCGGAGCAACGGCGGCGAAGAACGCCGGATCAGTGGTTTCGTCTCCTCGCCTCGCTGCAACAGGGGCGATCGCTTGCTGTCACTCTCGCGGTGCCTCTGGAGTTCACTGGGAAGAAGGGGAAGAGCCAAAGATGAGGCGCGGAGGCGGCGGAGGTGGTTCTATATATAGCTGCAGGCCCGATTAGGGTTGGGAGGTGACGGCTATGGAATGCGTGGATCTCACGGCGAAGGATCTGGCGAGGATGTCGGATGATCGGCGAAGGATCCGGGCGCGGGGTTTGCGTGGGCGACAGGCTGGAGGCGCGTGGAGAAAATGGCGAAGGCGGGGCGGCGCGCATCTTCTCAAAAAGGAAAGAGTCCGCGGGGGAGTTGACCGGGGTCAACATTCCCCGTGGACCAGTGGGATGCTGCCACGTGGACAAGATTTGACACTTAAAAATGAGGCAGCAAATGGCCGATTTTGCAAAAACTTTCAACATGAAATATTTTTCTTTTATTTTTTTCTATTTTTTGGTGATTTTTAATTAATTTTTGGAAATAAGGATAAGGTATGTACATTATATAGCTATACATAGGTATATATATACAATATATTTTTGTATTTTAATTTTGTAATTTTTATTTGATTTTTGTTTTGTTTCTTTTTATTTATTATATTTACAATATGTAACATAGATTATTTACAAAAAGTTTAGAAAATAATTTTATTTATTTATAAGGTTAAATAAATAAGGGAGCATGGTTTATGTACATGGTGAAAGGGTATTTTTGAATTTTTGATTTTTAAATTTTTATTTTGTTTTTAATAGTTTCTAAATATATACAAAATATGTACAAGCATATTTTTGGGTGAGGAAAATATAATTTTATTTATTTACAAAAATCTATACACATGAGCTCCTATCTCCTCTCTACTTTGGCTTTTATGCGGTCAGGCCCATGCTGAGCCCTCCCTTGGGTTAGGTTGCTCAATATTTATTCTAAATATTTCCCTCTTTTTTTCTTTTTCATCTTTATTCTTTTATTTTTGCACAAAAACATGCTAATTATAAGTATTTACAAACATGCATGCTTTTGCTAATTGACCCTATTTACACATATCTACATGTATTTGCAAAGGTTTTTGTCGCTAAAATAGAAGAATAAAGAGTGATGAATGGGTATTCATCAGTGGTAGAATGAAAAGAAGAGGGAAGTTAATGTAGAGAAAGGGGGAAAATAAAAGGAAAATAAAATAAAATAAAATAGGCTACTTTAAATGCAATTAAATAAAAGAAAAGAAAAAGAGTGGGGAATTTACAAAATAAGACAAACACTATGTACATTTTTTAGCTTTTCTAATTTTAATTTTTTTTGTATTTTTAATAAAAGATATTTACAACAGAAAAATACAATAAAATACTAGAAATAAGATACAATACAAAATTGATTTTTTTGTATTTTTAGTGATTAAGAAAAAATAAAAAATGGTAAAATAAAAAAATATGTACAATATATACAATGTACACATAGGTCCCATAATCCAAATTTTGCAAACGAGCTCCGATTTTAATAAAACCACTTTCATTGGATAGATAATTTTCTAGTTTGAACTTTAAAAGTGAGTCTGGTGAATTTGGAGTTCATACGGAGCGGGAATTTGGCCGGGATTTTGGACTTTACGGCTTTTGTCTTTAGGATCTAGGAGCATTTATTTAACGTGAAATTTATTTTATATTTTTTATATTTATATACACTTTTATGAACAATATAGATAAAGAATTAGCCAAAAAAGAGTTGAAATGAATTTATTAAAAATACATGAAGTTTTAGGCTATTTACAGGTGAAAAACTCCTTTAATTTTGTGGCTTTTTATTGTTAATTTATTTTATACAATCTAATATACAATGATTAGTGTATTTTATTTACAAGAGACATTGTATTAATTTATTGCTTTTATGGACATTTATTTGGGATTTTACTCATGGATTTTGCTAAGATCAAGATATTGAGATGATGAATCGCGGATTCATCACCCCCACCTTTACTTAAACTTTGCTAGTCCTCTAGTAAATAAACAATGAATAAGTTTAAATAACCCCTGACTGTGCATGTGAATACAAGACTTGATCTGTTCAAGAACTCTCGATTTTAGATATCCTAAAATTCTAAGCTGAACCAAGCTCTAGTCAAAAGGTATCCAATATCCCTAATCTTCAGACTCTCTCTGTATACGTATATAGTAGGGATATGACTTAAGTGTGGATTGTAGTTACAAGAGTAGAGTCGCAACGTCACCCAAGGTTCCAATCCAAGAGACTCTCCAAAGAACCCAATCCTCAACACTAGGGAATAAACCATTTCTTGCATCCAATACACCGTCTCTTTAGTTGTCAAACTTGAAAGTGTAGATGATGGCCAGTTGATGGAGGGCATAGGATTGTGTCATTTCTTCTCTCCCTCTCATTGGAACAAGTATTCTCTCAAGTACCTTATTACTCAATGCATATTTTTGGTGTTGATAAGTGTGTCCGTCAAGAGAAGTTGGAGTCGTCTGCACTTGTTTTCCTAGGAGTACACTGGGGTGTGCCTTTTTTGAGTACCTATCGTACCTTCTACACCTAGACTTGTAGCATTTACGATGTAGAGCCCTTTTTTGGTGCAAGCTCGACTCCTGGTCCTAATAGCGGTGGTACAAGTGGACACTTTGAAATAGTTGGGAGCGCTCGCCTTTAGTGGAAGCTCTTTTGATATTTGACTTTGTGGAATGAGAGCTTTTCTTTAATATTTCATTTCTTTGTAATATTTTTGGCTAGCTCCACTGCTTTTACCAAGAATTGGTGCACACTGATCAACATTTTTTTTATTTTATCACACCCTGGCACTTGGGTAAATGTTAAGAGATAGTACAAGAACCATGTTCTTATACTGGCTAAAGGTGTTGACACTCATATTTCATGAAGCCTTCATTGATTTTATCCCATCCTCGAGTATTATCAAATCAGGTCCAAACTCAAATCCCTCATTCAGTTCCTCAAGTGAGATTTCAACTTATGTCATCATAACTGCAGTCATGTATGTGAGGTGCTGATCATATTCTTAAGGTAGAGACTAAGCATGCAATATAGAACACAAATCTTTCAAACTAGGGAAATGTTAATAATTAAGTCAAAGACCCTAATGACTAAGGCTGGTTAACCCTAAATCTTAAGATCTCATAAACCAAGTGTTATGGAACATCACTAGTCTTGTGTAAAAGTGTAAGTATCATGGACTAAACCAACTTAGTAGTTAGTTTTTTTGTGATTTTGATTTTTTATGATTTTTTTTTTGAAAAAGAGTGGAAAAGAAGAAGAAAAGTTTTTTTTGAAAAAAGTTTTGCTGTTTTTTTCAAATGTTTTTTTGGAAAAAGATAAATAAGAAAGGACACTTTTTTTTGAAAAGTTTTTTTTTGAAAGTTTTTGTTTTTGAAAAGATTTTCTCTGATTTTTTTGAAAATTTTTTTTACCAATTTTGCCCACCCTGTAATTATGGTATAATATATACAAAAATACATGAAAGTACGAGCTATGGGTAAAGTATATATGTATATATACAAACCCCCCTATACTTAGCACGTGTTTTGTCCTCATGGCATTAGGTAACAAAAAGCCATAGCCCGTACTAAGCATAAGTGAGTGAGAAGAATAGAAGAGAAGATGAATATAAGAGCATTGGAGAATACACAACGGGCATCAGCCCCCCTATACTTAGTCTCTAGTCAGCCTAAGTATTGGAGAGAATACTAGAATGGGGAACCGATGAGGATGGAAAAGAATGTACAAAAGAAAATAAAAAGAAGAGATGGAGCAAATCGGGTCGCACACCCCCCTATACTTAGGATCTAGTCATCCTAAGTATAGCCACAAAATGAAAACGATACGGAACTGGGGCGAGTGATGTGAATCATGGGAGAGGGAGGGGAATAAAGGAAGGAAAATATGTACAAGGAGGAGTGAAAATATACAAGGATCAAGAAGGTTTGTGATGGACCTTCTTGCGGGAGCGAGGGGGTGGATAGTATACACATGTGTCGCTGTCAGAGTCGTCCACAGAGGAATAATAGTGAGGTGTAGGGAACGTCTAACGAGGGTCAACACACAGCTGCTTGCTCAAATATGGCTTCAGAACAACCAAACTGAGTTCATTCATATAGATCACCTCATCCAGACCTGGTGAGGACTCCTCAGATAGTTCCTTCTCTGGTACGTTGAAGGTAACTTTCTTATCCAGTTTTCTAGAACCTGAAGCATCAAGAGGAAGAGGAGAGTGATACGTCTTGAGGAGTTCAGGGGAACACCTCGAGGAATCAATACTCTTCTTCTTCTTACCAGATGGAGGATGGAGCAACCGATTTATCAAAATTGGTCAATTTGGTCCCAATTGTCTCTTTTGGTGTAGATCTTGGATGTAGTGAGTGTGAGGTGCTGACCAGAGGTTCATCATCAGATGAGTCACCATATGCATTGTAGTACTCTTGTAGGGTCAGAACACGTCTCTGGTAAGGCATAGTGTTCTCAGTTGGCTTGGCATTGATCGGCTCATGTGTTGGATTATCTAAAAAGTCAAGGAAATCAGAAATGATCGTGTCCGACTCAGGGGCAGCTTCTGGTTGTGAGTCTTCTCTAGAAGCTGTTGCGGTGGTGGTGCAAGCAGTAGGCGGTGTGGGGGTGTAGGGAGTCTCTGAACCAATTATCGTCTAGACAATTGGTATCTCAGGTGTAGTAGAGAGACGAGACTCAACTGTCTCTCCAAGGTCACGGTTGTCTGTGATTGTATGGGTTACCTTGGAATATCGTGTATCCTCAAAGATCGGGTGAGGTCAAAGTGCTCCCAATGCAGTGAAATCGATCTCCCGAGTCTCGCAATCTATAGTTACCTTAGACAAGGCTAAGAACAGCTTCCTGAGAATGATCCGAGACTGGGTGAACTCTCCTCGATGCTCAATGTCAATGATCGTGAAGCCTATCTGCAGTAGAGCACCTTGGAAAGTAATGATGATAGAAATGATTCCTCTCGACCATTTAACGGACCGATCAGCTAACTGAATGATCTATTTTGGCTTCTTGGCAAATCCGAGTTTGAGCTTGGCAAACACGGAGGTCGGGAGGATATTAATCGGTGAGTCATCATCGATTTTTGCATGGATGAATGTGATATCTTTGATTTCACAATCAAACCTAGGCAACTGCTTTACTCTGTGGCTCTTGATTTTTCTCCCTATCACCAAAGAAGTGGCCACAGACACTACATGTTTCTCGGTCCTTGTCTTCTTATTGTCCGACCTTTTAGGCATCAATTTACTTCGCACAAATCTTCTAAGGTCAGGAAGTGTTCAATGACCATTATTAAGGGAAGCTCAAAAATCAACTCTCTATCAAGTGCTTCCCTAACTGCAAGATCCAATTTTTTGAGATCTTTTCCTTTTTCAATTTTTATGGTATTTTTTGTTTTTTCATTTTTTTGGTCTTTTTGATAGTTGAAGGAGGAATAGGAGAATGTAAAGACTCAAGTTTGGAGGAAAAGTGGTTACTAGAAGAGGGAGGTAGAAGGGACTCGGGCTGTACATGACATGTGGTCAATCCGGTGTCTTCCAGGTTTTCAAAATTCAATCCACGAAATCCATGATCCACTTTCCTACCTGGACTTTTTATCGGTCTACAAATGTCATCCTCCAATAAGTTCACATGACACCTCATGAGAGAACTCTGCGCAATTGGAGGATACTGCTGAGAAATCGGGCTCTTATACTCAACACACCTTGACTCAGGCGTGTAATACTGGGTTGAGCATGGTCCATCTATATGGCAGATGTTGGTCGGAGCCTCATAAGGTAAAGTTAGAAGACAAGGGGTTTGTAAATCAGTCGCATGAATCCAATCCCCTATATATGTCAGCTCTCTGAATAGGTGATATGAAGGTTGGTCAATGTGGGATCTATCACTCAGGTCAATCAAGTCAGGAAGATCGTATGGTGCAAGTCTCTCCATTCAGTTTGTCTGGTTGACAATGTTGTACCCTAAGGTTAAGTCAGGATGTGTATAGGTCAATTGTTGTTCGGTCCCAACTTGAGGTGAGAATGAGGTATGTGGGGTCAACTGATTATGCCAATCTTTCATCTCAGCAGTGGCTTGCTCTTTGATTGGTTCATTCATTCCAACAAGCAGATGAGAATATGGTGAGTCAATCCAGGGTGGTAGTAGGTCAGGTGTGTAAGAATGTGGAGCAGGTGAGAAGGACGAAGAAGTGGAGAAGTCAGTCGAAGTTCTGACTTCGTGGTTAGGGTGTGGGTATGTGGAGGAATAAGATGGTGGAGATGATCGGAATATGGTCGAAGAAGGGTAACTTGGATATGATGACCAAAATTCTGACATCTTGGAAGGGAGATGGGAGAATGAAGCAGATCGAGGAAGAAAGCGTGCAAGTGCACCGAATAACACACAAAACAACCAAACACAAGAGCTAACCTTTAGTTCACCTACTCAACACAGTGATGGTCGCAAAGTCCAACCGTTTATCTTTTCAATTTTAATTAGGTGATAAATCAATGTATAAGTCCAATTACGCAAGGCTTAAAAGTAGGTTTTGGGCACTATCCTAGGGATGCGTCCTCACCTCTCAACAATCACAATAGCCAAGCATACAATGAGGGTTTTGCTCTCCCAAAACAAGTGTTAGTTTTAGTTAGTTTTTTTGGTCAACTCTGATTAGCAGTCCGATTTTAAGTTTGATTATCACTTGATTAATCCACCAAACAAGTCACGCCTAATGATCAGTCCTGATTTCCTTTTAACCTAAGTTTCAAAAACCAAGGGGGAGGGAGTCGAGAAAACCCGATGCGAATAGTGAAATCAATGATGCATGCCCAGATCAGGAGACTTACAGATATCCTCGCACTCTACATACAGGATGCAAGGTAGATTTGAAATTTTATACTATATGATGCAAACGAGAAATCGTTCCTAGACAGTCAGTTCTACTAGCGAGTGATGAACAAGTTAATTTGAACTGATAGCTCTGCAGTCTATGTGTGTATCATTAAATGTGATGTGTGATCCTAAAAATTACGAGCACGAGCAATAAACATATTCTAATAAAAATACTCTAAGAGCCACGAGTGCAAGTCCTATTCTACGTCAATCAACCACACGACCACGAGCGGGTCAAATGTCCAGTCCGGATACAAGCATGATCTCTCAAACAAGAGCCGTTGTAAAGAGAGAATTACCTAAATTATTACAATAATTACAAAAAAACTCTCAAAAAAAAAGATTTTCTTGCTCTTCAGTAGTCGGCACGTGTCACGTCCGTCGACCTCTGATGCACTCCAAGTCCAACGGGCCCTCGTAAGGAAAATAAAATTTATGTTAGAGAGATAAAACCAAAATATATACAAGAATAAGTAGAGAAATAATTGAAAAAGAATGGACTAAATACAAGGTGGCTCGGGGGTCAGGCTACCCGAGTGAGAAAACCTAAATTAAAATTTTCAAATTAATCCCTAAGTCGTTGGCATCCCCGGCAAAGACGCCATCTGATTGACCACTGTATACGTGCTTTAATGTGTTCTCATTGTAGTACGTGTACTTAGCGAATCAGTCAGAACCGAGAGAAGATCTCCCTGAAGAGTGTCTCGACTTTAATTTATATCCCGAGCAAGTCCGGGGTCGAACACATGGAAGCAAAGGAACAACGTCGGGTTAATTCAAAAACTTAGGTCTAGGTTTCCAAATGGTATTTATTATTTTTTAATGTAAAAACAAATGAAAATGCAAATGCGGATGAATTAAGACAATAAGAAAACACACTCTAGGCCAAATTAATTTTAATGTAAAATTAATCATATTTAGCCTAATTGATGTTTCCTACAATCCTAATCCAGAGATGAGTACAAAACACATTTTTTGGATTTTTAGGAATTAAAAATGCAATACATAAAAATGCTTACTTTTTACGGGCTTTAGCAATTTTTTACGTAAATAGAATGCAAAAATTATGAAAATTTTAGTGGAATTAAAATATGATGCAATGATGCTACAGTATTTTTTTGGAATTTTCTGACAAAAAATGAATATTTATGGATTTTTTTAATGAAAATAGAGTGACGGTGAGTAATTAATTCCTAATAAATACACATTATCAAATTAATCAGAATACGAATTATCTCAAAATGGTATTTATACATGCAATCCAGGAGAGTTGAAATTTTGTAAAAAAGATGTGCGTGGATTTAATTAAAAATCAAATATCAAAATCACTCTACAATTTATTTAAGGTACAAGACAACTCCAATGGATGTGAAATTTTAGGTAGTAATTAGAACATACTTCAAGACATCATTCGTGATTTTTGTGGAATTTTTCGAGCAACTGTGAGTGAGGTATGAATTTAATTCCTAGGATTGGGTAAAATATGAATCTTTTCACTTAAATAATTTTAATTAATTAACAAGAACCCACAAAATATAAATAAATATGAAGATGGTAGGGAATCATTTGCTCAACATAATGACATTTTTCATTGAATAAAATGATGCAATAATAAAGTCTAAATTAATGTATGAATATAGGGTTATCAGTGCAATGCAGAAATTGAACTCAAACACAAACTGTACACATGGGCACTTTTTGAATTATAAAAACATGGAGGATAAAATATGCAATATTTACAAAAAAAATTAAAAAAAATGAGAAATGAAGACCTCCTCCTTCGTTCTGCAGGTCGCTAGAGCGCAAGGAAGAAGGGCCCTCCGTTGGCGACATTGTGGCCGGTGGTTGCAGACCTGCGGGCAAAGTGGCCCGTGCTGGAGGAGTCAACCACGAGTGGAGATGGGTTGTGCCTGACGATGGGCGGGCGACAGCGCCCACGCACAAGGAGGGCCGAGGGAGGGAGAGGCGGCAACGGCGGAAACTTGAGGCAGAGCAGGCCGGTGGCGGCGGTGCTGGGGGGAACCGCCGCTGGCCTGGTGGATGGATGCCCACTGGGCAAATAGATGATATGTGGTGGGGCGTGGGCCACCCGCTGGCGCTGGTTGCTGGCGGCGGGGGCGCCTATTGCGTCCTTGCAACTTTTTTTTCAATGTTTTTAAATATTTTTTTGTATTGTGGTTTTATTTTTTTAAAGTTTTAATTTTTTAATTTTTTTTACAGGGAACAAATGTCAATATATACAAAAGGAAAAAAAAGAGGGGAATGATGAAGAAGATGAAGATGGTGGTGATGTGATGAAAAAAAATGAATATGACCAAGAAAAAAATTGACGTTACATAAAAAATGAGAAAAAGATAGAACACTTACCTGAGTCTTCGTCGGATTTGCAGAGCAGCTACGCTGGACTCCTATCGTGGCCTTGATCCAGTTTGTGAAATAAAAACCGGAGAAGCTACGCGAGCTCGATGGGGAACTCATAACGCGGATCGAAGCTCTGTGGATCTCGCCTGAACGTGGTCATCACTTGAGGAAGATGCTTCGTCGCTGTCACCAACAAAACACTCCGAGATCTCTCCTTTTTCTATTAGAATGACGGATGCAAAAAATGTAGATGTGGAGATGAATATAAAGAAGAAGAGAAAGGGAAGTTAGAATGGTGGTGGAGTTGAATGAGAGGTTAGATTATCGGTGGAGTTGAATGGAGGTTAGATGAAGAATGTGGGGTGGAATGGGAGTTGGTGGTAGAATGAAAAGAAGAGGGAAGTTGATGTAGAGAAAGGAGAAAAATAAAAGGAAAATAAAATAAAATAAAGTAGGCTACTTTAAATACAATAAAATAAAAGAGAAGAAAAAGAGGGGAATTCACAAAATACGACAAACACTATGTACATTTTTTACTTTTCTAATTTTAATTTTTTCTATTTTTAATAAAAGATATTTACAACAGAAAAATACAATAAAATACTAGAAATAAGATACAACACAAAATTAATTTTTTTGGATTTTTAATAATTAAGAAAATATAAAAAATAGGAAAACAAAAAATATGTGCAATATATACAATGTACACCTAGGTCCCAAAATTCAAATTTTACAAACGAGCTCCGATTTTAATTAAACCACTTTCATTGGATAGATAATTTTCTAACTTGAACTTTAAAAGTGAGTTTGGTGAATTTGGAGTTCATATCGGAGCGAGAATTTGGCCGGAAAGTTGGACTTTATGGTTTTTTATCTTTGGGATCTAGGAGCATTTATTTGAGGTGAAATTTATTTTATATTTTTATATACATTTTTATGAACAAGATAGAGAAAGAATTAGCTAAAAAAGAGTTGAAATGAATTTATTAAAAATATATGAAGTTTTAAGCTATTTACAGGTGAAAAACTCCTTTAATTTTGGGTTTTTTATTGTTAATTCATTTTGTACAAACTAATATACAATAATTAGTGTGTTTTATTTATAGGAGACATTTTATTAATTTATTGTTTTTATGGACATTTATTTGGGATTTTACTCGTGGATTTTGCTAAGATCAAGATATTGAGATGATGAATCGCGGATTCATCAGCAGACTAGCTTCTGCAAAATGCCCTTCACCTCCCTATTCGACACCCCAGCCATGCCATTCAATTGTGGGTGGTATGGACTAACGACACAATGCTCAATGTCGTAGTCCTTTGTTAACTTTTTCATTTCCCTGTTAACAAAGTGGTTATCCCCATCGGAGATGATGACTTTGGCAAACCCGAACCGTGAAATGATATGATCTTTCACGAACTTATAAATAGTCTTGTTGTCTACGGTCTTGATAGGGATAGCTTCCACTCACCTAGAGAGATAATTAACCACCAAGAGAATATGCTCATAGCTATGGTTGTTAGGGAATGGGCCCATGAAATCTATGTCCCATGTATCGAAAACATCAACCATAATGATTGGTTGCATGGGAAGTTCATCTTTGGGATGGACATCCCTCCCATTCTCTGACATACTGGACACGACCTAACAAACGCATATGCATACAAACCACACAAGCACTTTCCAAGTGGTTCTCTTCCCGGAGTGATGTCCTCCTGCCTCAAAGGAATGACAGTAGGTGAGGACACTCATGTATTACTCCTGAAGAATACACCTCCATCAGATACAATCTGGACCTTCGAAGACAGAACAGATCAACTCGTCCGAGAAGGAGTCCTTGATGCGGTCAATCTCAGAGGAACTATGTGACTCAATGCAGGAGAGATGATCAACCACTACATTCTTCACTCCAGATTTGTCCTTGATCTGCAAATCGAACTCTTGGAGTAATAAAATCCACCTAAGAAGATACGCATTCGCATCCTTTTCCATGAGGTACTTGATGGTTGTGTGATTTGTGAACACGGTAACCTTGGATCCCAAAAGAAGAGACATGAATTTATCCAAGTCAAATACTATAGCAAGCATTTCCTTCTCCGTGACGGTATAATTCCGTTGATCCTGAACGAGTACTTTGCTTGCGTAGTGAAAAACATAAGGAATCCCTTCTCTCCTTTTTCATAACACGGCCCCAACTACAAATTCAGAAGCATCCCCTATGATCTTAAAAGGAAGAGACAATCTGAGGCTTGTAGGATAGGATCATCCATGATCTTCCTCTTTAGGAGCTCAAAATCTTTAAGACACTTGTGATCTATAATGAACTCTGTGTCTTTTCCTAAGAGCTTCGTTAGCAGTCAGGCAATCTTCGAGAAGTCCTTTATGAATCTACGATAAAAACCAACATGCCCGAGGAACAACCACACTTATTTGATGTTGGTTGTGAAGGATATGGTAAGATCCTTAAGCACATCAAGGAAGTGTGAGGATCGCGTCGTATGCGATCGAGAGCGACTAGTCGCACTAGTTGCTTGATGCATCGGAATTTAAAAATTTTCATGTGATGAAACCACATGATCCAAGAACGCTTGTCATACCGTTTCATCTAAACCATAAACAAGCATTAGGATTACCTCTTGAGGTGTGGTTGTAATCGAGTCTCTAAACGAAGAGACCTCATGCCTCAAGTCTAATCCGACAGAGGAGATGCTTGCGAGCGCGTTGATGAAACGGTGCTCCTCGCAATCCATGTTGATGATCCAAGCGGTAACTCTCTTGATATTGACACACGAGATCCAACGTCTTCTTTACGAACGATGCGCACTGAAGAAGACAAAGATCAACGAGCAAACAATCCAGCAGCATAACGACGACGCTGCAGCGATGGAGACTCTTTCTATGGCATCAATGGTGGACATCCATATGAGAGAGAGAGGGCGTGTAGAGAATGAGAGAGAGCATATGTTGTTTTTCACAACTTGTGTAACCAAGAAGAGCAAAGGGTGCATCTCCTTTTATAATATTTTGGGATCCATGGATCTCAATCCATGGACAACACAAATCCAATGGTTCACATTGATTTGTGTTTCTTTAATGGTCAAGATTTTGTTGTAAATTTACAACAACAATTAATTTAATAAAATCAAATAAATATTGAATATAATTTGATTTATACTAAATCAATCTTCATTGGAGAAATAGGAAGGAGGCAAGCCTCCTTCCATAAGAACAAGGGGGACGACCCACACATTCCATAAGGAGAGGGTGGTCGTCCACCCTCTTTATATGGCAATGGGGCTCCTTCCAAATTCATGAGAATCCATATATCATGTGTATCTCCAATATTTTGCAACAACCTTTTATTGCAAATTTATCTCACAAAAATAAATCCAATTTATTTTCTGAACATTGCAATTATGCCATTGAAAATTTGTGAATCATATTCACAACCCAAAATAAAATGTGAATAACATTTTAAATTAATTGCCCAATGTGAATACAATTCACATAAACATTAGTTAACAAATATAAATTACAAATAGCTCTCTCTTATATATTATAAATTACATTTATAATATATATGTAATATGGATAGCTATCGACATTATTCAAATCCATGATAATTAAATCACATTTAATAATCTTGGATCTCTATTCTCATGTCCCCAAATAATATTAATCACATTCACATTAGTTATATCTTTGATAAATAAATCATTTATAATTATCTAAGATAACTCTCTTCATAGTATGAATCAAATTCATATTATTCATGATAATTAAATCACATTCAATTATCCATTTTCTCAATGCTCGGATACATATATCAACAATGAAATTATCCTTGAACTCTTTCAAGGATAATGAGCTTTCTCCGCAGATACTTGGAGATAAGGACAAGGCGATTGTATAGTTCCACGTATAGTGACTTGGATATTGAAATGACATCTCAAATCGAGATCTTATGGACCTCTCATAGATGCTTGATTAAATCAATACCATAAATATACTCTTCTCATTGCATCTGAATCACATTCAGATCGATGTCCAACATTTTGGACCAAGAACAGGTCACTTCTCTACTGAGAGGAGTCACTAAAATCCAGACCCGTTTGATCACTCCCTAGGAATGGAAGCGTCATGCTTATACAATCGTTTATGATCACATCAACCTCAGGTATTTCCAATACCTATACATCATGCATACTGGAAGACCTAGAGTAAACCCAAAGTATAAGATCAATTTTACACTGTCTACTTCACGATTTGTCATTAAGTTTCTCATTTGACTATTGGGAGTTGGTATCGATCATATACTTTCCAAAATTATATATCATACCCAGGTGTTGATGATACTTTCTAAAAGTATATATCAAACCTACAAATTCAGTCAAGCTTCCAAAGTGAGATGACCATGCATGGAATTTGATTCTTCCCAATATCTAATGAGTGAGCTCATGTCTTTTGGTTCAGTAACTGAACTTGTATGATTCCTTTGAGAGATCGTATTACTCATATGCCCTTATATGTACTCCAGCGCGTCGGTATATAGACCTTTATTAGGTCATCAACCTAATGGTCTGTGAAATGTACATACTTAGACATATAGTAACACATCTATCTCAAGTCAGAGGATGAATGCCTATATCATGACAGCATACGACATAGGACTTTGGTTATCTCGATCTCGTTAAGTCAACTCTTTGACATATCTTATCTAACATCTCTGAATCTCTATTCCTATGTAGAGGACCTGCATCAAGAGGTTAGTTAGATATCAACCTTCAGAGAAAGGATTGCCATCTCCTTCTCAGGATGGATATCCTCTCTTAATAATCATTTGATGATGTTTGATGAGCCCTCAATCTAACTCTTTAGATATTCATCACAGCAACAACCTCTATGATTCAATGATTCTAATCAACAATTGTATGATCATTAAGATGGCCATGGTACATAACCCTAATTGTAATAAGGGGCCTATTATGCAAATTATTTTTCTTCATTTCAGACCAGAGATTGATATTTGCAATAACAATTATTGCATAATGGCTCGTCGTGGGCTTGCATGTCCAACAATCTCCCACTAGACCAAAGAGCCATTAATGGACTACTCATTTAAATCCACACTCATGTGAAAATCATAGGCTATTTAGGAAAATAGCTAGGTAAGCTGATCAGTCTCACTGTTCCCGAGAGACTATGCTATGCCCTTTTACGACACTTGCATATCTCCTAGTAATAGTGTTCGCATCCTATGCGAATGTTGCATCTTATGCTACCAATACTCAATCATGTCAGTCATAGTGTCCTTGACACTACAGCTCAATAATCATTATAACCAGTATGTAATTTCTATTATCCTTATCAGAATACCCTTATTCTCGGAGATCTCTATCTCTTAAGGTATCCGCAGTTAAGACCCTTTTAGATCACCATCTATAAAGTCTTAAGTTTTTGAAGATAAGACTTTGATATCACTATCTCAAAAAGTCTTGTCATCTTTGAAGATATTTGAGGTGTTATCCCTTCAGATAGGTCAGTATCATATCTTAAGGGAAGGAAGCCTTTCTTGGAATTTTCCAGAAAATGGAATACGTCCAAGGTATACCACTAATATGACGATCCCAATACCCTCTTCTCTTTTCTTCTGAACATCTTCAGAAATAAAATATAAGAGGTATCTTTAAGATCATATCTCAAGGTATGGAATATCCAGTCTATAAAACACTTATTATCATCCTTATATCATTCCAAATGATGAGGAAATCATCTATATATAGCATGATGAACACAATGACACTCCGACTAAGCTTCACACGATTCATCAAGATTCTATCTGAAATCATAACATTTATAATTTCATCAAATCTTATCTTCCAACAATAAGAAGCTTATTTGAGTCCATAGATGGAGTTCTTCGGCTTGTGCACCTTGCTTTCCTCAACCATGAAGCCCTAGGGCTACTTCATATGAATATTCTCAGATAGGTATTCATAGAGGAATGCAATCTTGACTCACATCTTGCAGATGTCAAAATCAAGTTGTGTAGCTATGGTTAGCAATATTCTGATGGGTTTAAGCATGGTCACTGAAGAGCAAGTTTCATCACAAGTGATGTCTTCTCTTTGGTGTGTATCTTGTGGATACGAGCCGTGCTTTGAAGGTCTCTACCATCTCATCAGGTTCCCTCTTTCTCTTGAAGATACATTCAAATCTAATAGGTTTTACCTATATAGATGGATCCTCAAGGGTCCAAATACAACACTTGTATATAAAGTCTACTTTAGACTTTATTGCTAACATCCATCTTTCCATGTCATGATCTTTAGAAGCTTCATCACATGAAGTAAGATCATTGTCAGATTTAACTGGCACATGGAATCCATCCTCAACCACATTTGAAGAGGTATTAGTGTTTCATCTTTAATTGTCCTTTTAGTTTCTGATTTCAGAAGCCTCATTATCATCTCAAGATTAAATGAGTTCCTTCACTTCATTTTCATCTTGATTCTTAAGAGAGTCATCCTCTAAGAATTATATCCTTAGAGATGAGATATTTCAAGAATCTCAAGGTCATAAAGTAGGTATCCAATACCATCCTTTATTTTTCTAATGAAGTAGCACTCTCTGGTGCTAGATTCCAGCTAATTTGCATGAAACCTTATTAAGGATATACATTGTAGTCTTTAGTGCATATATACCTTGGAAACTAAGAGGTGATCATGCTAAGACTCATCATTGATCAATCATGTCATACATGATCCAATTGTATTTCCCTACAACTCTATTGACTTTAGGTGTATTAGGAGGATTGAGATAGGAATGGTATTCCTTTCTACATAAGGTATTCCTTGAGTTCATCTAATAGGTACAAGCTACCTAGATTAGATCAAATTCATTTTCATCTTCCTTCAATCTTTGGTTCAAAACCAAATTGTGAAATATTTGAACATTTCAAAGCTTTCTAAGGTGAAGGAAAGGAACCTCATATCACAAATAATCATCAAATGATATCACATATCATCAACATTTATTATGATACAGATGATCCACATACATCAATATGTATGAGATCTTGAATACCTTGACATCTTACATCATTCCCAGAGAAGGGTGCTTTGGCATTTTCTACTTTGAATACAACATTCATAAGTATGCAAGATTTGAAATTTCAGACATTCTAAAGTTCCATCTCTCACGAGTCTATTGAGCACATCAACAGACATATATCCAAGGCTTGATGTCAGATCATTATCAAATGATCTTCATCCTCCTATTGATCTTTTACGGATTAAATTATCAATATTAGAATTGTTAATGAACGATTCATTAATTTTCTAATTTAGTAGAGTCCAATAGATGTTAGATTAGTATCTGAAATATATCCTTCATAATTCTTTATGATAGGTCTATTCTAGAATTCATGTTCATTCCCAACATCTAGAAATAAAAAATGAGTGTATTCTAATATCTAAGTCATAGAGACATTCTCTAAGACTAAGGGATCTCCCACTGAAATTATGAAGTCTATTTATCCAATAGAGGTTGTTGCAACAATTGCATCAACATCCATGTAGATGACTATTAAACCTTAAGATCAAAATTTCTAGTCTTCTAAAACATATGCAACCAATTGCAAGTGTTAGCAGAAGAATGAGATATAATTATCCGACTTTAATCTTATCAAATAAGAAAGTCAAATTCAATGATTAAATGCAGATATAGATTATTCTGATGCATTATCTGGTTCCTTCTCTAAGGATCCGAGATAGACCGATAGTCAGAACATCGGCTTATTGCAGTATTAGCATTCATCTAGCTCTTTGGATGCCATGTGAAATTCATAGAAGTACAGTCAACTCTTTGACTTTCCTTCTAGCATAGGTCAGACCCATGCTTCCACTGCGCTCCCTTCATCTATAAACAACCATTTCTTCAGACAAAGGATCTTTATGTTGAATTCAAAAGATTTCAATATAAGAGTACTTCAACATTTATACGTGCTCCATTCAATTCATACAATATGAATAGTATGAAGCTTCATGAATGACCAGAGTATAGACACTAGAATGATGACACTCATCATATCTACATCCATCTAAACCCTTAAAACATTGGTTCAGGTAGGTACTCAAATATTTTTGAGCACATCATCTCCTATAGAGCCACCATTCTGCAAGATGCAAAGAATCATGTCATTCATGATAAAATGTCAAGAGCACATATGCATGCTAAAACATCTTCTTAGATTTTACAAGGATTATTAGAAAATTACGATCATCATCGACATGTCACTTCCAAAGCACATTTGATGAGATCAAGACTATAGAGACATACAAACCCTATGGTTGTAGCGCCTATTGTCTATTTAATTGCTATTCCTCATTATTATGATGAAACTTGCACATTGCAACCACATACATTATGTGTTCAACTCCAAGTACAATATCTTGATCATGGATCCAATCCATGATATTATACCGGTTAATATTGAGTATAGTATTGAGTGGGTTTAATGAAGGATTATCTGAAATAAGAAATTTGCATAAATAAATATAACTTTGATTTATGAAAATTTATATCAAATTTGTCTTGCCTTGTCAATACTGAACGTTCATTCCCTTAATCACTTTCAATGTAAGATATATACTTACCATCATATCTAAGCAAGATCTGGGATCTCCTTCCTTATCTTTGTCACATCCCAATAATATGAGAACATGTAACTCAGATAAAAAGAAGCAGGAAAATATTCCGCCTTGCAAGTCCAACTTGCATCCCCAATTTGGTCTTTAACACCCGGGCCCATCACCCCTAAGGTGATGTTGGCCCGTCATTAATTGAACCAACCGTCAACAGGAATACAACTTGCTATGTGTAATCCAATATCGCCCCAATAACATGAGGACACGATATTGGGGTCACTATGTATACGTCCTTACTCTTTCGAGAAGCGAAGAGCCCGATCCAGACGCATTTGTATGTAGGATCTATCACTTCGGACAAGCGTCTCCTACATACAATCCCTGGTGACAGAACCATTCGCCTTGACGGGAGACCATGGATGTCACTTATGTGATCCTCCATATCTTGTTCAAATTCTCATTAGTCATTATGAATCATATTCATTACGATTAATTCTTTCAAGGAAAATACAACTCTATTCATAACAGAGTGTTCTAATTTTAATTAGATTCCAATTAATCTAATCATATTAAATTAATGATCTAATTAATATCCAATAAACATCCGTATTGATACTTGAATTACGGTATTTTCTCAAACACGTAATATTTTGAATTTTAATAATTAGAAATACATCATGATTTCTCAAGCATTATACCAGTCCTACCCGCTGTCATAGCCAATACCGACGGGAGTGGGACAGACCGCATACAGTGCAACCTGCTACCCCAACGCTCCCCGACTAGACACCATATCTACCTCGGGAAAGGATAATGCAAAATAGATCACTTTGTACTTGAGATGATCATCAGTTTTTCAACCGAAATTATACCATATAATAATAATTTTATTAACATTATAAGGAGATTTGCTAAACAAATCCCCAATCCTATTCAAGCAACTTTGTATGTTGGAAAGTGGATTGAGTAACCAACTTGTGATTAAGATCATATTTAATCAACTATTGGTAAGGCAATGTCATTTAAGGAAATAATTATCATCAAATATTTCATAAATATTTTATATATAATTATTCTAGAAAATTAAAATATTTAATTTCACTGATTGATTAAATGACAATCACATGTTTTTGATTAGGAAAGTAATTTCCAACCGTGACCCTCATTTACTAAAATTAGCACATTTCAATCAATTTAAATCCAAATTATGCAAAAAGTTTAAAAGTTTGATAATTTGATTTACAACAGAACCTATGTGATTTGTATGCATTTCTTTGCATTTCAAATCAGTAATTAACTCCTTAATTACGTCAAGATTCGCAGTCCCCGAAACAGTGGATACATATTCACTAAAATGATCATAACTTGAGGAAACATATTCCAAATCATGCAAACTCAAATCCCATAGTTTCCTTATTTAATGAGAAGCATAATACAGTCTTTAAACAATTTAAACAGGGCCGAAATTATTCATTAAACAGAGATGTTAAAATGAAATGCGATAAAACTTTCGCAAACCCTAACGAACCCAAGTCTTCCTAGGTTTATGGATCGCATCCAAAACCTCTGACCTAAGGCTCTGATACCACATGAGGATATGGTTAGTTCCTTAAGCACATCACGGAAGCATGAGGATTGCATCGTATGCGATTAGGAGTGACTAGTCGCACTAGTTGCTCGATGTAGTGGAATTTAAAAAAAATTATACGATAAAACCACATGATCCAAGAACACTTATTAGATCGTTTCATCTAAACCACAAACAAGTATTAGGATTACCTCTTGAAGCATTGTTGCGATCGAGTCTCTAAACGAAGAGACCTCCTATCTCAAGTCCAATGTGACGGAGGAGACGCTTGCGAGAGCGTTGATGAAACACGTGCTCCTCGCAATCCATGTTGATGATCCAAGCAGTGAATCTCCTGATCTCAGAACACGAGATTCTACGTCTTCTTCACGAGCGAGGCACATTGAAGAAGATGGAGATCCACGAGCAAATGATCTGCTGCAGCATAATGACGACGATGCGGCGATGGAGACTCTCTCTAGGGCATCCATGGTGGACGACCGTATGAGAGAGAGAGGGCATGTAAAGAATGAGAGAGAGCATATGTTGTCATTCACAACTTGTGTAACCAAGAAGAGCAATGGGTACCTCTCCTTTTATAATATTTTGGGATCCATGGATCTCAATCCATGGACAACACAAATCCAATGGCTTTTGTGTTCCTTTTAATGGCCATGATTTTGTGGTAAATTTACAACAACAATTAATTTAATAAAATCAAATATATATTGAATATAATTTTATTTATATTAAATCAATCTTCATTGGAGAAATAGGAAGGAGTCAAGCCTCCTTCCATAAGAACAAGGGGGATGGCCCCATTCCATAAGGAGAAGGTGGCTGTCCACCGTCTTTATATGGAAAGGGGGCGCCTTCCAAATTCATGAGAATCCATATCTCATGTGTATCTCCAATATTTTGCAACAACTTTTTGTTGCAAGTATATTTCACAACAATAAATCCAATTTATTCTGTGAACATTGCAATCATGCCATTGGAAATTTATGAATCACGTTCACAAGCCAAAATAAAATGTGAGTTCCACTTTCAATTAATTGTCCAATGTGAATCCAATTCACATCAACATTTAATTAACAAATGTAAATTACAAATAGTTGTCTCTTATATATTATAAATCACATTTATAATATATATGATTCATATGGATAGTGCTATCCACATTATTCATATCCATGATAAATAAAATCACATTTAATCATCTTGGATCTCTATTCTCATGTGCCCAAATAATATGAATCACATTCACATTAGTTATTTCTTTGATAATCAAATCACATTTAATTATCTAAGATAACTCTCTTCATAATATGAATCAAATTCATATTATTCATGATAATTAACTCACATTTAGTTGTCCATTTTCTCAATGCTTGGATACATATATCAACAATGAAATTATCCTTGAACTCTTTCATGGATAATGCGCTTTCTCCGTGGATACTTGAGATAAGGACAGAGCAATTGTATTGTCCCACATATAGTGACTTGGATATTGAGATGACATCTCAAATCCAGATCTTGCGGACCTCTCATAGATGCTTGATTAAATCAAGACCGCAAATCTAATCTTCTTATTGCATCTGAATCACATTCATATTAATATCCAATATTTTGGATGAAGATCAGATCAGTTATCTACTGAGATGAGTCACTAAAATCCAGACCCGTTTCATCACTCCCTAGGAATGGAAGCGTCATGCTTATACAATCGTTTATGATCACATCACCCTCAGGTATTCCCAATACATGTACATCCTGCATACTCGTTTATGATCACATCACCCTCAGGTATTCCCAATACCTGTACATCCTGCATACTGGAAGACCCAGAGTAAACTCGAAGTATAAGATCAATTTTACACTGTCTACTTCACGGTTTTATCATTAAGTTTCTCATTTGACTATTGGGAGTTGGTATCGGTCATATACTTTCCAAAAGCGTTATCATACCCAGGTGTTGATCATATACTTTCCAAAAGCATATATCAAACCTACAAATTCAGTCAAGTTTCCAAAGTGAGACGACCGTGCACGGAATTTGATTCTTCCGAATATCTCATGAGTGAGCTCATGTCTTCTGATTCAGTATTAAACCTGTATGATCCTTTTGAGATATCGTATTACTTATATACCCTTATATGGACACCAGCGCGCCGGTGTATAGACCTTGATTATGTCATCAACCTATGGTCTGTCAAATGTACATACTTAGACATATAGTAACAGATCTGTCTCCGGTCAGAGGATGCATGCCTATATCGTGACAGCATACGACGTAGGACTTTGGTTATCTCGATCTCGTTAAGTCAACTATTTGACCTAACTTATCCAACACCTTTGAATCTCTATTCCTATACAGAGGACCTGCATCAAGAAGTCAATTAGATATCAGACTTCAGAGAAAGGATTGCCATCTCCTTCTCAGGATGGAGATCATATCTTAATAATCATTTGATGGTGCTTGATGAGTCCTCAATCTAACTCTTTGGATAGTCATCACAACACTAGCCTCTATGAGTCAATGATTAGATCAATAGTTGTATGATCACTTAGATGGCCACGGTACATAACCATAATTGTACTAAGGGACCTATTATGCAAATTATTTATTCTTCATTTCAGATCAGGGAATGATATTTGCAATAATAATTATTACATAATGGCTTGCTGTGGGCTCGCATGTCCAATAGGTTGGTGCTTGAAGTTTCTTGATCACATCCACCTCGACAGGGTCAACCTCCATTCCCCTCTTGGAGATGACATGCCTCAACACAATGCCCTCTTGAACCATAAAATGACTCCTCTCCCAAGAGAGCGCTAGATTAACCTCTTTGCATTTCTTGTGGGCTCGATCCAAATGAGATAAACAAGTATCAAATGAGTCGTCGTGGACCGGGAAGTTATCTATGAAGACCTCCAGGAAATCTCTCACCATCTCGGCAAATACTACAATCATGTGCCGTTGGAAAGTCCCTGGTGCATTGCATAACCTAAAGGGCATGCGCCTGAATGTGTACGTACTGAACAGACATGTAAATGTGGTATTTTCCTAATCCTCAGGAGCGATGGCCACTTGGTTGCAGCCCGAGTACCCATCTAGAAAACAAAAGAATTCTTTCCCTGCTAGTCTCTCTGGGATCTGGTCTATGAATGGTAAGGAGAAATGATCATTTTTCATCGTGACATTCAAGTGTCTGTAATCTACATAAAGCACGCCAGATGTGGGTACTCGCATCGTAATCTCCTTTCCATCCGAGTTGGTGACTGTCTAAAGACCTGTCTTCTTAAGGACTACATGAAGTGGAGCCACCAACTTGGAATACGAGATGGGAAATATAAACCCCGTATCACACCATTTTTGAATCTGGCTTCTTGACCACATCTCGTAAGTTTGGATTCAGCCAACGATGGAACTCACGAGAGGGTCTAGCACCTTCCTCAAGGTAAATATGGTGTGAACACAGAGCGGGATTTATCCCGCAAAGATCGGACATGCTCCAGCCTATGGCCTTGCAGTTATGTTCAAGAATCTTTGGCAGGCGAGATTCTTGTTCTCCAGTCAAGATAGCACTGACAATGACTAGGAACTTCCATGGTGAACCCGCAAGGAAGGCATACTTCAAGGTGGGGGGTATCAGTTTGAGGTCGGGAGTGGTATGATCATCGGGTAAATCTGGCTCAACTGCCTCTGAATCTATCTCTGTGATGGATATGGTTGGATCTGTAGTGATAGTAGCCACCAACTGGTTCTGTTCAGGAGTCATATCGCCAAAGGTGTCCAAACAATCAGCAAAAACCACTTCTAACTTGTCATCCTCGTCCTTTGATTGACCTAAAGGGAACATGTTTGACAAGCCTAAGTTGGCTTCTGAGTCGTCGAGGATGTAGGGGGATGCATCAAAGAAGTATCCTGTGGGTAAGGTCTGATTTTGCAGGATCTATTGAACTGCCACATCTACATTGTCCTCTCCTAGTGAGAGGGACTCGTCAACCCAGTCTGACTATTGATGCTAGTGATCAACTGTGTCAACTCTTTAGCACCCGGCCTCTGACGAGAGATACTTTGTACTGCTCTCCAAATCAGGTCTCTGCCATTTTGTTTGTTACATCCCTAACTCTACACTTTCATCTTGTGCGTGAAAGTGTATCTTTACCAGAGTATAATCAAATATGGCTCCAGTCGTCCTTAGAAAAGGGTGGCCAAGGATAATCTGGGAATCTTGCCATCTTCGGGGACAATCCATATCCAGGAATGTGAAGTTCACCTTGTACTGCTTCCCCTCGATGTCAAGGATGACGTCCCTTAAAATTTCCTTTGGTCTCTTAATAGATTGGTCTGCAAACTGTAGGAGTGCTCTCGATTTCCTAAGAGGTCCTAAACCTAGATGATCTAGGTAGGAATACGACAGTATATTGATTGAGGATCCATTATCAAATAGAGTACGAGCAAATGACATATCAGCTATCTGACTGATGACAAAGTGTGCTCCTAGATCTCTCTTCCTCCTTGGAATCTCATTGCAGATCGCATAGGTAGTGGCTATGGACAACACAAGTTTGATTGTTTGAGTGTTCTTTTTCCTGCTAGCCCTAACAGGTGTGCATCTTACCTTTATGTGCTTCTTGAATATAGGAACCATATACACTAGTTGGAGGAAAGGGATCTCAACTTTTACATTCTCTCTGCACATCCTTTCCATCTCCAAAAGATCAAGATCATTTTTTTGAGAATTTTCCTTCTTTCCCTTAGATAAGGCCTGAGGGAAACGGATTAATTAGAACTCATGATGTGAAAAAAAACATCATCATCTGAGTTCTTATTGGAATCAAAATTCAGTTGTACACGACTCTAACTCGGACTTGGACTATGTACAGGACTCGTCTGACATGCATTAAAGGGAACTGAAATTGAAGCTGGAAAAGCTGCTCGTGCTACATCCAAGGAGGTCTTCTCATCTCATGAAGATCCACTGCTCATTGTCATGCTCGATGTTGCTTTATTCCTCTTTTTGGATTTGTCTTGTTTTCTTTTTTTTATTTTGGGGGATTCAAATCCCCCTGGTGATCATGAAGGTGGTGTTGCTGGTGATGCTGGTGACGATCCTCCACCTCTGAGCTATCCACAGGGGTTGGTTCATGTGTATCCTCTGCTCCACTCCGTCATGCCAGATCAGGGGTTTGTACAATCCAACCGCTCCTGAGAGTACGATGATGAACACCATGTGGTAGAATCTCATGATCTGATTCTGAGAAATCGGAATAGTATACTTGATCCTTCTGGCGATTCTGTCCTTGGTTTAGGTTGTTGGGGTTAACTTGAACCTGTGCTGGGATAGAGGTCCTAAGGTGATGAATCTACGTTTCATCATCTTTATTCTATCATTTTGGCCTTAAAAACCCTAGTAAATGCGTGTAGATAAGCTTAATTCATGCATTTTAGCATTCATGCATACGTGTGTAAATATTGTATAAAATGCGGTTTTTAAAGCCAAAATTATAGAATAAAGAAAAGAAAAAGAATAAAATAATGTAAATATTTTATGACCCAAAACCCCGAGACCTAGGCATCTCGATGACTAGGTCGACAAGGAATAAAGTAGAGGGAGATAAGGGCCAAAAATACCAATAAAATTCCTTTTATTTTATTCATTCTTTATTCATTTTGGGACCTATTTTTGGTTCCACTTTTTATACCTCAAATAAAGAAACTTTGTACATGAAAGTTGTAGTTAATTTAATATAGAAAAATACAAAATTGATTTCACTGAAAAATAATGTACAGATTAAAAGTTATGGTCTGAATAAAAACCCAGAATCCCAACTTTCCAGACCTGTATCTCACAAATAAAAACTCCAAATGCAGGAAACTCGCCTTTAATTATATATAGAATAAAATAAGCTATTTAATGGCGGTGGTTTCGCATTTGGCGGAGCTACGGTTTGAAAGTTGAGTTTTAGACCCTCATTGTATACTTGTACAGATTAAAATATTCAATTTATTATTTATTTATTATTTTTATAATTTTATATTTGTATAATGTTGTAGATACTACTTATAATAATTGTGAATATTAAAATCAGAATAAAAATGTAAATAAAACTCAAAATAAAAATACTAGTATACACAAAACCTAGGTATAATACTTATACACATACCTATATAATTACTATTTCTATTTTATTAAATATACAAAACACATCAATAAAATAAAATAAAAATATATTTATGTGTATAAAAGTATGTTATAATTTTATAAAATAATAAACATAAATGAATAAATAAAAATACAAAATAAAAATAGAAGAATAAAATATATAGATATTATACCTATAAGGGCTATAAAAGGTGAGTTGTAAAAATATACATCATAAAAATAATTAAAAATCAGAATAAAATACTACATAAAATAATAAACATTTTTTATTTTATAACTAAAAATTAATAAAATCATCTCCTATTTTAAATTGAATTAAAAAATCATTTTTTCCAAGGTTTTTCTGGTTGGTCCACGTGGACCAACCAGATTTCTTCCATGGTTGACCTCGGTCAACTCTCCGACTGCGGTCTGGCTATTGTCAGAAATGAGTTTTTCAAGGTTTTTGCCCCTTTTTGGAGAGCGCACCTTGCATCTTTTGTTGTTGCGGTCTGAATGACTTTTCTTCCTCGATGTATTGTCTTTCACGCCCTAGGTTTATCTTGGCCTTTGGATCGCTGACGCGCCTCGTGCGTCTCGATCTTTGTGCCATGTTCACCATCTTTCAAAACCACACCTCTTTCCTCCATTCCACTTCGAACCCCTTTTGGTCCCTGTTTGAGCCTCTTCTTCCACCTCCGGATCGACGTCGGTGACAGGGACGCCTCCAGCTGGGCTAGGAGCGCTCAGGGGAGGACCAAGGAGGTCTCCAACCCCTCATCTCCGGCCTTGGCTGTTGAGGTACCCATCTCGGGTTATCTACCCTTAAGGTCCACTTTATTGATGTTTTCTTGAATGTTTTTATTCCATGTAGCACTAGCTTCCTTCTCCTTCTTTCCATCTCGATTGAAACCCATCTAATCGCCTTATTTCGTGCCAACTACCTTCGCCGAAGCTAAGAGGCCCCGGCCACCATAATCGCCCTCCGCCCAATGCCTCTTCACCCTCACCCACTGCTGGAGACCCCAGGAACCCTCCTTTGTCGCTTGCTTCTCATTTACAGGACCTGGGCACTCAAGACCCTGCAAGGGGTCGGATTTTGGGAGACATCATGGCACCTGGAGCAGCCGACCCGCCCCGACCTCGGGGAAGTTCCTCATCACTCTTCACGCCATTTTGAAGGCTCTAGCAGATAAAGAACGTCGCCTGGGAGGTTTTGCGGCGTGGAGGAACACCTGAGACGACCGGAGCTGCACAGCAACGCCGTTCGAATCTCTCCCGTGTGTCGTTCTTCAGGCGTTCTTCCTGATGCCCTGATTGTCGTCCGATCGAGCCGTCTTCTTCCAGGCGTACAGCCAGCGTTGGATTTCGCCCGCCTCCGGCCGTAGATCTCTGCCCTGGGATATAATCCTAGCCGTTCAGCCGAAGGGGTATCGTGCCACCTTCTCGCGACACGTGGCTTAGTGGAGGCGCCAACTCCGTTTGATCGCGCCAAGGCAAGGGCATTTTGCTTATTTGGCCCAGCCGGTTTTGTCATTGAATCATTGGTCCTTGAACTTTTCTTGGCCGTTGTTTTGTTTCTGGTCATTTTGTGTTATACCCCTCGCAGTGTCTGCATTCGCAGCTCGGTCCTAGCCAGTCCACCTCACGTGGGTGACCACGTGAGGCTGGCATTTTGCAGCATAGGTCCCACATTTATGATTATATGCATTTAGTCTATAAACACTTTATTGCAGGTATATCTTTCTCGACATTTTGCTATCTTAACCCAGATCTTTTTGCTAATTGCAGGTGTATCCCTGTCAGTTGCGCATGCTCTTGCACGTGCCTTTGGTAATTTTGCGGGATAGCCCCTTGGGCATTGTGTTATTAATTTTAGTCCAGCAAGTTTTTATTTCAGATATATATTCTCTGGGAATTTACAATCAACCCCCCTGTACTTTTTGGATATTACAAAAACGCCCCTATAAACGTGTAGTTTCTTTTTGCTTCTAGTAATTTTTGCGTGCATCTATAAAAACCCAAAAAAATCCCCAAAAATTAATTTAAGTCTCTATTGCATAGTAGATTAATGACATATTTTTATTTTTTATAATTATTGCATTTTAATATTTATTAAAAATCAAAAACATGCTTTTTATTCACTGTCTAGATTAGAAAATACCAAAAAAATATTAAAATATCTCGAAAAATTCCAAAAAAATCCCTACTGTGTATTTTAACCTAATTTAGCGTCATTCCAAAAATCACTAAAAACTCAAAAGAAACACCTTAAAAATTCGAAAATACTTAAAAACTTCAAAAAATTCTCAAAAATTGTAGAAAACTCTAAAAATTGTAAACTCAAGTTCTCTAGTCTTCTCTTTTTATTATCTTTATTTGAAAAATAGTTTGGAGAATTTTTGTTACTGTTTTCCATTTTATTTCTCCATTTTAGTTTCAGCCTTGCATTTTATTCACTGTTTTCTTTATTTTGACTTTTAAAAATACCAAAAACATTCTGAAAATTCCCCAAAAATCACAAAAACAATAAAAAACCATAAAAATACCAAAAAGAATTTATTTCTGAATTTTTGGTTATTTTTGCTTATTTTTATTAATATTCTATCTTCTCTTTTATTACATTCTCTTTATATTCCAATATTGCAAAAAATATAAAATATAAAATATAAATTAGAAAAATTAAAAAATTAAAAAAAATCAAAATACAAAATTAAAAATTAAAAAAAATATTAAAATTAATTAAAAATTAAAACCCACAAAAATCATTTGCTTGCATAGTGTAGACACACTTCACACACACACACACACACATTTACTTGTGCACCTACCCTGTTTGCTCCCTGTGTTCGAACTCTCTGCATACTTGTCCTATACATCTTGTGCAGAGTTAAAAATAAATTTTAACTCCACATTTATTTCTAATTCTTTGATCTATTGTGTGGGTTAATTGTTGATAAAATACGAGATTCATTTGAAGGTCGTCACATCGACGGTCGTCTCCGCCTTGTGTGAGACACCATTTAGGCTCTCTTGAATTTCGTGTAAATCAAATGGCGCCGTTGCCTGGGAGCAACAGCACGTAGATCTCATTTTTGTTTTGTTGTGATCATTTGTCTGCATTTCACGGCTTTTATTTCTATTCGTATTATTTTTGATATATCTGTTGAATTGTCTAACCAATCTCCTTGTTTGGATTCCGTGCGAGGTACGCGGATCGAGGGAGGAGCCCCTCTTGGAGCACCTTCGCACCCACGTGAAGCGGTTTTAGCCTAGCACGAAGAAGGACTTGGAGGATTTTGCAAGACAACTTCTTAGCATTTATTTTCTTGCATTGTATTTATTTTGTAATTTAAGTGAGTAAAAGACTCTTAATTTGTAATAATACAGGTACCCCCGGACATTTGGACTCTTGCGAGCCTAACTTCCAGGTGTTTGTACACCTGGGGGCTCGTCGCGGCTTTTCTCGCGTTTTTCTTCGCATTCTTTTTATTTTGTTTTGTTTTTCGATTTTATTTATTTTGTGTGATTGAGCCCCTAGTTTTAGGATTGCTTGCGATAGACTAAGGCCAAACACTTAATATCTTGCATGCGCCTATAATCTCGTTTGGACTTAGTCAAATTTTAAACAGTTGATCATCACCTTCAATTCGTCTCGCCGCGAGCTCATCCCGCAAAGCGTTTTCTCCTAAACTCAAGTGTGTTGAGCAGAGGAGGGGTGAGCCTAGACCGGACTCTAGGGTTGAGGATTGGTGGTCAGCTTGTGGTTCTTTACGATAATAGCAATTTCTGAAACTTAGGGCGATTTCATCGGCTTTTGCATTGGCATATAGATAGGTTTCAATTCTGCTGAGCATCTTTGCATGTAGAGTGCTGGAGGCAAGGTGAGCATTTCTCTTTAGCATACATCATCGTTTTTGCCGCTTGCATTGCTTTTCCGACTCTCCCTCTGATTTTGATCACCTAGGTGCTAAGTGGAATTGACTCCTCGTTAGGCGCGTGCATTTCTCACTACAAATCCAAAAAAAAGTGATAATCAATAAAATTGGGACTGCTAATATTACTTGACCCTAAAATCGATCAAAAAGAAAATCTTGTATTGGGGCGAGTGATTCCCTCATTGTCTTCGTTTTACTTGCTCGCGCACACACTAAGGATAGTGCCCAAATCCCATTCAGCCCCCTAAGTGTTTGTGCAACATTTTGACTTCTCACCTAACTTTAAAACAGACAAGATAAAAAGACCGACTTTTCGGTCTCTACTGAGTTGAGTAGGTGAATTGAGGGCTTGTATTCTTTTCATTTTTGTCTGTGATTGTTTTGTGTGTGTCCTAGATCATCTCTGTGCATTTGCGCCTTCTTCTTCACTCTCTTGACTTGACCATCGTGCTCTCCCGATCATTTCCTTTTGTTTTCGAGATGGATACCTGGAGTACATTTTATCCGGACTTTGTGGATCCCTCGCTCGCTCCAGCTGACCCACCTCCCTTTTATCAGGAGGACCCACCTCCTATTTTTTCTGATTTGTGTACATACCCGCCTCAGCCACAGTATCACGACTCGGACTTCTACCCACATCCACCTCCACCTGAGTATTATCCATCTCCACCCTCACATCCACCCGAGTCTGACCTTATGGAGTCACCTCCCTCGATCTCTATGAGTGATATCTTGAATCAGATGACAAAGCGCATTGATTTGATGAATGATAATCTTGCTTTCTTGAGGAAGAATCAGATAATGCTCCTTTCGTCGGGGATACGGATTTACTTGTCGGTGATCATGGGAGCCTGCAATCGCCAAAAATACAAAAAAATGAGAAAAATTCAAAAATACAAAAAGAATTCGGGAGACACTTGGTTGATCAATATTTTGAGGAGAAAGTCCACTTGCCAGAACCTTTGACCGCATATCCATTCACACCGAGTCCCACCTTTGGCCCCGAGGATGCCGATGTACAGACTGCTCTTGGCATGCCTCATGTATACGCTGAGTCTGACTTCCTCCCTTGTATGGAGGAAGTCTAAAATTTCAAAAAAAATGTTGACTGAACGCGAAGTGGTGGCTACTATTCATGAGATTATTCGTGCCCCACTTCAACAGGCCATGACCTAATTATCTGCTCCTCTTCCCAAGAAGAGAAAGCGGAGGAGCAGATCTGAGCGTCACATTCTGACCGTGGCCACTGCCCATGCCATCACACACCGTCCCATTCCCAAGAAGAAGAACACAGCTACACCTTTCGTCACGTGCACCATCTCTGACTACACTTGTGATCGCACTCTCCTGGACGGCGGTGCATCTATTAGCATACTACCCTTCTCGCTGGTACAGTCTCTTCACTTAGGGCCTCTCAAGAAGACCAGGATGATCATTCAGTTTGCTGATGGATCCATTAAGAGGCTGAAGGGTATCCTTGAAAACGCCGTCATTTCTATTCAGGGCACGAGCCACCATGTTGATTTTGTCATGTTGCCCATGGATAACTCCACAGAGGAGCCATCTCCAATCATCTTGGGACGACCATTCCTCGCCTCTGCGAGGGTCATTATTGATTATGGATCAGGAGAGGTTCGCTTCCGTCCTGTTGATGAGAGCGAAGTATTGATCACCAAACCCACAGTTGACCAGAGACCTGCACCTGATGCACCCTCACCGATTATAGCTGACTCCGAGGCTTGTGACCGATCTGATGATACTAGATATACTTCCTTAGCGACCGTTGATGAGACCCGACGGATCCCCCGAAAGGGGAGGAAGTCGGAAAACATAGACCTCGCGGTTCCTCCTCCTGGTGTGTGGCGATGTGTTGATGAAATCCAAAGCATTTATGTGATTGAACCATTTGAGCAGAGGGCAGATACCAAGACTAGACAGGATGGACATGGTTTGAACACTTCCACTGATAAGTCCGTTCCTGGTCACTCACAAGTAAAGATGATTGAGGATGTTTATGATGTTTCCCATTATTTTGAGAGACCTCATAAGGAAACGAGTGACCTAGGCAAGACTAGACAGGACATACCAGGTTTGACTACTTCCACTGATAAGTCCGTTAATGGTCCTTCACAAGTAAAGATGATTGAGGTCAGTTATGATGCTGCCATTTATTTTAATAGATTCAGACCTCTTGTTGAAGACAAGGATTCAGGTGAGAGTCTTGAGGACGAACAGAGTTCGTATACTTCCACTGATGATTTCGTTCCTTTTGACTTTGACCTGGACGATCACTCGCAGGACGACTCCGATTACACTTCTTCTGAGGATGATGAGTTTGTCCCATTCCACTTTGACATCTGCGAGACTTCCAAGGCCGGACCTAGTCGTACTTCTTCCACTCACCCGTCTGTGCCTCCACACCATAGGACCACCAAGGGAGAACCTAGTCATACTACTTCCATTGATCAGTTCGTCCCTTTCCGTTTTGATTCCACTGAGGGCCTTCATCGTGTCGACCCTGATCGGCCTCCGTCCACTGTGGACCCCGCATACACCACACCAGATCTATCCCTCAGCGGTCTCGCAAGAAGGTTAGCTTTCGGCCTTCTTGATCATATGTACATCCACCTCTGTTGTACATTCTCCTGTGTTCATTTCTGTCTCTCCCGTATTGCTTGCCCACCCATTATCGTGTTTGCCTTGCTTAGGACGTACTTTGTCCTAAGTATAGGGGGGTGGACGAGCCGAGTGTTCATTCATCGTTTCGTGTCATCACTCCTGTCGTTGCCTATACTTAGGGCTTCTTTTACCCTAAGTATAGGGGGAGTGGTGTGTACATCCTCACGATCTCTTCATCTATCTTTTGATTTCTTTTCTTCTTTTCTTCTTTTCCTTTTCTATCTTCTTCATCTATCAAAAAGGTGCCGCCCTTGTAGACAGTTTTCCGTACTTAGGACGTACTTTGTCCTAAGTATAGGGGGTGTGCACCCCGAGTTTCTCTATTTTTCGATCCTCTCCATTGTCTCCTCTTCTTGTCTATACTTAGGGATATCTTAACCTAAGTATAGGGGGAGACAATCTGAGTATGATCTGTTCATTCCCACCCTTGACCCTCCCTGCTTTGTGTACAGTCTGCTATACTTAGGATTATTTGATCCTAAATATAGGGGGGACGGTCAACTTCTCATTGATTCATTCATTTCTTCTTTAGATTTTCCTATACTCAGTACGAGTTATGTCTTCTCTTTTCTCTCTGATCTATGAGTACATAGCTCAAGCTAAGTATAGGGGGGTCGTATATACTACGTATATACTTTAGCCATAACTCGTACTTTCGTATTTTCCTAATAAATATGGCTAATAATTCTTTAAAATTCATCAACAATCCTTAATAAAAAGATGTGGTCATTCCTCAAATTCTTTTTGTATATACTAATTAATAAATCAGGTGAAAATGTTTTTTGCAAAATGTTTGAAAAATAGTTTGAAAATCTTCGTGAACATTTATTGAAAACTATTTTGAAAATATTTTGTTACATGTTTTCAACCTTTGTAAAAATGTGTGGTTTATAAAATTTCTTTTCTTTATGTGAAATAAAATGTTTGAAAAATGATTTGCAAATGGTTTGAAAAATGGTTGTAAAAATATTTGAAAAATCTATATAGACTGTTTTGAAAGCCTTTGCAAAATGATCTTCAAATGTGTGTACATGTTTGTAAAATGTTTGTAAAACTATTTTGGACTATAGTTTTCAAAAATTCTTTGAAAAACTTGTGTCAAATAAGTTTGAGGAATACTAACATCACACCAAAATCCATTATATATATATCTATAAAATTGATCACTTACCCTTGTAAATTCTTAAAATCCACTTCTTGTATATAAGAAGCACTCCCGTGTAAATATTTTAACCTAGATTTCAGCCAAAATCTTTTTGTTTTCAAAAATCCCAAAAACATTTGCAAAATTAAAATCCAAAAACATTTGAAATGTCTCTTTGAAAAAAATAAAAAAAAATGCATATGCATCATCATCATCATCTTTTCAAAAATACATAAAAAGTTCAAAATCTTTGAAAATTGTATCACAAAAATATTTTCGGCATTGTTTGCATAGCATTCGCATTTTTTCGGATTGAGTTTGATAGTTGAACGAGTCTAAGCAAAATCTGAAGATTGGAGCTCGATTGGACCTTAAAAATCTACCTAATAACAGGGACCTTATAGGAACTGGGTTTGAGGTACTTCGGGTCTAGTTGACTTAATTCTTTGAGGATCACGGGACTTGGTTCAATGGAATCTTGACTGCCTAAGTAGAGTATTTCGGAGCACACGCACGACTCTTGTTGATAATGACCTAACTTGGACACCTGCACCTTTCACATGGCTCAACTCAGTTGGAGTGGTGAGGGGATTGGATTTGCCGGTATGAGACGCACACAAGTGGAAACATTTGTCCTCCTCTAGGGAGGGAAGTGCACCCCAACCCGTCCAGTGATTAGGAAGTCTAAAGACAGGAGGCTGTGGGTTACAATAAAGCTTCAAAAGAGGGATAGTCTACTGGCTCAAGAGGAAAAATTCCTTATGTAAATGCTTCTGTATATAGTATTCAAAAAAATGTGATCAGGCATGTACAAAAATAAAAAAGCCTGCAAGTATGTACAAATGTTATAAAGTCAATAAGCAAGCTTGAGTTCCAAAGTCAAATATGTGAGCCTGCAGCAGGATGACTTGACTACACTGGTCTTGCATCCCAGGATAGGTAGCTACACTGGCTACCGTCCATTCTTCTCTTCACCCCCTTCTCTTGAGCCGGTTGCCACTTGAACTTAGAAGGGAATACCCCGCTCCTCGAGGATGGAGTTATTGGATTAGGAAATCATTGGGTTGTCGTACTGGAGAAGTCAGTTTCTTTGCCATTCTAGTTGGGGAGAGCCACCATCACTTACACTGTACGAGTCAGATTCATAGTCGTAAGGGTTTGCGTATGAATTGAGATATTTCTGACCTGGCTATTGAGGAGACTTGAGCAGAGTTTTGGGATTCTCAGGGACTGTTGGATTTCAAGTTCGGTTCTTAATAAGGTTCTGCCCGCACTAAAATTCCAAAGGTCCGACTTAAGCTCCAAACTTTGATTTTATGAAGACAAGTTTGATAATTACACTTAATCCACCTTCTTCTTTTTCTTGTCTTTGTTTTTCTTTTCTGCACTTATTGCATAAGTGTTTGCTAGGGACTAGCAAAGGCAAGTATAGGGGGTGATGAATCTATGTTTCATCATCTTTATTCTATCATTTTGGCCTTAAAAACCCTAGTAAATGCGTGTAGATAAGCTTAATTCATGCATTTTAGCATTCATGCATACGTGTGTAAATATTGTATAAAATACGGTTTTTAAAGCCAAAATTATAGAATAAAGAAAAGAAAAGAAAAAGAATAAAATGTTGTAAATATTTTATGACCCAAAACCCGAGACCTAGGCATCTCAATGACTAGGTCGACAAGGAATAAAGTAGGGGGAGATAAGGGCCAAAAATACCAATAAAATTCCTTTTATTTTATTCATTCTTTATTCATTTTGAGACCTATTTTTGGTTCCACCTTTTATACCTCAAATAAAGAAACTTTGTACATGAAAGTTGTAGTTAATTTAATATAGAAAAATACAAAATTGATTTCACTGAAAAATAATGTACAGATAAAAAGTTATGGTCTGAATAAAAACCCAGAATCCCAACTTCCCAGACCTATATCTCACAAATAAAAACTCCAAATGCAGAAAACTCACCTTTAATTGTATATAGAATAAAATAAGCTATTTAATGGCGGTGGTTTCGCATTTGGCGGAGCTACGGTTTGAAAGTTGAGTTTTGGACCCTCATTGTATACTTGTATAGCTTAAAATATTCAATTTATTATTTATTTATTATTTTTATAATTTTATATTTTTATAATGTTGTAGATATTACTTATAATAATTGTGAATATTAAAATAATAATAAAAATGTAAATAAAACTCAAAATAAAAATACTTGTATACACAAAACCTAGGTATAATACTTATACACATACGTGTATATGTACTATTTCTATTTTATTAAATATACAAAACACATCAATAAAATAAAATAAAAATATATTTATGTGTATAAAAGTATGTTATAATTTTATAAAATAATAAACATAAATGAATAAATTAAAAATACAAAATAAAAATAGAAGAATAAAATATATAGATATTATACCTATAAGGGCTATAAAAGGTGAGTTGTAAAAATATACCTCATAAAAATAATTAAAAATCAGAATAAAATACTACATAAAATAATAAACATTTTTAATTTTATAACTAAAAATTAATAAAATCATTTCCTTTTTTAAATCGAATTAACAAATCATTTTTTCCAAGGTTTTTCTGGTTGGTCCACATGGACCAACCAAATTTCTTCCTTGGTTGACCTCAGTCAACTCTCTGACCGAGGTCTGGCTATTGTTAGAAATGAGTTTTTCAAGGTTGTTGCCCCTTTTTGGAGAGTGCACCTTGCATCTTTCGTTGTTGCGGTCTGAATGACTTTTCTTCCTCGATGGATTGTCTTTCACGCCCTAGGTTTATCTGGGCCTTTGGATCGCTGACGCGCCTCGTGCGTCTCGATCTTTGTGCCATGTTCACCATCATTCAAAACCGCACCTCTTTCCTCCATTCCACTTCGAACCCCTTTTGGTCCCTGTTTGAGCCTCTTCTTCCACCTCCGAATCGACGTCGGTGACAGGGACGCCTCCAACTGGGCTAGGAGCGCTCAGGCGAGGACCGAGGAGGTCTCCAACCCCTCATCTCCGGCCTTGGCCGTCGAGGTACCCATCTCGGGTTATCTACCCTTGAGGTCCACTTTATTGATGTTTTCTTGAATGTTTTTATTCCCTGTAGCACTAGCTTCCATCTCCTTCTTTCCATCTCGATTGAAACCCATCTAATCGCCTTATTTCATGCCAACTACCTTCACCGGAGCTAAGAGGCTCCGGCCACCATAATCGCCCTCCGCCTGACGCCTCTCCACCCTCCACCCACTGCTGGAGACCCCAGGAACACTCCTTTGTCGCTTGCTTCTCATTTACAGGACCTGGGCGCTCAAGACCCCGCGAGGGGTCGGATTTTGGGAGACATCATGGCACCTGGAGCAGCCGGCCCGCCCCGACCTCGGGGCAGTTCCTCATCACTCTTCACGCCATTTTGAAGGCTCTAGCAGATAAAGAACGTCACCTGGGAGGTTTTGCGGTGCGGAGGAACACCTGAGATGACCGGAGCTGCACAGCAATGCCGTTCGAATCTCTCCCGTGTGTCGTTCTTCAGGCGTTCTTCTTGATGCCATGATTGTCGTCCGATCGAGCCGTCTTCTTCCAGGCGTACAGCCAGCGTTGGATTTCGCCTGCCTCCGGCCGTAGATCTCTACCCTGGGATATAATCCTAGCCGTTCAGCCGAAGGGGTATCGCGCCACCTGCTCGCGACACGTGGCTTAGTGGAGGCGCCAACTCCGTTCGATCGCGCCAAGGCAAGGGCATTTTGCTTATTTGGCCCAGCCGGTTTTGTCATTGAATCATTGGTCCTTGAACTTTCCTTGGTCGTTGTTTTGTTTCTGGTCATTTTGTGGTATACCCCTCGCAGTGTCCGCATTCGCAGCTCGGTCCTAGCCAGTCCACCTCACGTGGGTGACCACGTGAGGCTGGCATTTTGCAACATAGGTCCCACATTTATGATTATATGCATTTAGTCTATAAACACTTTATTGCAGGTATATCTTTCTGGACATTTTGCAATCTTAACCAGATCTTTTCGCTAATTGCAGTTGTATCCCTGTCAGTTGCGCGTGTTCTTGCACGTGCCTTTGGTAATTTTGCGGGATAGCCCCTCGGGCATTGTGTTATTAATTTTAGTCCCGCAAGTTTTTATTTCAGATATATATTCTCTGGGAATTTACAATCAACCCCCCTGTACTTTTTGGATATTACAAAAACGCCCCTGCAAACGTGTAGTTTCTTTTTGCTTCTAGTAATTTTTGCGTGCATCTATAAAAACCCAAAAAAATCCCCAAAAATTAATTTAAGTCTCTGTTGCATAGTAGATTAATGGCATATTTTTATTTTTTAAAATTATTGCATTTTAATATTTATTAAAAATCAAAAACATGCTTTTTATTCACTGTCTAGCTTAGAAAATACCAAAAAATATTAAAATATCTCAAAAAATTCCAAAAAAATTACCTACTGTGTATTTTAACCTAATTTAGTGTTAGTCCAAAAATCACTAAAAACTCAAAAGAAAAACCTTAAAAATTCGAAAATACCTAAAAACTTCAAAAAAATCTCAAAAATTGTAGAAAACTACAAAATTGTAAACTCAAGTTCTGTAGTCTTCTCTTTTTATTATCTTTATTTGAAAAATAGTTTGGAGAATTTTTGTTACTGTTTTCCATTTTATTTCTCCGTTTTAGTTTCAGCCTTGCATTTTATTCACTGTTTTCTTTATTTTGACTTTTAAAAATACCAAAAACATTCTGGAAATTCCCCAAAAACCACAAAAACAGTAAAAAACCATAAAAATACCAAAAAGAATTTATTTCTGAATTTTTGGTTATTTTTGCTTATGTTTATTAATATTCTATCTTCTCTTTTAATACATTACCTTTATATTCCAATATTGCAAAAAAATATAAAATATAAAATATAAAAATTAGGAAATTAAAAAAATCAAAATACAAAATTAAAAATTTAAAAAAAATTAAAAAAATTAATTAAAAATTAAAAACCCTCAAAATTCATTTGCTTGCATAGTGTAGACACACTTCACACACACACACACATTTACTTGTGCACCTACCCTGTTTGCTCCCTGTGTTCGAACTCTCAGCATACTTGTCCTATACATCTTGTGCAGAGTTAAAAATAAATTTTAACTCCACATTTATTTCTAATTCTTTGATCTATTGTGTGGGTTAATTGTTGATAAAATACGAGATTCATTTGAGGGTCGCCACATCGACGGTCGTCTCCGCCTTGTGTGAGACACCATTTAGGCTCTCTTGAATTTCGTGTAAATCATAAGGGTAGTGAACTCATCACGTCAATGTGAAAGTCGATTGATGTCGTCTTTTTGATCATGTTGCTCATTGCAGATGAGTCTGAGCTCATCAAGAATCCTATGAAGGTCAAAGGTACCTGAGGATGCAGCTCCATGGTCCTGCCTATGGGAAGGCTCTAATGACCCTGATGCGGTCTGTTAGGTCCCTAATGGACCTGTTGATGGTACTGGCTCTATTGAGGGGGGTTCTGCTGATACTGAAGGGGGCCTTGATAGCATGACTGTTGTTGTTGGGAGGATTGAAACTGGCGATACTTGGTCTGAGGGGGGTAATGTGGGCATTGTTGTTGATGTCATTGGGAGGTATTGGGATCATTGGAATACCAAATCCCATTCACCTCCCACACTTGTGGAGGTTCCTCAGTTACTATCTTAGCGGTCGGCTCCATGAATTGTCTCTCATGAACATCAGGCTGACCCTGAGTCCACGTGCTGTAAGGCCCTTGCACAAGTGTTCCTGAATGTGGTGCACTCGGTAGATAGGAGCAAGGGGTGCAGAAGGGGCATGTATCTTAATCTTAGATACCAGTCAACTAGATCGGTCATTTCCTTCGGAATCTTAATGAGATTCTCTCACTCGGTGAGCTTGTGTATCTCACTCACCTTCTTCTTGATTTGGTAAACCTTGGTTAATTTATCAGTAATGATCCCCATGTTGTAGAGTAGGTCATTTGCCAGATCGACGACAACCGTTCTTCCCTCCTGATGTACGCAAGAGGGAGGTGGCTTGTCATAAGCCTTGCTAGATGACTGGTGTGGCGGATCTCTTCTATCTTCTCTAAAACCGTCCAAACTACGTCGAATCCTCTGTTCAGATAGGTGCCTCCACAGGAAACATTCAACAATCATTGAATCTCAGGAGTCAGACAATTGTACATGTTCTGTACCATAATAGGTCGGTCAATATCATGACCTGGGCACTTCTATATCAGGTCCTTGAATCTCTCCCATGCCTCGTGGAAATGCTCATGGGACATCTGCATGAAACTCGATATCAGGGACCTCATCTGATTAGTCCTACCCAAAGGGTAGAACTTCTTGAGGAGCAGGTCCTTCAATGCAGCCCACGTGGTGACTACCATCCCCAAATTCTTTATCCAATAGGAGGCTTTGTCTGCTACAGCAAAGGGGAAGGCTCTAAGATGTATGCAATCCTGAGATACACCGGATCGTCCTAGATTGTCACATACCATTTCAAACTCCTGCAGGAACATGTATGATTCCTCTATTGCATTGCCATATAATTTTGGCAGGAGTGTCGAGAAGTGATGCTGTAATTCTCCAACATTGGTGGTAGAATCGGCCTAAGCCAGTTCTCGTTCTTTGTGGCACTGGGATTGTAGGCATCTCTCATCGATCCCCCCTCATTTCTCAATTGTCCAATCTCATGTCTGAGTAATTCACCTCTCTGCTCAGCTTATGCAAGTCTAGCTAGTATGTCCCTCAATGGGTCATTATCTCCATCATCATCTTTGCTCTTCTTGGGAGGCATCTTGTTATCTTGGTTCTCTTCACCCTTCATAATACAAAGTATTTGAATTAATAGAGTTGCCAAAAGGAAATCTAGAAGCATCGAGGTGAGAGTCTTCCTCATTGGGATGAGAGAAGAGAGGGTTGATCTGGATCTGACCACCCTCGAGAATGAAGAGTAGCTTAACCTTAGTCTCATGGGAAGAGCCTCCATGAAACCGAGGGGTTTAGAGAAAGAGTGTCCATGAACCCGTGAGGACGGTCGGTTTGTAGTAATCAACAAGAGTCTCGTGAAGTCCGAGCAAAATCACCCCAATCTACCACTCTCTATGTCAAGAGGTTCGAGTTAAGAGAACGATGTGAAACAAGGAGTGATAGGAAAGGTGCTAAGAGCGCAGTCTTTGAACGCAAACCCCCGAATACAAACACAAAGCAAACCCCAAATTCACCAACTCAACACAAGTGAAGACCGCAAGAGTTCGATCTTTTATCTTTTCAGTTTTTATTTGGTGATTAATGCAAACTTTGAGAGAGTTAAGGAGTTGTTAGGCGCATGTATTTCCCTAAAGACTGGCCCGACTCTTACGACTAGTTGCACCTACTTTCAGCCAGTATGGATGTAAGTATGGACCGTAAAATGGCTACCAGTTACTTAAGGACCAACCCTTACTCAATGTCCTTTAAATCATCCACTCCGCTAAGGAAATCCGGACCATTTACCAACTACCCGTATTTCCTCACTGAGAAGTAGCTAATCATTTTTGTATAATCATTAGTCAATATGAAACTCATGGCTAGGCTCTATTCTAATGTTCGTCTCTCTCTCACTTGTAAGTAAATTCAAACAATGAAGGGGTTACTCTCCCCAAAATAATTTCAGTTTTGATGTATTTTTTTAGTCAATATGAAAATCCTGCCTTGGCTCTATTGTAATGTTCATCTTTCTCTCTCTCACTTGCAAGTAAATTCAAACAATGAAGGGGTTACTCTCCCCAAAACAATTTCAGTTTTAATGTAATTTATTTTGTTCAAATCGTATTATCAGTCCTAATTTTTAGTTTGATTATCAATTAATTTAATCCACCATATAAGGTACGCCTACCAATCCCAATTTCCTTTAATCCTAAGTTGTAATACCAAGGGGAAGGGAGTCGAGAAAAGCCGATGCAATCAAATAAATCAATGATGCATGCCAAGTTTAGAAGACTTACAGTGATCCCCGCACTCTACATGTGGGATGCAATACAAAATTTGAAATTTTTACACTATATGAAATGTTGACGATGAAACCACACCTAGTAGATAGTTCTAATTAGCAGGAAGAAGTGAATTGGATTTCACTAAGTTAGAATGATCTAAGTTGTGTATTATTAAGAGAAAGTGTGTGGTCCTAGATTTTACGAGCACAAGCAAATATTGACCTAATAAAAGCTCTAGTAACCGCAAGTGCATGTCTAACCTACGAGCCACTCAAGTCGAGCCCCACCCTCACCGGAGAGTAAAGCAGGTTTCGACACACCACAAGAATAATATCCCAAGTTTGTGTACAAACGCGAAATCCCTAACGGAATCTATTGTAAATATGAAATTAATACAAATTAATTAAAAAATACAGAAAATAAAATCTTAAGGACTCTACACTCTCTCACAACTCGATCTTAATTTATGTGTCCTTCAGTCGGTTTAACACAAGAAAAAAAACCAGCCTCCAATGCTCTTGAGATGCTCATCCACCTAAACAGCTGCTCTGTCGTATCAGGTCCCTCATACAAAAAATGAGATGATGGTCAGTGACATAGACTCAATAAAATAAAATGAAAAATGCAGGAAAATAGATAGAGAATAATTACAAGAAAAGCTGGAGGTCAGACTACCCGGGGTTGGAAAACCTATTATCTAGATTTTCTAAAAATCAACCTAAGTCATGCCTCCCGATAACGGTGCCATCTAGAGGTCTCGAAATTACCCTTCGCTAACGTTAAATTTCATTGCAGGCGGGCAATTAAGATCAACCAAAAAGACCATTTGATTAATTATTCAACTAAAAGCAAGCGGTCCAATTTAAATTTTACTTGGGCAAGCCAAAGGTCGAACTCAAGGAGGCCATTGTATCCTTAGGTTAATTATTAGGAGATCTAGAGGATGGGTTTTCAGAGAAGCATTTTGGTATTTTTAAATGCAATTAATAAATAAAATGCAATTTCATGATACTTATGGAATAAGATGCAATTTATATCAAATGAAGTCCAAAAATCCTCAAACTTGGCCATAAGGTGGAATATGATGAAATTAAGCTACTTTATTTTTTTTGGAATTTTCTGATGCAAGATGAATTAATAATGAATTAAATATGATTGCAAGGTGATTTCGAGCAAATTAATTTTAATAAATATCAACATCAATATTTTCCAACGATTGAAGGTCTACATGAGAGGTATCCAGAAGAATTTTTAACTCCTTAAAATATTAATTATGGAATTAATTAAAAATCAATTACTCAAATCTCTGATTATTTTATTACGAACTCGATATGCATGCATACAAGATGATTTTTGGGCAATGTGGAACACACTAAAATCTAATAACTGTAATATTTTGAGATTTTTTGGAGCGATGATTAAATTAATAATAAATAAATCGCAGCTCAAAAATAGGTAAACTATGCAAGTTCTTACCAAATTAATTATGATAAATAAATCGCAGCTCAAAAAATGCAAATAAGTATCATTGGATAAATAATTAGTTGGTCTACAATATGCAAAATAGAAAATGATGTGAAAATGGTGTTTAAATTACAAGACAAATGCAGAGTTCTAAATGCAAATTACAGAATAAAATGATAAAAATTGAAGCACAAGGATATGCGCATGATTACCTAGACTTCTGAGGGTCTCAACGTAATTTCTCCACCAGGGCTGCTATGCCTCACGTGTGGATGATGTCATCTAGTTGGTGGGGGCACGAATGTAGTATACATGAACAACAGGGAGTCGCATGCAATATTTCCACAGGGCACGTGTGAGGAGCATATGTTCCCAGGATTGGCAAGAAGCTCGGGCGGCCGAACCGAGTCGTCGCGTAGCGAATGGCAGTAGGCTCGGGCAGCCGAGGCTCAGCCTCAGGTGGGCGAGCCTCTTGCCTTGTGGAAGGAGGCATTTGTCAGCTTACGTGGGCATTTGTGGGCCCTTTGATCAAGGTCTGACCTTGATCCTAGGGAATCTGTAGTGTGAGGAGGTGCAAGTGGCGAGGGCGGAGGCACTGGGCGAGCGGTCCTAGTGCGAGCTCGGTAGGAGGACATGGTGAAGATATGGAGGGTGGCGATGGTCGGGTGGCTGCTTAAGGAAGATGAGCTTGCCATGATGGTTAAGGTCCAACTCCATCTCCGTCGATACATGACTAGAGGTGGAGTAGCTGGCAGGGTCTTTGAAGACGGGTCGAGTGCGGCTAGAAAATTGCACATGGACAAAGCTCAGTGAGGATCCCCAGGTCGATGGCAGTCGGAACTGGTAAGATGCAAAGTCCGGCGAGGCATGCTCTCATCTGTAGATCTAGAGGTCAAGGTGGCTGCTCTAGATGGTGGAGAAGGGTGGTGGGCGCGAGGTCACGCACAGAACTCAAGGCGGTTGTTGATGGCGATGAGACTCACCTTCAAGCGCAAAGGGCGATCGATGGCTTTTGGTGAAGGTGCGTCCAACGGGAGGGGGTGAAGCTGAAGGCAGATTTGGTGGTGCAGCATGACAATTGTCAATGAAGGACTGGCATGGCGCACGAGCTAAGGCATTGGCATGGTGAATGGGAATATGGAGGACATGTGTTGAGTGGAGAAGGTGGAGGTCCAGACAACTCAAAGTTTGTGAAAAGCTTAAGGATGCTCGAGGTGACGAGATATGAGGTACAGTAGAGGCGATCGGGTCGAGGTAAGAGTGAAGGACAAGAATCATCAGGTGTAGAAGAATCGAAGTAGAGGAAAGAGGAAGGAGAAAGAAGGGGAAGGAGAATAGGGGTTTACTTGAGATGGGTGGACAAGTTCACCTGGGAAGCTGGATGCAGCGAAGCTCCGATGATTGAGGCCTCTAGCGTATGGTGATGCACGCGAGACTCAGTGAAGCTCTGCGGCTACGGCAACACGAAGTCGAGCTTCATGGATCTCGCTCAAGGATTACGCATGACCATCATCGCCTTTCGAGGATTTTTGTTGTTGTCACCAACAAGGACTCGGGGTTGGTGGTCTATCGCTCTCCAGTACGGAGGATGGGGAGGATGGAGGCGGTCGATGCCCCTTTATGGGTAGTTGGAGTGTAGACCAAAAGATGCGAGATGGTGGAGAGATGGGGGTACAGTTGTGTGTGTGGGCTGTAAGATGTGGGAAGGGGGAGTGCGAGGGGATGTTGCACAACTACCGCACAGGAAGGGAGACGGGCAGTTGTTGCAGGTGTGTGAGGGGAGAGGACACGAGTAGTGTGTATCCTGCAGAGTGGTTGCAGACGAGGGGTAAGAGGGCAAGGCGCATGCAGGAGTGGGCTGATGAATCTCGGATTCACCATTCTAAGTCTCATTAATTAAGCTCAAGTCCCTCAAAATCAACTGCATTTCTGCATTTATTCTGTATAATTAGCATTCATGCATGATTTCATAAGAATTGCAATTTAGCGTTAATTTCTGCATAAAATAAGAAGCCAAAAATCCCAGCCAAAGTTGACCTGTAAATAGCCTAACTTCTCCTATTTTAACTCCTTCATGCTAACACCGCATAACCCAAAACCACCTCCACTGTGTACATATCACTAACAAGAATAAATGAAAAATACAGAAAAATCACTAACCCTGTTAAGTGGACCAAAAACTCAAACCCTAGTTTCAGGATTTTCGGACTAAAAGCCTCATATCTTCTCCATCTAGTGTCCGATTTGATCCTACTCACTTTTGAACTAATGTACATTCAATTACCTTCAAAACAAGACCAAGTTCAAGTGAATCGGAGCTCGTATGTGAAAGTTGGGTTTTGGGCCTCTTTTGTACATTGTATTTTTCGCGGCTTTTGACCTTGTATTTTATGCATATATTTTTATTATCATTAAAAATCCAAAAAAAATTAGAATTAGGTGTCTTTTATTTATCTTTGATTTTTCCATATTTTTTTGGGTTTTTTATCTTGTTTAAAAATGACAAAAAAATAGAAAATCCAAAAATCAAGGTATTCTATGTACATGGGATACCCCAAAAATTGACGTTTTACATTTGACTGATTTTGGTTTTGATGTCTTCATGAAAGTTGTAGATCTCGTCGAGACGAGCATTTTTCGTGAAGAAACTTTTTCGATCTGAGGTCATTTGCTATTTTTATTGATTTTACAAAAGCTTTTATTTCCGAATTTTCTGGTGCTAACACGTGGCAGCCCCAGAGGCCGCCACGCGTCAGTGATTTTTGGATGTTTTATTATATCGTTTTTATAAAAAAAAATAAAAATAAAATAAAAAGCACCCGCACGTGCGACGCACGTGCCCCCAGGCACGTGCTCCGCACGTGCTGCGCCCCTCTCTCTCAACCTCGCCACGTGTCACGCTTTTGGCCGTTCGATCTCGGTCGATCGAACGGCCATGGACTTTCGTCTACCCGCAACCCCCTTCTCCGTAACCTCCGCCGCCAACTTTGCAACTACCGACCCCCGCCGTTCTCGCCAGCCACCAACCGCCTCCGCGAAACCCCCGCAACCACCAAACGACCCCCGCTCAACTATCTCCCACCGGCCACCTTCCTCGTACCCTATTTAAAGGACCTCGCCTCGTCCGTTCGCCCTATCCGCCGATAAACCTTCATCGTCCAGGGACGGCGGTGATAGCGCCGCCCCTCCACCTTCAACCCGACGAGATCCGAGGAACCTATTCCTCGTTGCAGTGTCGCGGCTCCGTCGCGCGATTGCTCCACTCTGGTCCTCCGTCGAGCCTACGTCCATCGTCTCCAACCTTCAATCTCTGCTCGAAGCTCCTCCAGGAGCTACTCCCACCGCCTTCGACCCCGGCAATGGCTCGAATCTCTGCTCGAAGCTCCTCCTGGAGGCAAACAGCTTAGTTTGTGTTTTGAAAATTTTTGTTTGGTTTTCCGAATTCGGGTAGTCTGACCCCCGAATTTGTCATTGTAAATTCCATATTTTTTTTCTCATCATTTATTTTCTTATTTTTTATTTCTTGAGTCACTCTCTTACATTCTCTCTCTTATTTTTCTTGCGAGGTACCCGGCGCATGTGGAGTGGTTTTTCAAGAAACCGACGCATCTTCACCGACATCCGAAGAAGCCGCAATTAATTTAAGATCGAGTCGAGTCGTGAGAGAGCGTAGAGTCTAGGTTTTAAATTCCTGCAAATTTTATTTTCTGCTCATTTATAGCAGTGTTCGTTTGGACTTTCGCGTGTGTACAAAGACTTTGAACTCTATTTGTGGTATGTCGTGGCCTGTTTCACTCTCCGGTGAGGGTGGGGCCCGACTTGAGTGGCGATTAGGATAGACCTGCACATACTGCTCTCAGAGCATTTTCATTTTTTATTGTGCTCGTAGGATCTAAGGCCACACTTCACATTAATCAAGACGCACATTAGATCGTTCAACTTAGCCAAATTTAACTCAATTCTTCCCGCTAATAGAACTTTCTGCTTAGGTGCGCTTTTCATCGGCTTGCACGCATTTAGAGTAATTTTTCAATTCTGTCTAGCATCTCACATGAAGATTGTGAGGATTCATTGTAAGTCTTCTAATTGAGCATTCATCATAGTTTTCCGCGTGCATCGGCTTTTCCCGAATTCCTCCCTCTTGTTTTATCACATAAATCTAAAGGAAATTGGGATTGGACGGTAGACGTGTATTTGTGCTCATCTAAATTCTTCAGTGATCACCTAATAAAAACTGGGACTGTTAACTATAGCCGATCTTAATAACCCATAAAATCAAGAATTTCTGCGGGAGAGCAACCCCGACCTTGGATGTTTATATTTTTTGTGAGCGAGAGACGACACTTAAGGCTAGAGCCCAAATACGAAATTTCAGCTCGCTAAATTTTTGCCAAGATTGATTTATCACCAACTAAAAGAAAAGATAATAGCCGAACTCTTACAGCTTCATTGTGTGTGTTGGTGAACCCAGGGTTTGAATTGTGTTTGCATTGGTGTGCGTGAACCGATTTCAAGATCAATAGTCGCACATTTGATTTCTCTTGACTATCCCGTGCAATCATCTCTCCTCTCTTCTTTATAATGGAATTCTTGTACAAAAATAGACCGAACCCCTCATTCCTTTCAACTCTTTCAGAAATGATCGAGAATCCATCAAAACTATACTATGAAAATGAATTCGTGTCGGTTAGACCCAAAACACCTCCTCCAAGAGACTCTCAACCACTATCTCTTTTTACCAATCCGATCTGCTTCATGAATGGCAATCCTCTGTTTTCGGACACAACAAATCAACAATCGACTGAGGTCTCCACTTCTTCACAAATCAATCCTCTCTACACCGATCATGCAATTCACCCATCATATTCGGTGAATATCAATCCATCATTCATGGGAGATGGTAACCACATGATCGAATTGAACACCTCTTCACCTTTTCTATCGACCCTCCCCTTGAACACACATGAACAATCATCATCTTGGATTGACCATCACAACCCCCTTTTCAGACATGACACTCATATAGAGGACTGGACTGATTACATGCTGACTCCACAACATCAAGGTCCGACCACTCAAAGAATTGCACACCCTTTGGACCAACTCCACATGTCTGGATCATATGAGCAGCCGCCTTCCATTTTATTGAGGAGATATTTTCCGAAATTAATGATCATATATTGGATATTCCCAGAAATTCTCCGCTCAGCACAAACGAGAAAATGGAAGATGAAATTATCGAACACACATCGACTGCGCCTATGATTGACCATGAATTGAATTTTGAAGATGATATTTTGAGGATAAAAACAAGATTTGAATTGATGGAGGATAGATTTCAAAAATTCACCGATCGAGTCATCGCGTTCTATGGTGGCTCAGACAGTAAAATGAATGAGGAAATAACTGGATCTGAGATTGAAAATTCTGAGGATATTCAGGGACCTAGGGACGATTCTGAAAATGACTATGTCGTTGACCCTCACCCTGAACTCCAGAGCCCATTTTCATCTGAAGAACACCCCACACCCCCACACCACCCAGAAAATACCAAAAAATGGAAACATTTGAAAATCACAAAAAAAAATTGAAAATTCAGAAAATTTCATAAAAATTGAAACTGAAGACGATCTGAGGAATCTGGATCCGACTGTACGGGAAGCACTGGAAAAACATTTGATGTTTGAGCTTCCCTTTATACAGGCCATTGAACACTTCCCCGACCTTAAAAGATTTATAACAGATAAATTAATGAACAAAAAGTCAGGCAGGATTAGAACAAAGACTGAAAGACATATCTTGTCAATGGCCTCCTCCTTGGTGTTGAGGAGAAAAACCAAGAGCCGCATAGTGAAGCGGTTGCCTAGATTTGACTGTGAAATCAAAGACACAATTTTCACCCATGCTCGGATTGATGACGATTCACCAATCAATATCCTCCCGACCTCTGCATTTTATGAACTCAAACTCGGACCGATTCTAAAGAAATGAGAGATTATTCAATTAGCGGACCGATCAATAAAGCGGCCGAGAGGAATCATTTCTGTCATCATGAAATTCCATGGTGCTCCGCTAAAAGTAGAATTCACGATCATTGATATTGAGCATCAAGGAGAATTCACCCAATCTCCAATCATTCTCGGAAAGCCATTCTTGGCATTGGCCAAGGAGAGTATTGACTGTGAGACTCGGGAAATCAATTTCACAGCATTGGAAGCACTTAGATCTGACCCTATCTTTGAGGAACCACGATCTTTTGAGGCAGCCCACGAAGTCCCCGACAACTGTAACCATGAAGCGGTAGAAGAGCCCTACCCCGCAGCCACACCTGAGATAGCGGTTGTTGATGAGACTATTGGTTTAGAAAATCTCCCCCCTGCTCCATTCCCAGCCGCTCTCACAATGGAGAATCATGTATATGAATCATATGATCCGAAGACTTATGCATGGGCACACCCTGGGTCAACCTACTCTGACTGCATGGATTACATCAACTCAACCTAGGAATGCGCCAACATCGAGTCAATTGAGAAAGAACATGCAGAGATTCTCCCTGGTATTTCAATTCCCGCGGATCTCAAAATAGACAAATCTTTCTACTACGATCCTGAGACATATGCATGGTCACACCCTGGAGCAACATTCTCTGAATATCTTGACCAAATCATCCCAAATCGAGAGTGCTCAAACATTCGAGAGACTAAGAACAAACGCGTAAACCAAACACCGACCAAGGAAAATTCTAATGGCTATTCATCTAGATATTAGAGTGAACCGACACCTTCACGACGAAATAAAAAGAGAGCTACCTTTGACCTTTCGGAAGAGGAATCAGCTAATGATCCCTCATCAGGTCCGGAAAAGATGGTCTACATGAGTGAAGTCTGTTCGGCAGCCCTAAAGCCATATCTTCGCAATGATCCAAAATTCAATTCTCGTTGGACAACTCCCGTTCCTAACTATTACTCATCCAAAGCTGATGCTCCTGCACTCTTCAAGTACACTGGAATTATTTCGTATGAGCTGACTGAGACCGGTGCTTCTGAGTATTCATCTGAGGACAAACCGATTGACCTCAAGAAGGAACGAAGTCTGAGGAAACAACTGAAGAAACAAAAAGATCAGAATACTTGGAGTATGTCCACTTTCAATTACTACTCCTCTGAGGATAACTCTGATGATGGATATCTTTCATCTGACTCAAACACTTCATCTATTATCCATCATGATTTTTCTAAGGATGACACTGATCATAGCTGGGAATCATATGCTTCATCTCCATCTCATCATTACGATCCCCCACCACAGGCTCAAAAGAAGATCAGCCAAAAACCGCCTTAATCATTGGCTACCCACCCTCCCTCCCGACCACATCGGCCTTCTTGTACAGCTTCTTTCTCTACTTAGGCCAAGGCCTACGTATAGGGGGGACCGATGCCATCTGTATATATCATTCCTCTCCTAACTCTCGATCGCTCCATTTCCACCCTTCTTCCATACTTAGGCTTATCAGAGCCTAAGTATAGGGGGAACCAACACCCATCTGTATATACTCTCCTCATTTCCTGGCCGCTTTTCTTCCCACTCCTTTACGCTTAGCCCGAGCTATGTCTTACGCTTCCTGTGCTCTGAGGACACAGCACTCGCTAAGTATAGGGAGGTCTGTGTATATACTTTGTATATATTTTACCCATATCTCGTAATTTCGTGAAAGTCTATATGTATTTACGGGGTGGGTACTAACTTAAAAAAAACAACAAACAAGCACACAAAAAAACAAAAAAAAGGTTTTTCTACTAACACTAACCATGCCCAAAATTTTTGAAAAAAATGGCTTCTTATTCATTTTTGCAAAAAAAAAAATTGCATTCCACACACCTGCATTTCATCCGGCATTGTATTGATTTGCATCTGTGAAAAGTCATTGGGTTCTGAACCGAGTTATGAGCCGAAACCGAGAGTGGTCTGGTCTTAACCTTAATCAACCTAATTTTCAGAGGAACTTCACCGAGAAATAGGATTTTAGAGTCTTCAGGTCTGTGACTTAATTCTTTAAGTTCCACATAACAATGCACAGAGTTTGACTCTTAGTGTCTAACCTGGTCTCTTCATTCTGGGTACAACTCAGGAATAAGGAATTAATTTGTACTCTCGCACTATGCACTTAGCTCAACTCAAACGGAATGTTGGAAGACTGTGTAAGTTTCTTTTCTGGTAGCGTGGAAATCTAAAGACCGGAGTACGGGTTGAAATAAAGCTTCGGAAAAGGGATGGACGGTTGGGCACAATTTTCTCTAAGACCCCAAAAAATGTACGGAACAAAAAGATTTTATATCCGTAGGGGAACAACAAGATCCAAGCAGAACCACCAAAAATTCCAAATACAAAGAAGCATTCTACCAAATAAAAATCCGACCAAAAAGGTCCAAGCTTCAAGAAACCTGCAGATCTTGGTGGAGACTCGGCTACACTGGCCATCTTCACAAGGAGAGGTGACTACACTGGCCACCCTCCAGTTCTTTTCTCTTTCTTCTATCTTCTCCCTCATTCGATTGTGAACACAACACGACAGACCTTAGAAGGAAATACCTGACTCCCCGAGGACGAGTTACTGGAGAGGAGAGGAGCATGGTAGTCCGACATTCTGAATGGGAAGAGCTAAAACCCTTCACACACATGAGTCGGTTATTCAATGTTCATAGGGTATACTTTGGGAAGAGGATTGATCTAAGATGACTTCTGAGTCGAAACTATGACAATGATGTGTAGAACTTGAGGGCTGTTGATTTTAAAATTCTAAGTCTCACAGAAGTTCCGCCACACTATTAATCCAAAGGTCGAGTTTAGTTTCATTTTCACCTTCAGCTCATGGTCTTGGTATGGAACCCAGTCTCATTTCACTTCATGGCATTTCTTTTGATGCTCAGGGACGAGCATGGTTTAAGTACATGGGATGATGAATCTCAGATTCACCATTCTAAGTCTCATTAATTAAGCTCAAGTCCCTCAAAATCAACTGCATTTCTGCATTTATTCTGTATAATTAGCATTCATGCATGATTTCATAAGAATTGCATTTTAGCGTTAATTTCTGCATAAAATAAGAAGCCAAAAATCCCAGCCAAAGTTGACTTGTAAATAGCCTAACTTCTCCTATTTTTAACTCCTTCATGCTAACACCGCATAACCCAAAACCACCTCCACTGTGTACATATCACTAACAAGAATAAATGAAAAATACAAAAAAAATCACTAACCCTGTTAAGTGGACCAAAAACCCAAACCCTAGTTTCAGGATTTTCGGACTAAAAGCCCCATATCTTCTCCATCTAATGTCTGATTTGATCCTACTCACTTTTGAACTAATGTACATTCAATTACCTTCAAAACAAGACCAAGTTCAAGTGAATCGGAGCTCGTATGTGAAAGTTGGGTTTTGAGCCTCTTTTGTACATTGTATATTTTCGCGGCTTTTGACCTTGTATTTTATGCATATATTTTCTTTATCATTAAAAATCCAAAAAAATTATAATTAGGTGTCTTTTATTTATCTTTGATTTTTCCATATTTTTTCGGATTTTTTATCTTGTTTAAAAATGACAAAAAATAGAAAACCCAAAAATCAAGGTATTCTATGTACATGGGATACCCCAAAAATTCACTTTTTACATTTGACCGATTTTGGTTTTGATGTCTTCATGAAAGTTGTAGATATCGTCGAGACGAGCATTTTTTGTGAAGAAACATTTTCGATCTGAGGTCATTTGCTATTTTTTCTTGATTTTACAAAAGTTTTTATTTCCGAATTTTCTGGTGCTGACACGTGGCAGCCCCAGAGGCTGCCATGTGTCAGTGATTTTTGGACGTTTATTATATCGTTTTTATAAAAAAATAAAAAGCACCCGCACGTGCGACGCACGTGCCCCCAGGCACGTGCTCCGCACGTGCTGTGCCCCTCTCTCTCAACCTCGCCACGTGTCACGCTTTCGGTCGTTCGATCTAGGCCGATCAAATGGCCATGGGCTTTCGTCTACTTGCAACCCCCTTCTCCGTAACCTCCGCCGCCAACTTCGCAACCACCGACCCCCGCCGTTCTCGCCAGCCACCAACTGCTTTGCGAAACCCCCGCAACCACCAAACGACCCCCGCTCAGCTATCTCCCACCGGTCACCTTCCTCGTACCCTATTTAAAGGACCTCGCCTCGTCCGGTCGCCCTATCTACCGATAAACCTTCATCGACCAGGGACGGTGGTGACAGCGCCGCCCCTCCACCTTCAACCCGGCGAGATCCAAGGAACCTATTCCTCGTTGCAGTGTCGCGGCTCCGCCGCGCGATTGCTCCGCTCCGGTCCTCTGTCGAGCCTACGTCCATCGTCTCCGACCTTCAATCTTCGCTCGAAGCTCCTCTAGGAGCTACTCCCATCACCTTCGACTCCGCCTTGCGCCATCGAGCATCGTCTACTCCGCCTCGTCAACGTCATCGCCACCGGAGCCCCGCTCCGCCGCTCTCGCTACCAGAACTCCGCCCAGCGCCATCGACGGCCCACGGTCGTGTGTCGGCCGCGCACGGCAACGCCTCCGCCGACCTCGTCTTCTTTAGCAGCTTCGGCGCCACCGTCGTCTTCATCGGAGATCCGCCCTCACGCGCCACCGCTTCGACAATGCACCGCCGACCTCGCCTCAGCAGCGGGCCCATTCCGCCTCCGCTGGTTATTGCCCAGCCAGCCCTCCACCGGGACTTCATCGCCACCAGCCGCCGGGCCCGGAGCCTGAGGCCCCAGCACGTGCGAGGCGCGTACGTGGGGAACGTCTGCCGTACGTTACCCAGGTCACGTGCATGGCACGTGACAGTGGGTTAATTGCAGAGGACTCCCCCAGCACTTCCATATTCACGCGTCAGTCCACCAGGACAAGGGCACGTGCGCAGCACGTGCCTCTTGGTAAAATTGCATAAAACCCCCCTTTTGTTTAGGTAATTGCACATACCCCCCCTGCACTGTTATTTATTTATTTATTTATTGCATTCATATCCCTGTATTCCCCCTTTGTTTTGAACATCTTCTTTACATTATTTTATCATTCCGAAAATAGCATGATGCCTATTATTTAATTTTCTACATTTTGACATGTTGTGGATATTTTTGTGATTGACGGTTAATTAATAAAGAATTGTTTTGAGGAAATTTGTATATTTTGCCCAATCTCTCTAAAAATCCCCGAAAAATCACATTTTGTAGAGATTATTTTGTTTGACATTGTGCCCAAAAATCTTTGCATTTGCATGCATAATTTGCTTTATAAAAATCATTTTGCACATTTCAGTATTTAATTTTTAATAGGTATTATACCCCACATTTTCGAGGTCTAGGATTTTTTTGAGATCCATTACCTAGTGATAGATCTTAGATAATTTTATATCTTGAAAATAAGTAGGTTTAATATTTATTATAATTAAATATTGAAAATCATTCTGTTTGCATTTAAAAATTCATAAAAAAAATTCATATTGCATCAAAAAATTCCAAAAAAATTACAGTGCACTAATTTTGTCATAGTTATCATCTCATCTCGGCCAAGTTTCGTATTTTTCGGACATTGTTTGATCGAAGTTTACATTTTAGTCCCTAAAATAGGCCGAATTTGCATTTTGCATCCCTTTATTGCATTAAAATTTCCAAAAAAAGACCACCTTGAAAACCGAACACGAAATTGGATAGACATATCTCTAGGTTGTTCCTTTGCCTCCTTGTGATCGACCTTGGGACTTGCCCAAGTAAAATAAACATAAAACCACAAGATTGAAATTGAATAATAATTTGTGGTTATTTTCTTGACTGTTTCCGATCGTCGCCTACAACGAACGACACATTTATTATTTTCACACTCGAAGATAAAAACAACCTTTTTACACGCGCGATTATCGGACTCGTCATGGGCGTCGCGCGAAACATGGCGGAGGGGCACATAGCGTGCAGGGGTGGCCACATGGTAGGTAAAAAATATTAGAATTAAATTAAATTAAATTAAAAATAAATAATAATTAAATAAATAGGTAAATAATAAATAAAGAAAATAAAAGAAAATAATAAATAAAATAAAATAAACTAAATAAAATAAAAATGGGGTGACATGTTGCGGCTCCAAGAGCTGCCACGTGTCACTCCCAGAAAAATCCAAAATTAAATATAAACAAAAATCAAAAAGATATAACAAAAAGGGTCAAATCAAAAAGTGGTCAACACAAAAGTTGCTCGTCTCGACGAGATCTACGTTTTTTGTAAGGGACCAAAAATCAAAATAAATCATCTATACAAAAAGTATTTTTAGGGTATCTTATAGGTATAAAATACCGATTTTTTTTGTTTTGCAAAAAAAATTAGCATTTTAAAAATGAGATAAAAACAAATAAAATTAGAGAAAATATGAAATAAGTATTTAAAACTTAATCTATTTTTGGTTTTTTAATACTTAAAATATAAAATAAAATAAAATATACGAACATATTTACAATTTACAATATATAAAAGGGGCCCAAAATCCAAGTTTGACATACGAACTCCGTTATTTTAAATTTAGTCTTGTTATGAAGGTAATTGAACGTACATTAATTCAAAAGTGAGTACGGGTACATAGGAGACTGTATGGGGGAGATATTCATATTTTAATGTTCTTAATCTCAAACTAGGGTTTGGGTTTTATTTGTCTATTTTACAAGGTAATATTTTATTGATATTTTTCCTTTATTTGCGTTGGTAATGTATACACTATAGAGTTTATTTTATTCAATTCTGGGTTAGAGAAAAATAGATAAAAAATAGTAGAAGTATGTTGAGTATACATATTATCTTTACAAGTGAATTTGGCTTCTTATTTAATGCAAAAATGTATGCTAAAATGCAGACATTAATTCTAAGTGCATGAATGGTAATAATGCAGAATAAATGGAGAAATGCAGTTAATTACTCAAGATCGAAGCTCTATTTTTGCCTTTTAGAGTGATGAATCACGTATTCATCACTAGCCTCCTTTGCAAATGGCAAAACCACCTTAAGCGATTTTCTCACATCTTATCCTTGATCTGAGCTACACGAACTTTCCTTATGATTGCATCATTCCAAATACAATCTTTACATGTGTGTGTGTGTGTCCACACATCCATCTTAGCATTTTCTTTTCTGCTACTGCCATTCTCTGCACATATCTATGGTTCACTGGCCAACATTCAGATCCATAGAGCATAGTAGGTCTCACGGCTGCTTTGCAGAACTTTTCTTCGAAGGAATTTTCTTATCATAGAGAATAGTAGAGGTTGATCTCCACTTTAGCCAACCTGCATTTATTTTATTGGTAACATCTCCATCAATTTCCCCATCATGTTGTAAAATAGATCCCAAGTATCTAAAAGAATCTCTCTTCTGAATGTTATCATCACCTATCTTAACCACAATTCCTTCACCGTTGTTTCCATCAAAGTACACTCCATATATTCAGTCTTAGTCCTACTTATATGAAATCCTATAGTTTACAATGCATGTCTCTAGACCTCAAGCTTCTCATTTACTCCATCTCTAGTCTCATCAATTAACATAATCTCATCAGCAAATAACATACACCAAGGTATCTCATCCTGAATGTGACTTGTCAACTCGTCCATAACCAAAGTAAAAAGGAGTGGACTCAAAGTTGAACCTTGATGCAGACCAATGTTGATGTAAAAATAGTCAGTCTTCCCAGACTATATCCGTACACAAGATGAAGCCTTATCATACATATCATTTATGAGGTTAATGTAGAAGACATGTACTTGTCTCTTCTCCAAAACTCTCCACAATATCTCTCGTGGGACAGAATAATAAGCCTTCCCTAGATCAATAAAAATCATGTGGAGGATCTTCCTTCTAGCTCTATAAATCTCCATTGTTCTCTTAGCAAGTGGATGGCTTCAATAGTTGAGCAACCTATCATGAATCCGAGTTGGTTTTATTTTACTTTGGAAACTTGCCTCGTCCTTCTTTCGATACACGTTCCCAAATTTTCATAATATGATCATCAGCTTGATACCTCTATAATTTGAACAATTTTGAATGTCTCCATTGTTCTTATAAAGAGGTGCCATGATACTTTTCCTCCATTCTTCAGGTATTTTCTTACTTCGCCAAATAACATTGAATAAATTTATAAGCCAATTCAAACCATACTCACCTCAAACTCTCCAAACATCTATAGGAATATCATCATGTCCTACACCTTTCCCATGTCTCATAACCTTCAAAGCATCATGTACTTCCTTCCTTTGTATAACCTGCACGATTCAAGTAACTTTCACTACTAGCTAGATTTCTCAAAGTGATCTCTCTATTTTCTTCCCCAATGAAATATTTATGAAAGTATTGCATCCATCTAGTCTTTATATCCTTATGAGTAAAAAGCACGAGACCTTCCTCATCCTTAATGCATCTCACTTGAGAAAAATCTTTGATCTTTCTTTCTCTTGCTTTAGCCATCCTGAATATATCCTTCTGGCCTCCTTAGAGTCGAGATTTCTACAAAACTTCATAAGTGTTTGACTTAGCTTCGCTTACCGCCTTCTTTGTTATTTTGTAGTTTGTGATAGTTTCATTCGTTTTATCCTTAGACATAGCTTTAAAGCAAGCTCTTCTAATTTGAGCTTCTCTTGCACCCCTCCACTCCACCACCGAGCTTCCTTTTGGCCTGGAGCTCCTCCCTTTGACTCGCCTAACATCTCTTTAGCTACCCTTCGGATACAAGATGCTACTGCCTCCCACATCTCATTAGCACTTCCGTTATAATACCAAGATAGGTCTTCTAAAAACTTCTCCCTGAAGATTGATTGCTTCAATTGAAGATTCCACCATCTAGTTCTATTGATCTTGGAAACCCTCATTTTCTTTACTAGCCCTTTTATTTGCACATCCATGACTAACAAGCGATGTTGGGTAGTCAGAATCTCTCCTAGGATTACTTTGAAGTCTTTGCAACATAACCAATCTCTTCTTCTCAACGCAAAGTAGTCTATCTGAGTTCTAGCCGATCCAAGTCTTCTAAAAAGATAGACAATTATCGATGTGGTGACTAGTTGAATTTTACCAAAAAAAGATTTTTTTTATTTGTACTCCTAAATTAAAGTGTATAGAAATAATACGAGAGAGCTGAACTCAGGGAGGCAAATTGTGGAAAATTAAGGTGAAGAGGTAGAGTGACTAAGGTAAATGTGTTTATTGATTTTTATTTGTTTTTTTAGGAATTTTTCTGGATTTTTATTTGATTTTATGAATTTTGTATTATTTTTGTGATTTTATATACCTAGAAGTGAAGAAATATATGTATTATATTTTATATTTTTTATTTGACTTCTATTTATTTTTTATGTTCTAAATTGTATTTCCTATTTTAATGAATTTTTAGTTATTTTTGGAATTTTTATGGGTATTGGATTATTTTTAAAGTAAAAAACTAGATTTTTATTGAAAATGGGGATTTGTTTTTAATTTTTAAAATAATGATAGGAGAAAAATATTATTTTTTATTAAAATTTGGTGAAATTATCTTTCCAATGAGATATTGTACGCATTTTTGTGATTTTTATTGAAATTAATAATCAATATTTGAAGTTATGAGTAACTTTATTTTTTATGGATTTTAATATTACATTTTTGCTTTGTTTTTGTTTTATGTGAAAGATATAAGTAACATAATTTTAATGGTATTTTTAAAAGTGCTTTTTCTAATTTTTATGTATTTTTAATGTTTCTGTATTTTTTAATGTTTTAATGTTTTATTAAAAAAGAAAATATATTTGTTTCGCAAAACTAATTTAATATTATACATAGTATGCTATAGGGTATATACTAATATTTTTATTTGATTTTAATATTTTTAATTTGGTTTTAATATGTATTTTTTAGTATTTATATACATTGTATAGGGGTATGGTTGTAATAGTCTAGAAATATTGGGTGCGCTGGAAATATGGAAACTACATGGGCTCGTGTGCAAATATCATAGGGAGGCACGTTCTCAGCCATGCTTGAAATATAAAACAACATCGGGGGCAATCGTGTAAAAATTCATATGTTCACGTGCTGGATCACATGACATCAACTCGATTTGGACATCTTTGTAATATCAATATGATCAAGGAGTTTAACTACAATTTTCACAAAAATATTAGTAAAATCACATGTTATCACATGACTACTTTAAGAGGTGCTTCGGTGGCACATTTGGATGCTGGCGTGTGGCTCACATATGTGTGTTAGATCACAATTAATCGTACGGTGATCCTTTGATCAGAGGAATGGGGTGTTCATCCCCACGTTATAGAAACAACGATGATGACTTCAAGGCGATGCAGATGTTATTCAGAACTACTGCATTGTTCGTTCTTCAGTTAAAAATGAAGGATCCCGATTCAGATCAGTGGATGTTGAGACCGCAGGTGGTTGCTCTATGTCCAAGCTAATAGAAAGATGGTGCTCCTTGAGATTGAGGCAGCGCTTCGAGCAGTGGTAGTTTGCGGATGGTTAAGAATCTCAATCCAAGCAGTTGTTCATCAGATGCGGACCTCCAAGTGCTTCTTGATCTAAGCATCCTGATAACAGGGTAAAATCAAAGGTTTGTACAGTTTCACACGGCGAAACTGCAGTCGGTGTGTTGACCACTCTAAAGTCCCTGGTTAATCAGCAATTAACCCACAATATATATACCCATGAATAACAAAAATGTGAGGTTAAAATTTATTATTCTCTAGTAAAAGATGCATAACGAGTAAGCAAGTAGAGGTCGAACCACAAAGAGCAAAATGGTAGCCTATGGTTATTTATGTACAACCAAGTAATCTATTATGTATATACATCTTTTTGTGGGATTTTTATTTTTTATTTTATCTTTGTTTATATTTGTGTATTTTGTATTTAATTTATACTTTCATATTTTCTTTTTGTATTTTCATATTTTTATATTTCTTTTTCTTTTGAAATACATATATAGGGTATATAAGGCTATATATCTACATACAGAGTAATATATTTATAGACACTAGCAAATATAAATAAAATGCAGCAAATAAAAATATTTTTGGATTTTATATAATCTTTTAATGTTTTTGTAATTTTTCTGGAATTTTTGCTAATTTTTATGGATTTTATAGTAAAAAATCTCAAACAAGGGATTAAATAAATAGTATAAATTGATTTGAATGCTAAAAATAATAAATTAGATCAAAATTATCCCAATCAATTTTAATATAAATATATATAAACAAAATTATAAAATAGGAAAATAAATTTTTAGATTCTTTTAATGAATTTTTAGATTTTTTTTGAAGGTTTTTAGGGCTTTTCAATTTTTAGGCATTTTCTTTTTCCATTTTTAGTGATTTTTGGTTTGTAATTAAAATAGGGCAAAACAAATAATATGTAAAAAATTTTGGAATTTTTAAAGATGTTATATTTTTTGGTATTTTCTAATCTAGACAGTACAAAAAGATCTCCTTTTGATTTTTAGTAAATAGACAAATGCACAAAAATGTGAAAGGAATATGTGGCATGAAAATACATGGAAAGAGGCATTTATCCCTATTTTTGCATATTTTTAGGAGCATGATAACCATTTATAATAAATAGATCAATTTCACAAAAATAAAGGTCCTGGCTGGAGCATATTTGCAATAAAAATAAACATCAAGGGGCTTAGTGCAATTTTGCAAAAAATATACAACATAATTCTAATTTTATTTGACTTTTTTATTAATTACAAAAATTTCAGGGGTATACATGCAATTTCACCACCTCACGTGGACCGACACGTGAGGTGACGTGGAATGAACCAAGATGCAAATAAAAGAATTACAATGGCCTTTTTACAAAAGTTCCAATTTATTTTTAAATTTACATTTTATTTACAGGACTAAACATTAAATATACATAAAGCGGGGAAGAGTTTGCAATTTACCCCAGAAATGTGCGTGGATGAATGGTTGGATGGATCTCGCTTGACACATGGCCGCTCCATGCTTCACGATGTCGCTTCACCGTGGACGGTGGAGATTAGATCTTCGAGGCTTGATGGAACGGCGCTGGCGGTGCTTGATCCAATGCCGGCTGCTGCAATTGGGACTCCTCGTCGATCGGATAGTGGAGAGCGAGGGAGTAAGAACATGGGAGAACACTAGGGCTGGTGAACTTCCATATCCTCCTCCTCGCGTCTCCGAAGGTGGTTGGCTCAGCGACGAGGCTTGAGACACTCCTGGTGAGGCTGCGCAGTCGATGGTGTCCTCAAAATGGCACCTGGAGCTTCGACGTGATCAGGCGGCGTTGAGGAATAAAGGGAGCTCCAGGTACTTCTAAATTCTGCAACTTCGACCCTCCAAGGGTCCTTTAGCTCCATACCCTGCAAATGAAGTGCGAGCGAGAAAAAGAAGGGATATGGGGCTCTCATTGACGGGTATGTATGGGGGTGGCTCGGGCGGAGGTTTACCCCGGCGAGGGTGGTAGAAGGAGCACATCGGACTTAATCAGGTGTTTATCTGGGGCGAATGGATGGTGGAGTGAGGTGGAGAAGCGACGGGGGATTAAATGAGGTGGAAAGGAGGGTCGGAAAATGGTCGAGCATAGGTGAAATCCACTTCGGCGAACTACGAATTGAGCTAATTAAACTAAACCTAAGGTCTACATATCAATTTAAATGAGTAATTAATAAGATGGAAGAAAAATCTATCTAAAAATCAAAAAGGGCATAGCGCTTACATGGCCGAGGGCCAAGGAGCAGAGACGTCGCCGGAGCTCCGCCTTGGGTGCAACCTCCACCTCCTCCAACCACCGTGAAGCTCAAGGGATCCCCTCCTGTCACGAGGGTGCTCGCTTTGGCCGAGCCACGGGGTTCTAGAGGGTAGAAGATGTCCAAAATTAGAAGGAGGAAGGAGGTCCTTTATTTATCAACATAATGGGGCACCCTTATTGACTGGATGATTGGTGGCGATAGAGATTATGTACAAGAGATCCAAGAGCTCGGCGTGAATCACGGACTATACAAGAGTAAATCTCGTGAAGGGATCGACGTCGATTGAAGGATGGATCATGCGGGAAAAAGGGGAGAATACAGGGGAAAAGATAGTTCTGACACCAATCAGAGGTGCAGGGAGAGTTGACTGGCGGTCAACAATCCCTGGCCTCTGATTAGTCCACCTCAGGCGCAAAAGGATAAAACTGCCTTAATTATTCAAAATTAATTAATTAAAAATAGTATATGATTTTATTATTTTTTATTATAAAATAAAAAATGTTTATTATTTTATTTACTATTTTATTATGATTTTTATTTATTTTTTGATGCTATATAAAACTAGTTAATTTTTAGGGGTATATTTATAGGTATATTCATCTATGTTTTGGTTTTTTTTATTTTTATTTTGTACATTTTATTTTATTATTTTATTCTCTTATTTTTAATGTTTATAACTTATTTTTAGGTGTATAAATATATTTTTATTATATTTTTTATGATATTATTTATACTTAAAGAAATAGGTATATAAATTATAGGTATTTTATCTATGATTTATATACATTATTTTATTTTAATGTATTTCATTAGATTTTAATTTCTCTTTATATTTTTAGTAAAATATAATGATATTTACAATAGTATAAAAATATAAGATAATAAAAAAATGAAAGAATGAAATTTCCTTTTATTTATGTACAAGTAATATTATAGGTATTTTACCTATATATGTATATAGACTTATTTTATATTGTGTTTTCTTTTTGGTTTTATTTTGGTTTTAATCTGTGTATAAGTTATGAATAATAATTACAAAATTATAAAAATATGAATGTGTAAAAATAATAATGAATGAATAAAATGAATATTTTATTCAGGTATACTATACAATGAGGGTCCAAAACCTAACTTTCATGCCTTAACTCCAAAAATTATGAAACCTCTTCCATTAAATAGCTTATGAAAAGTTATATACAATTAGAGTGATTTTGATACATTTTGAGTTTTTATTTGGGAGATATGGGTCTGTGAAGTTAGGATTTTGGCTTTTTACTTTGGGTATAAAAGTACAATGTGTATTATTTTTGAACAAACTCAATTTCGTATTTTTATTTACATTATTATCTACAACTTTCATGTAAAAAGTTTCTTTATTTGATGTATAAATAATAAAGAATAAAATGGAGGTCAAAAATGAATTATTAAATGAATAACATAATTAGGTTTTTATGGTATTTTTAGCCCTTATCTCCCCCTACTTTATTCCTTGTCAATCAACTCAATTCTTGACTTTGGTCTTGGGTTTTAGGGTCATAAAATATCTTCGATATTTTATTCTTTTTCTTTTCTTCTCTATATTCTATAATTTTGGCATTAAAAACCATCATATTTGCAGAATAAATGCAATAAATGATGAATGCTATTTTGTATAGATTAATGTTATTTACATGCATTAGCTAGGGTTTTTAAGGCCAAAATGTTTGAATAGAGGTGATGAAATGGAGATTCATCACCCACCTATTCTAGCCTTTGCTAGTCCCTAGCAAACACTTAAGCAATAAGTATAGAAAAGAATAAATAAGAAAAGAAAAAGAAAGAATAAATGGAATTGATTTGAATTATTAAAATTGTCTTTACAAAATCAAAGTTTGGAGATCGGGTTAGACCTTGGTGTGAGAATGTGACAGCCTTCGAGAGTCACAGAACTCGGTTCAAACCACCTCAATAGCCAGGTCAAAACTAGCCTACATCATACGCAAACCCTTATGACTATGAAGCTAACTTGTACAATGTAAGTGATAGTGGCTCTCCCCAACTGAAATGACAAAAGAACTGACTTCTCCAGAATGACAACCTAATGATTCCCCAATCCAACAACTCTTTCCATGAGGTGCAGGGTATTTCCTTCTAAGTTCAAGTGACATTCGGCTCAAGAGGAGGGGGTGGAGAGAAGAATGGACGGTAGCCAGTGTAGCTGCCTATCCCGGGATGCATGACCAGTGTAGTCAAGTTATCAAGTTGTAGGCTCCCATAGTATAACTTTGAAGCTCAAGCTTGCTTATTTGACTATACAACATATATAGATACTCCGGCAGGCATTTTATTTTCAATCAGGTTTGTCCACCCTTTTTGGAGTTTTTTTTTTGAAATACTATTTACAACTGCATTTAGATAAGGAGTTTTTCCTCTTGAAATACTATTGGATCGGGTTTGGGTGCACTTCCCTCCCTAGACGAGGACGAATGTTTCCACTCGTGCACATCTCAAATCGAAAAATCCAGTTCCCTTACCACTCCAACTGAGTTGAGCCAAGTGAAAGGTGCAAGTATCCAAGTTAGGTCATGGCCGACAAGAGTCTTGTGTGTGTCTCGAAAAGTTTTATTTAGTCAGTTAAGGTGACTTGAACCCGGCCCTGACTTGAAGTACCTTAAATCTAGTTCCCATAAGGTTCCAGTGAAGTTAGGTTCAGCAAGGTCCAACCAAGCTCTAATCTTTGACTTTATTTGGACTAGTTCAATATCAAGCTCAATTCGAAAAGAATGAATGCTATGCAAGTGTTATGTTCAATGATGCAAAGAATGATGCAATTTTCAAATATTTTTTGCAAATAAAAGAATTTTGGCACTAGAATATAATGTATATACATTAATTTACACGGGTGTGCCGCTTTTTATTTATTTACAAGGATTGAGAATTTAAAGAATTTATAGGATAAGTTTTTATTTCCATAGGTATATACATACAATTGGTAAAGAATTTTATTGATATTTATTTATTTGTTTGTTTTTATTGAACGATGCATTTATTCCTCAAATTTATTTGAAAATAATTTTGAAAATTATAGTACAAAATAATTTTTGCAAATATTTACCAACATTTGAAAACCACTTTGCAAAGGTTTTTTCAAATAATATACATAGATTTTTCAAAATATTTTACAACCATTTTTAAAATCATTTGCAAATAAGTTTTCAAAACTTTTATTTCACACAAAGAAGGAATTTTTACAAATAATTTTTTTTACAAAGGTTGAAAACAGTTCACAAAAAGTTTTCCAAACGGGTCAAACCATTTTTCAAATCATTTTGCAAAAATATTTTAACCTGATTTGTTAATCAGTATATACAAAAAGAATTTGAGGAATAAAAATGCATTTGTTAATAATTTAATGAATTGTATATGTATATATAGTATTTTTAGCCATTATTATTATTATACGAAAGCCTATACTACACGACTAAGTAAGAAATGAAAGAAGGAAGAGATAAATGAATCAAAAGTTGATTGTCTTAGAATCAAATAATCCTAGTTCAGCAGACTGTAGAGATAGTAGGGAGGGTCAGGAGTGGGGATAAATAGATCACAGCTCGATATGTCTCCCCCTATACTTTTGGTGAGATATCCCTAATTATAGTAGAGCAAATCAATAAGAAAACAGATAGTGGAGGGGATCAAAGAACAAAAGAACTCGGGGTGCACCCTCTATATTTAGTACAAAGTACGTCCTAAGTATAGAAAACTGACAAAAAGGGGCGACACCTCCGTGGTAGAAAAAGAAAAATGAAAAGAAAAAGAAGAAAAGAGAAATGAAGATATATGAAAAGATCGCAGAGAATGTACACATCTCTCCCCCTAAACTTAGGGTAAATAATCCCTAAGTATAAGCAACGATAGGAGCGATGAAATGGAATGGAGAAAGAACAACACGGTGTTTACCACCCCCACCGCCCCATATGTAGGACAAAGCACATCCTAAGTGTAGACACACAGATATGGCGAATGCTCTGGGTGCGCATGATAGATAGGAGAAAGAAGGAATGTACGACAAATCATATATATACAACAAGTATAGACTGGTAAAGTACAGGACAGTATCTGATAAGTAAATACCGTACGCTCGTCATCGTCTCCCTGTGAGAACGATAAAGTAGTCAGAAAATGAAAAGACACCCTGATATACACTCAAGTGGGTGTCAGCTACCGGTAAAAACAGTTCGAAAAGCCAAATTAGGAACAAGTAGCACATAGGAGATCATCGGCTCATAGGAAAGGAATGTGAGATCGGAGTCGATACCGTAAAACATAGAGGAAGAATGAGCAGTACAGAATCCTCCAAGTCAATCAAAGTCTCTTAAAGATATGAAGGTGAAGAGCAAGAGACTCTCAATGTAGTGTGATATCCAGCGGTCATAAGGTTGGAAGGTCTCAGGAACACACCGATCACCACAAGACATGGCTCAACCCTACGAGGGTCCTCAAGGTGAGCAGACTCAGATGAGTCTAAGATCACAAGACTCGATGTCGTGCTCCAACAGACCGGAGACACAACTAGAGGAGACTGAGTACACACATCAGAAAGTTCGGCTTCGTGCTCCACCAGATAGGAGACACCAGAAGTGAACCGAGTACCTACCAAATGATGTATCCTCCCGCACATAACCCTCTGGGAGTTGTACATACTAGTTAATAAATAATCAGATAGAGCTCACCCTTGTGAGGGTCATCAAGGTGAGCAGACTCAAAGGAGTTAGATCCATCAGACAGATCATCAAAAGCGATCTTAGTAGATGATGGATCAACTACCAGCAGAAGAGACCGACAGATCTAGGAAATGTGGCAGTGTCCCGCAGACAACCCTCGGAGAACATACTGTTAGCAATGTGAGCCCGAGGCGAACCATTCCTGCAATAAATGTTATTGTAATAAATGATTTATCAATAAAAGTTATTGATTATGTTTTTCACTCCCTTTATGATATTGAATGAATGAATGCACTATAAGGTCCCTCTGTACGATATATGTTATGTACCATGGCCGACTTGATAATCATACAGCTATTGATTCAATAATCATAGAGGTTGATGCTTGGATGAATATCTAAGGAGTTTGATAGAGGACTCATCAAGCATCATCAAATGATTGTCAAGTGATGATCTTCAGCCTGAGTAGGAGATGGCAATCCTTTCTCATTAGGCTGATATCTGATCGACTTCTTGATGTAGGTCCTCTACATGGGAATAGTGATTCAAAGGTATCAGATTAGTTGAGTCAATGGGTTGACTCGAGATCGAGATAAATAAAGACCTATAATGAATATTTTCAAATCATAGGCAAATATCCTCTGACCAGAGATAGATGTATTGATATATGCCTGAGTGTGTACATTTGGTAGACCAATATGTTGACGACCTAACCAAGGTCTATACACCGGCAAGCTGGTGTGCATGTAAGGGCATATGAGTGATACGATCTCTCAAAGGGATCATACAGGTTCACTTGTGAACCGGGAGACATGAGCTCACTCATGAGGTATTGGGACTGATCAAATTCCATGCATGGTCGTCATGCTTTAGAAGCATGACATGAATTTGAAGGTAAGATATATGCTTTGTGAAAGCATATGATCTGTACCAAATCCCAAGGACCAAGATTGAGAAACTTAGTGATCATACCACGAAGATGACAGTGTAAAAGTGATCTATATCTTCAGGATGGTCATGAGTCTTCCAGTATGCAGGATGTACAGGTATTGGGAATACCTAAGGGTGATTTGATCATAAACGATTGTATAACCATGACGCTTCCATTCCGAGGGAGTGATGAAACAGGTCTGGATTTTAGTGACTCCTCTCAGTAGAGAAGTAACCTAATATTAGTCCATGTGATGGACATTGATCTGAATGAGATTCAGATGAAATGAGAAGATTAGGTTTACGGCCTTGATTTAATTAAGCATCTATGAGAGGTCCATGGGAGATGTAATCTCAATATCCAAGTCACTATATGTGGAACAATACAATCGCCATGTCCTTATCTCCAAGTATCTGAGGAGAAATAGCATTATTCTTGAAGGGTTCAAGAATAATTCCATAAGATCTAAGCATTGAGAAATTGATAATTAAATGTGATTTAATTATCATGATGTAAGAGGAATTATCCAATATAATTAAATGTGATTTAATTATTATGGATAAGAATAATGGATAGCAATATCTAATTATTCATAATATATTATAAATGTGATTTATAATGTATTAGAGAGAGCTAATTATAATTTATACTTGTTGATTAATTATTAATGTGTATTGGATACAAATTTCTAATTAATTGAAAATGTAAATTATATTTTGTTTTGGGTTGTGAAAGTGAATCACAATTTTCCAATGACAAGATTGCAATATTCCCAACATTAATTATGAATTATTTTTTGAGAATAAATCCCAACAAAAGTTGTTGGATTAAATAATGGAGAATTTCAAGGAGATATGCAATCTCATGGAATATCATGAGATTACCCCCACTTGGTATGTGGTGGACGGCTACCAAGTCCTATATGGAATTGGCGGTCGTCTACCCTATTACTTGGGGATTCAAGATCTCCATTGAAATCCTCTCCTTATTTGATTGGTTTAATTTTAGAATTGATGTATATTTGATTTATCAAATATATTTAATCTAAACTAAATCATAAGTTGTTGGTTTTTACCAACAACAATCTTGACCATTGGATTGACATAAATCAATCTCATCCATTGATTTTATATGTCCCATGGATTGAGATCCATGGATCCTAAAACCCTATAAATAGAGAGGCATACTATGCTCTCTTGTACATGCTATTGGTAGCACATCTCTCTCTCTTTTCTCCATACACGTCAACCCTCTCTCCCTCTACTTGGTGGCCGACCACCAAAACCCTAGAGGAGGTCTTCGTCGTCGCCTATGCCACCGCGCCGCCACTTCAACGTTTTGTGGTTCTCCATCTTCTTGGAGTGCTACCCTCATGAAGGAGACGTTCGATCTCGTGCGACGAGATCAGGAGTTCACCGTGCTTGGATCAACTTGTTGGATTGCGAGGACAACACGACTCATCCCCGCGCTCGCAAGCTGCTTCTCCAACGATCGGACTTGAGACAGGAGGTCTCTTTTCGTAGAGACTCGATCAACCACGCTTCAAAAGGTATTGCATTATACTTGTTGTGGTTATAGATGAAATGATCCGAGAATCGTTCTTGGATCATGTGGTTTCATCGCATGAAAATTTTTAAATTTTGTTGCATCGAACAACTAGTACGACTAGTCATTCTTCGTTGTATTCGATACGACGCTCACGCTTCCGTGATGCGCTTGAGGATTTTTTCCATATCCTTCACATACTGCCTACTAAGTAGGGAATAATCAGAGGAAAATGGCTCATCCTTGCGAGGACCGTCAAGGAGAGCAGACTCAAAGGAGTCTAGTCAGATAGGTCCCAAGATCCGACTGATCGGATACATAACAAGATAGTGGGGACCGGAAGCGTATACTAGACGACTCGGTTCCGTACTCCGCCAAATCATAGGCACAATCAGCAAGGGGAACCGAGCGTAAAGAATGTGTTGCATCCTCCCTCGGATAGTCCTCGGGGAGTAATGCAAACTAAGCAGTGAAGAATCAGAATAGGTCTTGTCCTTGCAAGGGTCGTCAAGGAGAGAAGACTCAAAGGAGTCTGAAAGATCGGTCTCGGTAGACAATAGGCTACCCAGCAGAAGAGACCGAAGGATCTAGAAAAATGTCATAGTCTCTCACAGATAACCCTCGGAGAGCACTATGAACTAGGCAGTGAAATAGTCAGCAGAAGTAATTCTCATCCTTCTGAGGCTTGTCAAGGAGAGAAGACTCACAGAAATCCGAACAAAATAGATCTGGTGCTCCAATAGATCAGATGCACAAACAGACTATGAGACCCAAAAACATATCTGACGACTCGGTTTCATGGTCCAATAAGATGGACACACAAGCCGGGAGTGAAACCGGTCGTAAAGAAAATGTTGCGTTCTCCTGCAGAAAGTCCTCGGGGAGTAATGCAAACTAGGTCAATCAAATCATGGGAATGTTGGTTATCACATCTCAGGTCCTCGAGAATAGTCAATCAATCATCAATAGGAGGACATAAGATCATTCAAGGGATAAGAAATAATCAGGGCAGTCGTCGTATGATCCCTCAAGTCAATCAAAGTAGTTGAGATGGCTCAAGATGTAAGCATAAATCCTCTACGTGCTACAGGTGGGTGAAAGAGTCAAGAGATGGAGGATGGATCAATCACAGAGATGAGTGAAATCATGTGGGTTCCAAGGCACCGTCGCTCTGAAATACAAGTCAAGATAGTCAATCAAACCTCTATATCATGACAGAAGGAACCGTGGAGGAAATGGTTTTGGGGATAGAAATGAAGAGGGAAAAGTCATCCTGGATTTTTTAACGGCATATGATCCTTTCATAGCAAACAGTCTCTTTAAGAAGAGGAAGGAGAATTTAATTACTTATAAGAGTGGGCCAACGAGAACACAGATAGATTATTTTGCATTGAGGAGAAGAGATCGGTTGTGTTGTAAAGACTGCAAAGTAATCCCAGGGGAGAGTTTGACAACCCAACATCGCTTGTTAGTCTTGGATGTACAAATAAAAGGGCTGGTAAAGAAAAGGAGGGTTCCTAAGGTCACTAGAACTAGATGGTGGAATCTTCCACTGAAGCAATCGAGCTTCAGGGAGAAGGTTTTAGAAGATTTATCTTGGGATTGTAGTGGAAGTGCAAACGAGATGTGGGAGGCAGTAGCATCTTGTATCAAAAAGGTAGCCAAAGAGATGCTAGGCGAGTCAAAGGGAGGAGCCCCAGGTCAAAAGGAGGCTTGGTAGTGGAGTGAAGGGGTGCAAGAGAAGCTAAAAATTAAAAGAGAGAAACTGTCACAAACTACAAAATAGCAAAGAAGGAAGCAAAAAAGGCTATAAGAGAAGCTAAGTTGAAAGCTTATGAAGTTTTATATAAAAAACTCAACTCTAAGGAGGGCCAGAAGAATATATTCAGGTTGGCCAATGAAAGAGAAAGAAAGACCAAAGATCTTTCTCAAGTGAGATGCATTAAGGACGAGGGAGGTCACGTGCTAGTTACTCTGAAGGATATAGAGACTAGATGGGAGCAGTACTTCCATAAACGTTTCACTGGGGAAGGAAATAAAGAGATCACTTTGGGTGATCTAGCTAGGAGTGAAAGTTACTTGAATCGTGCAAGTTGTAACAGATACAAAAAAATGAAGTAGAGGAGGCTTTGAAGGTTATGAGACCTAGGAAAGGTGTAAGACCGGATGACATCCTTGTAAAAGTATGGAAAGTTTTAAGTGAGTGTGGTTTGACTTGGCTTACGAAACTATTCAATGTTATTTGGCGAAGCAAGAAAATGCATGAAGATTGGAGGAGGAGTATCGTGGTGCCTCTTTATAAGAATAAAGGCGACATTCAAAATTGTTCAAATTATAGAGGTATCAAGCTAATGAGTCACACTATGAAAATTTGGGAACATGTGATCGAGAGAAGGTTGAGGCAAGTTTCGAACGTCAAAGAAAACCAATTCGGATCCATGCCAGGTCACTCTACTATTGAAGCCATCCATTTGCTGAGGAGAACAATGGAGATTTATAGAGCTAAAAGGAAGAACCTCTGTATGCTCTTTATTGATTTGGAGAAGGCTTATGATTCTGTCCCATGAGAGATATTGTGGAGAGTTTTGGAGAAGAGACAAGTGTGTGTCCTATACATTAACCTCATAAAGGACATGTATGATAGGGCTTTATCTTGTGTAAGGACCCCGTCTGGGAAGACTGGCTATTTTGACATCAACATTGGTTTACATCAAGGTTCAGCTTTGAGTCCACTTCTTTTTACTTTGATTATGGATGAGTTGACAAGTCACATTCAGGATGAGTTATCTGGGTGTATGTTATTTGTTGATGATATTGTGTTGATTGACGAGACTAGAGATGGAGTAAATGAGAAGCTTGAGGTCTGGAGACATGAGTTGGAGAGTAAAGAATTTCGTATACTAAGACAGAATATATGGAGTGCACCTTTGATGGAAGCAATGGTGAAGGAATTAAGGTGAAGATTGGTGATGATAACATTCAGAAGGGAGATTCTTTTAGATATCTTGGATCTATTTTGCAACATGATGGGGAAACTGATGGAGATGTTACTAATAGAATAAATGCAGGCTGGCTAAAGTGGAGAGGAGCCTCTGTTGTTCTCTGTGATAAGAAAATTCCTTTAAAAATTAAAGGAAAGTTTTACAAAGCAGTCGTGAGACATGCTATACTCTATGGATCTGAATGTTGGCCTATGAATAGGGGTGCAAACGGATACGGATATATCCGTATCCGATCCGTCACCATATCTGTTTTATACATATTTTGGCATCTGTATCCGTATCTGTTTTAAAATGGATACGGATATAGATATCATTTTGATATCTGTAAACATAAATATATGTATCTGTATATCCGTTTTTGTATATAAATATAGTCATAGATTTATTTTTAACTATATATAACATAATTCTCTACCTCCTTTCACCATATTTATATAATTTTTATGATACAAACACATTTAGTAAATTAATATCATGTATTTTTCATCTAATTATTATATGTTTAAGTTGATTCTATAGAGTATTTCCAACATTACTCGTGTGCGATCAGTATCAGTTTTACATCCGTATCTGTTTTTTAAGAATATGGTAAGATAGTTTTAATATCCGTCAATATCTGTATCAACATAAGTATTTGTATTAAAAAATGGATAAGGATATGGTAATACTTATATCCATATCCGTATCTGACCGTTTGCATCCCTGCCTGTGAACCATAGACATGTGCAGAGAATGGATGTAGCAGAAATGAAAATGCTAAGGTGGATGTGTGGACACACACGTAAAGATCAGATTCGGAATGATGCAATCGGAAAGAAAGTTGGTGTTGCTCTGATCGAGGATAAGATGCGAGAAAACCGCTTAAGAGATGGTTTGGTCATTTGCAAAGAAGATCAACCGATGCACCAGTTAGGAGATGCGAGTATTGGGATGTTGAGCCGGCTAAGAGAGGGCGGGGACGACCCAAGAAGTGTTGGAAAGAGATCATATGAAGGGATCTGTGTTTTGTGGATATAAGCCTCGATTGACCCAAGATAGATCTGAATGGAGGCGAAGAATCCATGTAGTCGACCCCACTTAATTGTGGGAAAAGGCTTTGTTGTTGTTGTTGTTTATTTTTTTAGTTTTCATACATATTTTTTAGTATTTATATACAGTATATAGGGGTATGGGTGTAATAGTCTGGAAATATGGGGTGCATTGGAAATATGGAAATTATAGGGGCTCGTGTGTAAATATCATAGGGAGGCACGTGGTCAGCCACATGCCTCGGTGGATGTTGGACCTGCTTGAAATATCAAACAATAGCAGGGGCAATCGCGCAAAAAATCATCTGTTCATGTGCTCGATCACATGACTTCAGGTCAATCTGGACATGTTTGTAATACCAATAAGTCTAGGAGTATAACTGCAGTTTTCATATAAATATCAGAAAAAGTCATGTGCGATCACGTGACTGCTTTAAGTGGTGTTCGGCGGTGCATTTATATGCTGACGTGTAGCGCACTTACATGTGTTGGATCGCAATTAATCGTGTGGTGGTCCTTTGATCTGGAGAATGGGTTGTTCATCCTCAAGTTATAGAAACAGCGATGGCGACTTCAAGGCAATGAAGATGTTATTCAGTACTACTCCGGTGTTCATTCTTCGATTAAAAAATGAAGGATCTCGATTCAAATCGGTGGATGCTCGAACCGTAGGTGGTTGCTTTATGTCCAAGCTAATAGAAGGGCAGTGCTCCTCGAGACTGAGGCGGTGATTCGAGCAGTGGTAGTTCACGGATGGTGAAGGTTCTCAATCCAGCTGCTTGAAGGACCTCCAGGTGCTTCTCTATCCAAGCCTCCTGATGAGGCTTGGCTTCTCAATGTTCAATAGACTTCCGATGATACTGTGGTGCTCGACCTCAAATCAGTTGAAAGCTAATGCTCGACATCGGAAACCAGAAGCTGTGGGTTTAAACAAGGATCGAGGGATGGTTGATCCAAATGTACGAAGCACTTATTTCCTGCAAGTGTTAATGACTCGAGGCGAACCTTGGTCCAAAGACAACAAGGAAAAGTGAAATGGTGGTTCCAGTGTGATGGAAGAAGGAACCAAAGCTCTGGACACCGTGCATGGCCAGAGGTGATCAGGTATGAAGGTAGAATGGGAAGTGAAGGGTCTAGAAGATGGATCGCAGATCAGAGGTTATCGGAGATGGATTTTGATGTCAAATTGAAGAGAGAACAAATGGAAATGAGAGGATTCATCAGAGAACAGAGGAGATGAAGAGGAGAAGAGAAGATCTAAGGAGAAAGGAGAGAATGGAATCTATGCTAACTTGGAGATAGGAATGGATGGGTTGCCTATGAAATCGGAGCTCGTGCTCTAATTAAAAAAATGATCTTCGCCTCAACGGTGCGACGAAGCTGGAGGCTGTGCACGGTGGAGATGATCTCGACACCAGTGGATGTGATCCCACATTGCCTCTCTTGATCTTCGATGGAACTCCCTAAGACGACTAGCTCATGTCACGAGCGAGAAAGAAGGAGGAGCTCACTGGAAGTTTGAGGAAAAATGGTGGATCTGTCGTGTGGGAGAGGAGCTCATAGCTTTTTATAGATGGAGAATGGAGAGGAGGCATGGAGAGCATGCAGATGTGGTTGGGCGAATGGCCCAACGGCTAGGTCATTGGGTCGGTTGGAGGAGGAAGACAGAAGAAAGAGGGAGGAGGAGATGAGTCGGGGAAGAATGGAACATGCGAAGGAAGAAACATGGGAGGAAGAAGGGAAAGGAGGAGAGAGAGAAAACAAAAAATAAAATAAATATTAAATAAATAAATAAATAAATAAAAATTAATTATTATAAATTATAAATAATTAATTTAATTATGAATTTTAATTAAATAAATAATACTGGTTAATTAATAAATTACATATATAAATAGTATAAGTATATTATACATATATAATTAATTAATTTAATTATTTAAGTAATTTATTTTATTAAATTTTATTTTTATTTTATATTAAAAATAATATTAATAAACCATAAATAAAATATCAAAAATATAAGAAATGTCAAAAAATAAACAGAATAAAATTAAGATACATTATAAAATTTATACAAATAAGGTCTCAAAACCTATTTTTTGCATATTAACTCCGATTTTAGTGACAACACTTTTATTTGATAGATAATTTTATAAAATGAACTTTAAAAGTGAGTGCATCCAGTTTGGAGTTCATATAGTCGAGTTATGAGGTTCGGAAGTTTTGCTTTGCAGCTTTTTCGTTTTAGGATTTATTGGTATTTATTAATAATTAATTGTAAGTTATATTTTTATATTTTTTTACTGATTTTTATAAACACTTTAGAAAAAGAATTAGGTTGATCATGGTTAGAAATAATTAAATAGAAAATGAGAACATTTATTTGCATATAATACATACATACAAAGGGGTACAAATGCCAAAACTCACATATTTTATTCTAATATTTTTTTATATTTTTATAAATAGTATTAGTTATAAAACAAAGTTTAAAAGTGAGTTTGATCAATTTGGAGTTTTCTATAAATAGTTATGAACCTTGGAAGTTGGCTTTTACGACTTTTTAGTTTCAGCATAATTATTTATCAATACATTTTAAATAATTTTTATGATATTTTTATAAATAAATATATATTATTATAAATAACTTACATAAAGAAAATATTTTTGTTGGAATTTTCCGACTGATAAATAAATAGGTAAACATATATACAAGGTGAAAATGTGTTATGTACATTTGTGATCTTGATTTTCTAATATTTTTATAGATTAGGATCCTTATCTCCCCCTACTTATTATTTTACCAGCGAAGTCAATGTTGACTTAGCCTCAAGATTAGGATCAGTCTGTATATATTTCATATCTACATCCTTCTTTCTTTTAGTTTCGTTTTTCTCTTTATTATTTTATTTTGGATAAAATAAGTGTTAAATATATAATATTAATAAATGAGGCTAGAATGTTCATTAGTGAGAATTAGTGAATATTTACATGTATTTTGTCAAGGATTTTAGTCAAAATGAAGGAATAAAGGCGATGAATCATGGATTCATCAATTCTCCTCCTCTTCTTAAAGAGAGTGTTTGCAATGAAAAGATAATAAGCTGTTACAAAATCCTGAAAGACTTTTCCCTCCTCATTTCTATTCTTGAAGCCATGTCCTCCATGAACACTAGCATACCCTGAAGCATCATTTCCCACATGTCTGTTAAGATCTCCACCTAGGCAAATCATTTCTTTTTGTGGGATTCCTTGCATAATCTTATCCAAATCCTCCCAAAATGCTTGTTTAATCATATCATCTAAACCAGTTTGCAGTGCATAAACTGAGATGATATTCATAATTTCTTCTTCGAGCACCACTTCTAGCAATATAATCTGATCCCTAGATCTTTGCACCTCAACCATACAATCCTTTAGATCCATATGAACAACCACTCCAACACCATTTCTTCCCTTATCTTTACCTGAATACCAAAGTTTAAAGCATATTTTCTCGATCTCTCTTGCTTTCTTTCTAATTAACACATTTTGTCTATTGGAGACATAATATCGGAATCTTCCTTCTTTCCATCGTATCAACTATCTCCATCGATTTGCCAGTCAAAGTGCCAATATTACAACTACCTATCTGCAACTTCCTTTGCAACATCTTTTGGACTAGCTTCTTTATTGGCATGTATCCATCATGCGAGAACCCTTGCAAATTTTGGACCGCATCCGGGTAGTGATGCAGCGGAACTAGGTTATTTACCCGCATGTGTTCCTCATGCGAGAACCCTAGCAAATTTTGAACTACGTCCAGGCAGTGATGTGACGGCCCTTGCCAACTTCTCATTGCATTCAGGTGATGCAATGCATCGCAAGTAGGTAATGCCCCAACAAAATCTAGATGTTTACTTAAATGCATGTTTAAAAGATCTGAATGATTATGATCCCTAAATGATGTTCTTAAAAGAATACTTTTGAGGAATTTATCCGAAAGATTTCGAAACAAATTCCTAAATAGTGCTCTTAAAAGAACACAATTTAGGAATTTATCTCTCCTACGATGGTTGTCGGCAACCAAACACACAACTCTCCTCAATTTACCGGGATTGGGACTGGCCACGGTTGAGTTAAATACATATTATAATTTATACATATATTTTATATACATGTAATTATTTATAGACATAAATAAAGCTAGAAAATATAATAAAAATATCTAAATATGTATTTAGTAGTGTTTTAAACATATAAATTAAATAAATACGATATTAGATATATAAAATACAAAATAAATAAAAATACATGTATATATACCTATATATACTTGTAAATATTAAAATCTCACAAATAATATTGTAAAAAAAATAAAAATCACTAAAGAATATCTTATAAAATAATAAACAGTTTTGATGTTTTAAGTTTTATTTGATAAATCTATTGACTATTTTATTTATTGTTTTCTTTTAATTTTATTTATGTTTTGTCTCTTAGCAGGCCTACGTGGCCCAATAGGATTCCAAGGAGTATTGACCTGATAGTCAACACCCCCTCCTCACGTGTAGATGCTCGTACCCTCTACAATGCCCCTCTCTTCTTCCATTTTTACGCCATCTTCCTCAGCTACATTCCCCTCGATCCCTCTATCGTTTTGCACCCACCATGACCCTCTACCTCGCCATCTCCATAGACTCCACCAACTCTCCTTCCATCTCACGCAACCCCTTCCCAAAGTCACCATTCACCACTTGTATAAATTCCACCCCAAACATTCTTTTAGAGTTTTGATCCATTCTTACTCATTTGTAACCCCTTAAACCCTCACCAAGAATCTCCCTAGTGACAATAGGTGAATTCATTGGGTTCTATGCATGGAAAGGGATGAGTAGGAGCGAGATCCAACCATCACCGAAGCTCCTCTAGGTGGTCGTCTGCTCCTCGGTCCCCTGACCAGGTATGAGTTGTAGTTTTAGGTTCTTTATGTTGCATTTCCATTTCTTAGTTTAGATTAATCCTTAGGTTAGCTTGATTTAGCATTAATTGGTCATATCATAGTTCATTGGAACACTAGGCTCCAATCATCTATTCATCGTTGTTCCAACTGTTTCCGACCCATTTGACCATCCCATCTCATTTCTCGTCACCTGCTCCATTTGCCCGACTCATCTAGTCATACTGATCTTGCAAGGATCGAGGAATCCTATCTCACTCAGTCACCACCGTTGGAGATCATCCCGCCCACCCCTTCATGCAATCAGCTTTAAATGGGTTGAGAGCATAGCTTTCAAACCCCTTAATGTTTTTGCGCATGAACTGGGACCAGAGGTAGCCTCTGGGGCTCGAGTTGAAGGAATAATAGGCTTCTAGGTTGTCAGAGCAAGAAGAACTCCACAGGCCTCCTCCTATGAGGTGTGGATCATCTGAAGTCCCATGCAGGTGCAGGAGCCTCCCAGGAAGGAGTAAAAACCATCAACAATGAAGGAGGTGGTCGAAGTCCCAAGAAATCAAAGATCAAAAAAGAACATGGAAGGTGGTCTTCCCTATTATTGGAAAAGGCTCCGTTGTTGTTGGATCGAAGTCGCGGCCCAAATCGAATCTAGGTCATCCATTTCATATGAAGCAATGCCTCTCTGTAGTTGTTCATCATAAGTGAGTACGACGCGGAGCAACGAGAAATGTAGGATCAAGAGTCACGCACATGGCATGTTGTTCTCATGGGTATACTGCATTACTACCCTCACATTTTTTTTGTATTTCTTTTTAGTATTTTAACTTAAATAGAACATGTAAAATAACTTAGATATATTGCAAGTAGGACCTCACACATACTTGTTATTACTATTTTGTCCTTCTGCCTCATGTGTAGCATCACGTGAGGCGTTGTGAATATTGCATGTAACCTATTTAAGTGTATGGACATGTTATTAAATGAACTTTTAGTTTAGTTAAAATGCAATCAGGCTTCTGCCAGTTGTGTATTTTATTTTTTATGTATTTTATTCATAACAAATATTTTTATAATTCAAAAAATGTGAGAAAACTTAACATATATACATGATACATTGCTTGTTCACACATATTTTATTAAACATTTATCTTAATTATCCTATTTTATAAAAATATTAAAACATGCCTTTTATTCTCTGTTTAGACATAAAAATCCATAAAAATTACAAAACCTCTTCAAAAAAATTAAAAATATTATGTTAGTTGTATTTTTATATATTCTACATTATATCCAAACATCACTAAAATATACAAAATATAAAACATAATAATCATAAAACCTTAAAATACTTATAAAAATTTGCAAAATTTTCTAAAAATACACAAAATATATCTTTCTATTTCTAATTTTTCTTTATTATATATAAAATGTATTAAAAATCTTTTTGAGTTAATTGTAGACTTATTAATATTTATTAAACATGAACAATCTTGAATATTTATTTGTATACACTATTTGATTTATTTTCAACTTTAAAAATCCATAAAAAGTAGAAAATTATCTAAAAATTAATAAAAATATAGAGAAGTATAAAAAACACAAAAATATTTTATTTCCTTTATTTTGAATAATTTTGACATATATATATAAAGCTATATTATACAAATATACTATATAATACTTATATAAGATATAATATCTAGTGTTAAATGAGTATGCTCCTTGGAAGCATATAAGAGCGTGCTCCCACATTTTTTCCCATATTTTTTATTTTTTAAAATAAAAGCTTGGCAAAATTTACTTAGATTAATAAGTGGAATATGTGTTTGAAATTTTGTGAAAAAACAAGCATTCCTAACATGTCCATCCGGAGGGGGTCAACTTCAGCAATTTTGAGGAAGTTTCGAATTAAGTTGAATTTTGAAAGATACCACTACAATATATGGTGATCTAAATTCCCCTAGATTTCATTTCAAAAATTAAAAAAATGATAAAAATGATGGGAGCATGTAAGTTACATGCTCCTTGGGAGCATACTCCTTTTCCCCTAATATCTATATTATTGTATATATTTAATTATCTTATTTTAAAAATAAAAAAGGAATTAAAATTTTGCATTAAAACAAAATAAAATATATAAAAATTAAAATTTTTAGAAATATATATAACAAAGTAGACATCCAAAAAATTAAATAACTAAAACCCATAAAAATAAGAAAAAAATAAAAAAAATAATTATTATAAACTAGAATAATTATTAATAATTACCTACCATGTTTGCCCCAGTGTTCGACACTCAGACTACTTACATCTATACACATTTTATTCTAAGTTATAATAAATTTTGACTCACTCATTTTTTTGCTTAATGTAATCGTGGGTTTATTGTTGATTTATTTGAGAGTTGGTCAACACAGCGATTGGTAGGCTAGCTTGTTATCATTGTCATACCAGTCCTCTGAATAATCAAATGATGTCGTTGTTGGTGAGTGACAATCTGAAATTTAACCTAATTAATTTAGTCGAATTTTGTTATAGTCGGGCAATCAGGATCAATCAAAAATAATCACACAAATAAATAATTCAATCAATCAACGAATGTGCAATTCAATGTATTTTTAACCTGGGAAAGCCCCAGGGTCGACTCAAGGAGGCAAAGGAACAACTTAGTATTTCAATTTAGATCACTTAATGTATGGTTTTCACAGAGAATTTTTTTGTATTTTTTATACAATATGAATGACAATGCAAAATACGATTGAATTAAGTTATTAAGAGAAACAAGCAATTTAGCCCAATTAATTTTAATTCAAAATCGGATCAAATTAAGAAAGTAGTATATTTCCTATAAATTTAATTGAATGATGCATGCAAAATGTATTTTTTAAGAATTTTTTGTGTTTAAAATGCAACAATGAAAAATGATTTATTTTTATGGGTTTTTATGTAATTTTTTGAACAAACAGAATCCAAAAGTTATGAAACTTGAATAAAAACTCAAATATGATGATATGCACATATGGTAAGGTTTTTAGAATTTTCTACCAATATTTGTTTTTTTAATGATTTTTTAATGAAATAGAGTGAAATAGAGTAAATAACTCCTAATAAATCCATAATGAAGATTCACGCCAAATCAAAATTATCTCAAATAGATAGTTTCATGTGCAATTCAGGAGACTTGAGTTTGCAGAAAAATGATATCTGTAGACCTAATTAAAAATCAATTACGAAATTCACTCAACTAATTATTTCTGGAACAAATCGCCTCTAATTTCATTGAAATTAAATCCACAATCCCTGAATTTTTGAGATTTTTTGGAGCAATTAGTGACTCAATAATATTTTTAGAGCATAATGGGCAAAATTTCAAATAATTTTCAAACTTTGAATTTTAATAAATCATTGTAAAGTCACAAAATTACAAACCATATCTATTATGGTAGAGAATGAAATGATGAACATCAAATTATTTTTGGTTTAATAAAATAATAAAAATTGAACATCCAAAATAATGCTCCAAACATAGGTTTCTCTTCGTAATTAAAGTAAGAAGTTCAATCAACAAAGCTTATGCCTAAGGGTATTTTTTAATAACAAATACTTTTTGCAATTTTCCCAAATAGAAATTGGGGAGACCGCAGCTTCTTCTCCTGGAGACGATGGCACCTACGAGTAGGGTTGCGTCAGGCAGGGGCGGAACCAATGCTTTCCATGGGGGGCCATGGCCCCACCTCAAATTTTTGAATGCTTAATATTATGATTTGGAAAAATTTCGATGCCCCCCAACAAGATGTGTCGATTCATATTCCATTTTGGGACAATATAAATAGGCATAAGAGCAGCGTGGTGCCCCCACAAACGTTTATTTTGCCAGTGGGAAGTGTTAGAAGCAGAACTACAAGAGGACGTCAGCCGTCAGGAAAAGGGCAGATTCACAGATCGGATTCAGAGGTTGGTGTTTCCCATTTAACATGAGTTATGTAGTTGAGGTTTCACATTGCTTTATTTGCCATTTAAAGTTTAGTTCAAGTTTATCTATATCAACGTCTGATTTGGGGTTTGTGATTAGGACTCTGCTCTCTTGGTGGTCTTACTATTTTTTTCTCATCCACAATGCTTTGAGATCGTATAGTCAAATATTATCTTGTTTTGTGCTCATTGCCATGCTAGCTTCTTGTGTCATGGTGAGCATATTAGGCTAGCTATGGCCCTATGGGTATAGTTGGATAAGGTGATGTTGAGGCTTTTTGTTGGCACTTTTTGATATAAAAAGGAAGGAGTATGCTAGTAGTTTAAGTCTAAATCATGATAGGTCTTGTCATGCATGGGTAACATCAAAGTATGGTGTAGAATCGGGTGTATAATGCTGATGGGATGCTTGGATGCCTGCAACTTTGCATTCACATCACGAATACTACATAATATAAGGAAAGATAATAAGTTACAATTTTTATATGATAATATGCATATCTACTAACTAAATATATTTTTTATGTAGGAATTGTAGTATTTACATTTGAAAGAATGCCACCAAAAAGAACTACTATAGATGTATTTTTTAAGAAGCAAGATCCTACATTAGAGATTGCATCTACTTCTATCATTGATTTGGATACGACTACAAGGAATTTCATCCACATAAATATTTAAAATTTGAGGACAACAAAGTGAACATCAATCAACTCGAACGAGATCCTGGTTTACGACCGCAGATTTGGGAGTATCCTGTTAATCAACATGATGAAGTCAGAGGTGCTTATATAAATTTTGGTCCTTCACAACCTATTCTTCATGAGTATCCACTTTCTGGATCAGAGAAACATCGACGTTGTTTTCAATCATCTTGGTACAAAATATTCTCATCTTGGTTAGAATATTCTCCTACGAAGGATGTAGTCTTTTGCCTACCTTGTTACCTTTTTAATAACCAAACAAATACTATTTTTGGATCAACGGTATTTACAATTGAAGGATTTTCTAATTGGAAGAAGGTGAATAATGGAAAAAATTGTGCTTTATTAGCCCATATTGGTAGAGATCCAAATTCACTACATAATTGTTGTGAGCAATCTTGTCGAGACTTGATGATTCATTCTCAACATATTGATTTAGCATTTCAAAAGCATGACAATCAAAAGATTGCAAATAACAGATTGTGACTAAAGGCTACAATTGACTCTATTAAGTGGCTTGCTTTCCAAGCATGTCCATTTCGAGGTCATGATGAGCATATTGATTCGAAAAATCGAGGTAATTTTATCAAATTAGTCAAAATATTGGCTTCTTATTATGATGATGTTGCTGCAGTGGTTTTAGATAATGTGCTTGGCAATGCTAAATATACTTCACCAAAAATTCAAAAGGAGATCTTGAATATTTTGTCAAATAGAGTACGGAATGCAACAAGGGAAGAAATTGGTGATGAAAAGTTTTGCTTGATTGTTGATGAAGCTCGAGACGAATCCAAAAAGGAACGGATGACAATTATTTTACGTTTCGTTGATAATAATGGCTTTATTCGGGAGCGGTTTTTTGATATTATTCATGTTCATGATACTTCTGCTTGTACCTTAAAGAAAGAAATATCATGTCTTCTCGCACATTACAATCTCAATGTAAAAAATATTCGAGGTCAAGGATATGATGGTGCTAGTAATATGCGAGAGGAATGGAATGGTCTTCAAGCTTTATTTTTAAAAGAGTGTCCATATGCATATTATGTCCATTGCTTAGCACATCGATTACAGTTGGCATTGGTTACTTCATGCAAAGAAGTGATCCCAATTTATCATTTCTTTTCTAAATTATCTTCTATTGTAAATATTGTCACTGCTTCCTCTAAGCGCAATGATGAATTGCATACTGCTCATGCTTCTCAGTTGGAGCAACTACTTGCATCTAATGAAATTCAAACTGGTAAAGGGCTCAAACAAGTGCAAACTTTGCAAAGAGCTGGTGATACAAGATGGGGTTCATATTTATCATCCATCACTAGCTTGATCAATATGTTTAGTCCTACTTGTGAGGTTCTAAAAAGTATCATTAATGATAGATCCACATATGCTCAAAGAGGCGATGCTGATGCAGCTTTTGATGCAATGACGTCATTCGAATTTGTTCTTACCTGCATATTATGTAAGAAATTCTATCAATTACTCATGATCTTTGTCAAGCTTTACAACGATAGTCTCAGGATATAGTAAATGCAATGAATTTAGTTAGCTTGACAAAAGAACTTATTCAAAAGCTTAGAGAACAAGGGTGGAGTTTCTTAATGGGACAAGTGATTTCTTTTTGCGAAAAATACAATGTCACTATACCTGATATGAATTCAATATACATTGCAAGAAGAGGTCGGGCTCGACATAAAGAAGATCATGTTACAATGGAGCATCACTACAGAGTTGACATTTTTATTGCTGCAGTTGACTCACAAGTAAAGCTAAATAATCGATTCGATACAAATGTCATGGAGCTTCTGACTCTCACTTCTGCATTGGATCCAAAAGATAATTATAAGGCCTTTGATATTGAAAAAATGTATGCACTCATTAAAAGATTTTATCCTGAGGATTTTTTTGAGCAAGAGAAATTGCATATGAGATATGAAGCAGAAAGATTTCACCTTGACGTTACTCAACATATTCAGTTACAAAATGCATCATCAATTTCTGAGCTTTGTCACTTGCTTGCTGAGAGTGGATTGTCAAGAATGTATCCTCTAATTGACAGGTTGATTCGACTTATATTAACTCTACCTATATCAACTGCAACTACAGAGCGAGCATTTTCGGCAATGAAAATTATGAAAACCAGACTTCGAACTAAAATGGATGATGAATTTCTTGATGATTGTATGATCATATACATTGAGAAGGATATTGCATAAACATTTAGCACCGATCTATTGATAAGCGATTTTGATGCTATGAAGGAACGAAGAGCTCCTCTTATATGAACTTTTGAGGTACTTTATGTCTTTTATGATTAGCTTTCATTTTATTCTCATAACTCTAAAATATCTCTTTTTTGAAGTATCTATTTCTCAAAAAAATCAAAATCATAGAATGCGAGTTGATTTTTTTACTGTTTTTAAACACGGCCCCTCCTTAGTTGAATTTCTGGTTTCACCCCTGGCGTCAGGGGCGTGGCCACATGTACAGTGGTGGATGCCGAGGGTGGGTGTGGCTAAAACAGCGATGGGAGGATTCCTGGCAGAGGCGGGTGCGCCGGCGATGGTTGGAGGTGGTGCGTGCGGGGGTGCGGCCAGCGGCCGGTAAGCGTGGGAGGGCGCAGTCGTGGTGGAGGCAATGGGCATGCTGGTGCATGTGGAGGTGCAGCTGGAGTGCGACCACCGCTGGAGGGGGTGGACGGAGGCGTGGCGTTGAGGATGCGGCAACCTACTGGAGGGGACAGCCGCAGATGCATCACGCGCAGGAGTTGGCCGCGGGGTACGGCGGCGGACGGCAGAGGATAGTCCTACGGGTGTGGGAGTGCAGAAAGGGGTCACTGCTAGGGCATCTTTGTGGAGAGGGCAGAGGTCGCGTGGTGGCAGGGGCTGCACAAAGCAGCTAGGGCCGCACGAGGTGGCGGTTCTGGATGGCAGGGGGCGTGGCTTCGGCAGTTGCAGTGGAGAGGGCGGAGGACGTACGGTGGCAGGGGTTTCGCAAAGCGGCGGTTCTGCTGGAGAAGGTCTAGTGGGGTGACAGTCGTGGACTGGCAGTAGGCAGCGGCCTGCTACGTGGAGGCGGAGAGGAGGTTGACGGTGAGGAGCGTAGCCGGGTGTAGGGCGTAGATGTGGAGGGGTGGTGGGCAGTGGTTGTCCTGCCACTGGGAGGTGGTGCACAGTTGTGTTTTTTTTATTTTTTAGTTTATTTTTGATTTAAAATTAGGAAGGAGCTAGGCGAGATGGAGCAGAAGGCGGGGAGGTAACCAGTGCGGAGATGAGGAAGAGAGTAAGAAAAAATAAGAAGTGGAAGAGGAACTGAAAGCAAGAAAAGAAAAGAGGAAATAAGGGAAGAAGAATAAGAAGGAATATATGTTATACTTGAGATTTGATGTAGGAAATTGCCTTGGGAGGAAGCTCGAGGTGGAGCTTCGATTTTCACTCAAGTCGTCGGGGAGCGACAAGCTCGAGCAACACACGGAGGTAGCTGCACAGTTGGCAGGGATGCCAACGGATCTCGCCAAAGAGGAGACGGTCGTCGCTCGATCACGATTGTCTTGTTGTCACGATTCAACTCAGGTATCTCATGATTTCTCGCATTTAAAGGCAGAAAAAGGAAAATGGAGGAGCAATGAATTAAGGAGGAAGAATGGAAGTTACAAAAGAGGTGGGGGTGGAAGTTGGGAAAGAAGTGGGAGAGGTATAGAGAATGGAAGTTGGTGGGAAAAAATAAAAATAATAAATAACAATACAGGCTACTAAAAATAATAAAATAAAAAGAGAGAAAAATAGAAAATAGAAAATTTTACAAAAATGTCAATACAATATGTACAAAACACACAATATGTACAAAACACAATTTCTGAGTTTTCTATTTTTTGGTAATTTTAAGTAAAATATATTTACAAACTAAAATAAAATAAAATACTAGAAATTAAATAAAACACAAATATATTTTTTTGAGATTTTTATAAATAAGAAAAAAAAAGGAATGATCAATATTTACACTATATATAAAGTCACATTGCATTATTTTCAATGTTAAAATAATTTATTTTATTTTTATAATTATGTACTTTATTAAAATATATAATAAATAAATAGGAAAAGAAAGAAATCAAAACGGGTTAAGTTTGTACATAAAATGTTAATGTCAAGTTAGTACATATATAATATACAATTATATCCCAAAATCAACATTTTGCAAACAAGCTTCAATTTTAATGAAATTATTTTAATTGGATAGATAATTTTATAACTTGAACTTAAAAGTCAGTTTGGTGAATTTGGAGTTCATACAGAGTGGGAATTTAGCCGAGAAGTTGGACTTTACAGCTTTTTTTGGATCAAGATCTAAAAGTATTTCTTCAATGTGAGAATTGTTTTTATTTTTATATTTATATATATATCTATTTTTTAAAGAAGTTAGAAAAAGAATTAAGTCAAACGGAGTTAGTATGAATTTATTTAAAAAACAAAGAAGTTTGGATATTTACAGGTATTATTTATAAATAATTTTCACACTTTATTGTTTTTATTTTTATTTTGAATTATTTTGCGAACTTATTTATAAGATAAATATACATTATTATCTATTTTTATTAAGAGTTATATTTTTAATTTAGGATTTTTGTTTAGAGATTCAAGCTAAGAATTATATATTAAGATGATGTATCACAGATTCATCGCCCCCCATGCTTAAACTTTCCTAGTCCTCGAGCAAATAAAGAATGAATAAGTTGGATAAATCCCTGAGTGTGCATGTGAATGTACAAGACTTGATCCATTAAGAACTCTCGATTTTAGTGATCCTTAAATTCCAAGCTAAACCATGCTCTAGTCAAAAGGTATCCAACTTCCCTAATCGTCAAACTCTCTGTATACTCTCTGTATATACATATAGCATAAGGTTATGACATTAAGTGTGGACTGTAATTACAAGAGTAGATTCGAAGTGTCACCCAACGTTCCAGTCTAAGATACTCTCCTAAGAACCCAATCTTCAACATTAGGAATATATCATTTCTTGCATCCAACTCAGCATCTCTTTAGTTGTCAGTCTTAAAGTGAATATGGAAGGTCAGTTGATAGAGGGTATAGGATGGTGTCTTTTCTTCTCTACCTCTCATTAGAGAAAGGATCCTCTCGAGTGTCATATTAACTTAACACATATATATTTTTGATGTTGATTAGTGCGTCCAAGAGTTTTTGAGTCGCTTGTACTTGTTTTCCTGTGAGTACACCGGGGTGTGTCTTCTTTAAGTATCTAATATACTTACACACAGACATGTATCGCTTATGATGTAGAGCTCCTTTTTATGTACTAGCCCGACTCATTTGGCCTAATTATCTTTGGTCTAAATGGACACGTTGAAATGGTTGGAGTGCTCGCATTCGGTGTAAGCTCCTTTGCATTTGACTTTGTAATGAGAGCTTTTCTTTCATCATTCTTTTTCTTTTTTTGTTAGCTCCACTTTTTTTACCAAGTTGATGTACATTGATCAACAAATTTATTAATTTCATCACACCATAGTACATAGGTCATTATCAAGATATTAGTACAAGAACCTTATTCTCATACTGACCTAAGGTGTTGACACTTAGGCTTCGTGAAGCCTTCGTCAATTTTATCACATCCTCGAGTATCATAAAATCAGGTCCATACTCAAATCCCTCATCCCAGTTCCTCAAGTGAATCATCAACTCATCTCACCATAACTGCAGTCATTCGAGTGAGGTGTGGATCATATTCTTAAAGGTAGAGACTAACTATGCAATATAGCATAAATATCTTTCAAACTAGGGAAGTGTGAATAATAAGTCATAGATCCTAATAACTAAGGTTGGTTAACTCTGAATTATAGGACCACGTAAATCAAGTGTTCTTGAACTTCATAAGTCTTGTATGAACATGTAAGTGTTAGGGATATCTACAACTCATTAGTTATTTTTTAAAAAAAATTTATTGAGAGAAAAAAGTTATTACTGTTCTTTTAAAAAAAATGATTTTTTTTTATTTTTAAAATTTTGGAAAGAAACTTTTTATTTTGAAGTTTTTTTATTTCATTTTTTTGTTTTTTTAAAGGATATTTGTTGGTTTTCACTTTAAAAAAGGATTTTGATTTGAATTTTTTTAATTTTTAACAAAGAGAAAAAAAATGAAAAAAAAAGATGAAAATACTTTTTTTCAAACTTTTTTGACGGAAAAATACTTTGAAAAGATTTTGTTATGTTTTTTTATTATTTTTTCAACAAGTTTCACATTTAAAAAAAATTACTCATCCCGTAATTATTCAATATTATACATAAAATACGTGAAAGTACGAGCTATTAGTAAGTATATATGTGATATATACAAACCTCCTAAACTTAGCAAGTGTTATGTCCTCATGGCACAAAATGATATAGAGGCATAGCTCGTAGTAAGAATAAGTGGAAAAAAAGAATAGAAAATGAAAAGAGAAGAGTAAAACATTGTAAAACCAAGTGTTCTAGGTCAATCGAGCCTTGTATTATCACATGCACATGTCAGGAGTTCATTAATTAATCTAACTCTCTAACTATTTCTTTATTTATTAGCTCAAGGATGACCTTAGCTTAATTATAGGGGGTGATAAATCACAGATGTATCAATATAAAATAATATAACTACCTCTCTTGCTTAAGAAAATCAATAAGATTCAATGTCAATTAACATTGATTGTCTTTCTATGTGGTGTAAATAAATAGCCATGATTATACTTCATTATAAAACCTATTAATGTGCTATTATTTTATATATTTCTTTCTTTTTACAAATCAAATAAAAATTAGTTTACTATTGTATATAATTAATTTAATATAAAACATAATTCAAATATCCAAAAATAAGAAAATAAAATAAAAGAATTTTTTTTATTTATTAGTTACTTGTAAATTATTATCTATGTATAGATGACATTATTTCTCTTTGACTTCTACATGAATATTGTAGATCTCATCGAGATCTACAACTTTCATGTTCATCATTTTTCATGATTTAACTCCTAACTATTTTACTTTTAATTGTCTCTGATTTTTCTCATTTCTCTTAATTCTGATTCGGCCACGTGGCGCCTCCACATTCACCCACGTGGCCCGTTGTCACGTGGTCTGCTGATGACACGACTGACAACTCGGGTTAAGTATGTAAATAAACAAGGGTCGTTGTGACCCGAATCACCAAGCACGGTCGATGGGAAAATTCATTTTAACCACTTAATGAAAGATAATCAAGCAATAAAATGTAAGCGGTTTCGCTATTCTATTTACCTAGTATAGCGACTAGAGTCAAACACAAGGAGCACGATTTAAAAACTATGTAGTCAAATTTTGAAAATAATTTTTATTAGTTTTTGCTTTTTCAATTTTTTATTTTCAAATTAGGGACAATATGCACAAAGGATAAAATATGCAACACCACACATTTTTTTATTTTTCATAATAGTCAAAAATATCCATAAAATTACAGAGAAAGTTTTTCTGTTATATATAGTTTAGGATATTTTTGATATTTTTTCAAATTTTTCTGATGTTTTTGTGATTTTATAAAAATCAAATAGTGGAAAATAGAGAAAACAGTGCACAGCTAAGAGTATTTTGCAATTTAAAAATACTTTAAATATCCATAACTCTTGGAAATTATTTTTAAGCTAAACTACAATTAAATATTTACAAATAGAGACTAGAATCATGATTTATAGATTTTTCTAGAATTTTCTATAATTTTTTTTAAGATTTTTTATTTTTCGCACTTTCTTGGAGTTTTATAAATGATCTATGTACAAAAATTGGATAGAAATTCAAAGACAGTAAAATAAACCTACATAATCTTTTGGGAATTTTTTGGCACATTTGCGAATTTTTATGATTTTTCTAATTTCTGGCAGGCAAAATACTATTTTTTATTTTTTAAAAATATCAAAATGAAAATTAAAATGTTTATAAAAAAATTTACACAATGTAAAATAACATAGCAGGAGCATACATAATTTTCTTGAGAATTTTTAGCCCATGAAAGATATTTATTTCATCAAAAAGATCAAGCAAGTTCAATATCTGGAATTTACAGGGACCTAAATGCAATTAGTAAAATGTTTCTGCATTGAATGACAACAAGAAATAAGCTGAGGAGGAGAAGAATCGTAAATTACTCAGTAGTCACGTGCGAAGCATGTGCTTTGTGTTGGTGGGGGACACTTTGCAATTGTTGAAACTTCCAGGGGCTTAACCGTAATTTTTCCAGATTTTTTTATTTTAAAACCCTCCTAGGGTTAGGTCTTTTCGTTCTTCAGATCCAAGCAAAGCAAAGGAATGGGGTCGCCGCCGCTCTCTTCAGATCAGCAGTTGAGGGTCTCTAGGTGGAGGGTCGGCAGCAGCACGGTTGAGGAGTAGCCCCCAGGAGGAGGAGCTTCGGAGGTGCGGTGGTCTAGAAGGGGTGCGAGACGTTGCTCGCATGTCTGGTGGGGGTCGTGGCCTAGCGGAGTTTCCACGCGGTGGACGATGGGAGGCACGCCTGGAGCGGGCGACGTCGCTGGGCGGCGCAGCGGCCTTGCGGTGGAGAAGGGGATGCCCGCTGGCGGTGCTGCTGGGGCGGCGCAGCCGCGGGGTAGCGAGTCGGCGGAGGGGGGAACCCCCGCTAGTGCCGAGCGGCGACCGCGCCTTTGGAAGCGCGGAGGCACGCGGACGATGGTTGACTGCGGCGGATGATCTGCTTCTGATTTTTTATGTTTTTTATATTTTTTTAATTTTCTGTAGACATAACTGATAATAAAAGGATTTTTTCTATATAATTTTTTTCAAAAAGAAACTGTAACCAGGGGCATATAAAAGAATTTTTTTAAAATTTTTATTTCCTTTTTTCAATTTTCCTACAAAATAAAGGTTAGAGATAACAACACTTATGTAATTATTTTTATTTATTTATAAACAAATGAGGACGCATGAATGGTGGCAGATCTTCACGAGATGAAAGAAAGATATGTGTTTCCGGTCACCGTGCATATCGGAGGTGATAAATTATGTGAGGTAGAACGTAAAATGGAGAAAACCGAAAATGAGATGGAAAATCGGTGTTGGATCAAAAATATATGGTGGAAACTTTTGAATTTTTATACCTAAAGATTAATCATGAAACAAAAATTTAATCTACGATTTATCTAAGAAAAAGACGGAAAATAAAATGGATCTCGCCTTGGGATCGGATACGCCGTGATGGCCTCGACGAGGGCTGATGCGCTGTTACCGGATGGCTCGGAGGCTGGGCATCCTTCTGCAACAAGATAGCTCTCGTAGTCGAGCTCCTCTCCATCAAAGATTGATCAACGAATAACGAAGGAGGAGGAGCCTATTAAAAAAGAGAAGAAAATTCAAAAATGAAAGAATGTACAAAAGGGGAAAGTGTTTAGTGATAAATTAAAAAATTAAATAAATTAATTAATTAAAAATGAATTCCAGAATTAATTAAAATAAATAAATTAAATAATTTACAAAAAAAACTAATTAGCCACCTTAATGGTGGCTATTAAAGGTACGGAAATAATATCTTATATGCAAGGTAGGTTTTTAAATCAAATAATGAATTAAATATTTAAATTTAAATACAAATTTTCGTAATTAAATTAATTAATGTTAGATATTTATTTTTTTGGTGATTTTTATATAAGAAAAATTAGTTGTATACAAATATTATGTACATATAATTCAATATAAACATGTACAAATAAGGAAATAATTTCTAAATAATTTTTAGTTTTTTAAATTGTAATTTTTTTATGTTTAATAATGAGGATAATATAAACAATTATGTATATTATATATAAAAGGAATAAATATGCATAAATATACAAATATGTAAGTGGTAAAACTGCACAAAACACCTCAGAAAACTGACTTTTTAATCGTAATTCCAAAAATTATGAAATGGCAGGCATTTGAAAGATAATTTAATTTTGAGTACAATGGAAGTGAGTTTGGTTGAATTTGATTCGTATGGAGCCGTAATTGATCTTTCAATGATTACTTTATGGCTTTTTCTGAGTGTGATTATTTGTAGTATGTACATTATTTTGCTTTGCAATTATTTTTATTATTTACAACACATTTTTGTTTACAACTTTTGTTTACAAAAATAATTAATTTGAGGTCAATCTATATACAAATAAAATAGTACAAGTTTTATACAGATATACGGGGAATTTGTGTACACATTATTTTTGGATTTTTGGATTAAAGACCTTATCTCCCCCTACTTTATTCCTGGTCAACCAGGTCAAGTCTTGACCTTCTCTCAGGGTTCGAGTCAATATGTATTTATTCCATAAACACATCCTTTATTTTCTTTTCTTTTTGCTTTTCTTCTTTATTATTTTATTTAAGTACAAAAAGTGTTAAAAATGCATATTTAACAAATGCATGCAAAATGGTGATTTCGTGAAATTAATGGGTATTTACAGGTGCTTGACTAAGGAAATGAAACTAAAATAAAAGTATAAAGGCGATGAATCGTGGATTCATCATTCCCCTATGCTTTACCTCTGCTAGTCCCTTAGCAAACACTTATTTGGAAAATAAGTGAAAACAAAAATAAAGAAAAGAAAAAGGAAATAAGTTTGAACAATGTTGATTTTTAACTTATCTTCATAAAATTGTAGTATGTAGCTCTGTCGAACCTTTGGATTTATTAATATGTTGAAACCTTAATGGTAAATGGATTTAAAACCTAACAGCCTCTAAGTTCCACCAGACTCCTCTTCAGGTCTCCTCAACAATCAGATTAGAACAAGTCTACATACACAATTCTTATGACTATGAATTCTTACTTGTACGGTGTAAGTGAAATATAGCTCCTCATCTCAAAAGTAGCAAAGAAACAACCTCTCTCAACAAGGCAACTCTAATCCCCTAGTCTAGAAACTCTTTCCTCGAGGAGCGGGGATATTCCCTTCTAAGTTCAAGTACAACTAGCTCAAGAAGAGGGGATGGAGAAGAGAATAGACGGTAACCAGTGTAGCTACCTATCCTTGGATGTATGACCAGTGTAGCCAAGTCATCTGCTGCAAGCGTACAAACATTTGACTTTGAAGCTCTTATTTTTTTTCACTTGTATATACACTCCGGCAGACATTTTATTTTTCAATCAGGCCTGTCCACTTTTGGAGATTCTGCATTTTTTTTCTTTTTTTTAAATATATACAAGGTGCAGCATGTACATAAGGAGTTTTCCTCTTGAGCCAGTAGACTATCCCACTTTTGAAGCATTATTGCAACCCCACAATATCTTGTCTTTAGACCTCAACATCTCCGAACCAGGTTGAGACGTACTTCCCTCCCTAGAGGAGGACGAGAGGTTCCGCCTAGATGTACTACCCTCGTATGCTACCCTAAGCCAAAAGATTCTTCCCCCTCACTACCTCCTCCATGAAGAGCTATGTGTAGAGTGCTTGTCCAAGGTAAGCCACGGTCTGAAAGAATCATGCGTGTGTTGTTAAATATTCTACTTAGACTTATCAAGATGACATGTGAACATAGTCTTATGGACTCAAAGAATTAAGTCACTAGGACCTGAAAAGTCTTAACTCAAGTTCTTATAAGGTTCCTCTGAAATTAAGTGGATTAAGGTTCAACTAAGATCCATTCTTCAACTTTATTCCAGACTTAGTTTCAATATCAATATCACCCTAAAAAATGCACATGAAAATGCAAGAAAATATGTACAATGCAAGGAAAAGAAAGCAAAATCTTTTTGTGAAATAATTTTCTAATTTTGAACTTTTTATGGATTTTTGAAAAAAAAATGATGCACAAGCAAAAAGAGTTTTCTTATGCAAATTTTTAGAGACTTTTGGTTTTTGTAGTTTTTTTATAAACAAAAGGTTAGTAATATATACAAGTACATACAATTTTTTTAAACAAGGGTTAGGGATGAGATACAAATATTTAGACAAGAGTGAGTTAATTATTTACAAGAATTAGGTGAAAGAATTTACAAGTATATATATACAGGTTAAAAAAAATTTACTATTTTTTTTGTGATGCATATATTCCTCATACTTATTTGAAGATAATTTTACAAATAATTTTTAAAACTATAGTCCAAAATAATTTTTCAAACAATTTTACAATCATTTACAAATATGTGAAAACAATTTTGCAAACATTTTTCAAATAGTATATATAGATTTTCAAAATATTTTTTCAACCATTTTTTCAAAACATTTGCAAATAGTTTTACAAAATGATTTTATTTCACAAAAAATTTTCAAGCCACAATATTTTTACAAAGGTTGAAAATATTTTTCAAACATTTTTCAAATAGTTTTAAAAGATTTTTCAAATAGGTTTTCAAACTACTTTCAGAATATTTTAAAAATATTTTAATCTGACCTATTAATCAGTATATACAAAAAGAATTTTGAGGAAATACCTGCATCTTTTTATTAGTTAGTTTTTTTAATTTTACAAGTATTTATACAGTTTTTAGCCATATTAAAAATATGAAAGTATGAGTTATGGCTAAACTATATATACAATATATACAACACCCCCTATACTTATCTCAAACTATGTCCTCATTGTGATCAAAGAGCTGCAAAGGAAGACATAACTGGTGCTAAGTATAGAAAAGTGAAAAGGATGCTATGCTACAACGACGAATCAAAGAATAAAATCAATAGAAGTCGGTGATCCCCCTATACTTAAGATCAATTAATCTTAAGTATAGAAGACTGTACACAAGAGGAAAATTGAGGGTTAGAATGTACAGTGTCTACCTCCCCTTTAATTAGGGTAAAATATCCCTAAGTATAGGCAGCAGAACAGAGGTAAAAAGAATCAAAAGAATAATCAAAATCTAACACCCCCTATACTTAGGGTAAAGTACACCCTAAGTATAACATAATCATGAGATGGAGATGGGGTGTTAGACAAAAGATTGTGTGATATGGACATCTGGATCTATACAACTGCGGGATGAAGTGATAACCAGGCATGAGATGCAAATGATGTGAGTCAAAAACCATATCTCATACAAAATGAATAATGGTAACGGCGCCATTCTGATGACACGACTGACAACTTGGGTTAAGCGTGTAAATAAACAAGGGTCGTTGTGACCCGAATCACCAAGCGCGGTCAACGGAAAAATTTATTTTAACCACTTAATGAAAGATAAATCAAGTAATAAAATGTAAGCGATTTCGCTATTCTATTTACCTGGTATAACGACCAGGGTCGAACACAAGGAGCACGATTTAAAAACTACGTAGTCAAATTTCGAAAATAATTTTTTAGTGGTTATTACTTTTTCATTTTTTTTTATTTTCAAATTAGGGACAATATGCACAAAGGATAAAATATGCAACACCACACTCTTTTTGTATTTTTCAGAATAGTCAAAAATATCCAGAAAATTACAGAGAAAATATGTTTGTGTTTTATATAATTTAAAATATTATTGGTAATTTTTTCAAATTTTTCTGATGTTTTAGGGATTTTATAAAAATCAAACAGTGGAAAATAGAGAAAACAGTGCATAACCAAGAGTATTTTGTAATTTAAAAAAACTTTAAATGCCCAAAACTCCTGAAAATTATTTTTAGGCTAAACTACAATTAAATATCTACAAACGATTTTTGGATTTTTTTTCTAGAATTTTCTATAATATTTTTAAGATTTTTCATTTTTCACATTTTTTGGAGTTTTATAAATGATCTATGCACAAAAATTGGATAGAACTTCAAAGACAGTAAAATACACCTACAGTAATTTTTTGGGAATTTTTAGGCATGTTTGCAAATTTTTATGATTTTTCTAATTTCTGACAGGTAAAAGTCACTGTTTTTTATTTTTTAAAAATTATTAAATGAAATAAAAATGCGATGAAAAATTTACACATTGTAAAAGTACATAGCAGATGCATATGTAAATTTTTTGAGAATTTTTAGCCCATGAAATACATTTATTTCATCAAAAAGATCAAGCAAGTTCAATGTATGGAATTTACAGGGACCTAAATGCAATTAGTAAAAAGTTTCTGCATTGAATGACAATAAGAAATAAGCTAAGGAGAAGAATCGCAAATTACCCAGTAGGTCACGTGCGAAGCATGTGCTTTATGTTGGCAGGGGACACTTTGCAATTGTTGAAACTTCCAGGGTCTTCACCGTAATTTTTCAAGATTTTTTGTATTTTAAAACCCTCCTAGGGTTGGGTCTTTTCGTTCTTGAGATCCAAGCAAAGCAAAGGAATGGGGTCGTCGTCCCTCTCTTCAGATCGGCAGTTGAGGGTCTCCAGGTGGAGGGTCGACAGCAGCGCGGTGGAGGAGTAGCCCCAGGCGGAGGAGCTTTGGAGGTGCGGCGGTCTGGCAGAGGCGTGACGCGCTACTCGCACGTCTGGCGGGGGCCGTGGCCTGGCGGAGTTTCTGCGTGGTGGATGACGGGAGGCGCGCCTGGAGCGGGCGGCGCAGCGGCCTCACAGTGGAGAAGGGGATGCCTGCTGTCGGTGCTACTGGGGCGGCGCAGCTGCGGGGTAGCGAGTCGGCAGAGGGGGGAACTCTCGTTGGCGCCGGGCAACGGCCGCACTGCTAGAAGCGTGGAGGCGTGTAGTCGATGGCTGACTACGGTGGATGATCTACTTCTGACTTTATTATATATTTTTTTTATTTTTCTGTAGATAGAATTGATAATAAAAGAAAATTTTTTCTATATATTTTGTTCAAACAAAAACTGTAAACAGGGCATATAAAGAATTTTTTAAATTTTTATTTCCATTTTTTAATTTTCCTACAAAATAAAGGTTAGAGATAACAACACTTATGTAATTTTTTATTTATTTATAAACAAATGAGGATGCATGAATGGTGGCAGAACTTGGCAAGATGAATGAAAGATCTATGTCTTTAGTCACCGTGCGTGACCAGAGGTGATAGATTATGTGAGGTAGAACGTGAAAATGGAGAGACACGAAAATGAGTTGAAAATCGGTGTCAGATCAAAAATATGTGGTGGAAATTTTTGGAATTTTGAAACCTAAAGATTAATCACGAAACAAAAATTTAATCTACGATTTATCTAAGAAAAAGACGGGAAATAAAATGGATCTCACCTTGGGATCGGATACGCCTTGATGGCCTCAACGAGGGCCGACGCGTTGTCACCAGACGGCTCAGAGGTTGGGCACACTTCTTCAACGAGATAACTCTCGGAGATCGGGCTCCTCTCCACCAAAGATTGATCAACGAATAAACGAAGGAGAAGGAGCCCATTAAAAAGAGAAGAAAATTCAAAAAGGAAAGAATGTACAAAAAGGAAAAGTGTTTAGTGGTGAATTAATAAAATATTAAAAATAAATTAATTAATTAAAACGAATTTCAGAATTAATTAAAATAAATTAATTAAATAATTTACAAAAATTAAGTAGCCACCTTAATGGTGGCTATTAGAGGTATGGAATAATATCTTATATGCAAGGTAGGTTTTTAAATCAAATAATGAATTAAATAATTAAATCTAAATAAAAATTTCATTAATTAATTAATGTTATATATTTATTTTTTGGTGATTTTTATATAAGGAAATTAGTTGTATACAAATATTATGTACACATAATTCAATATACACATGTACAAATAAGGAAATAATTTCTAAATATTTTTTTAAATTTTTTTATTGTATTTTTTTAATTTTTAGTAATGAGGATAATATTTAAAGTTATGTATATTATGTATAAAAATAATAAATATGCATAAATATACAAATATGTAAGTGGTAAAAGTACACAAAACACCTCAGAAAACTGACTTTTCAACCATAACTCCAAAAATTATGAAATCACAGCCATTTGAAAGATAATTTAATTTTGAGTACAATGGAAGTGAGTTTGGTTCAATTTGAGTTTGTATAAAGCCGAAATTAATCTTTTAATGATTGCTTTACGCCTTTTTCCAAGTGTGATTATTTGTAGTATGTACATTATTTTGCTTTGCAAATATTTTTATTATTTACAACGCATTTTTATTTACAACTTTTGTTTACAAAAATAATTAATTTGAGGTCAATCTATATATAAATAAAATAGTACAAGTTTTATACAAATATACAGGGAATTTGTGTACACATTATTTTTGGATTTTTGGATTAAAGACCATATCTCCCCCTACTTTATTCCTGGTTGACCTTCTCTCGAGGTTCGGGTCAGTATGTATTTTTTCCATTAACACATACTTTATTTTTCTTTCTTTTCTTTTCTTCTTTATTTTTTTATTTAAGTACAAAAAGTGTTAAAAATACATATTTAACAAATGCATGCAAAATGATAATTTCATGAAATTAATAGGTATTTACTGGTGTTTTACTAAGGGAATGAAGCTAAAATAAAAGTATAAAGACGATGAATCGTGGATTCATCAGCCGCTCTTCTGTTCCCACCCGCACGAGTTCTCCACCATCCATCTCTTTGATCAATATGATCTAAACATTTCATTCCCGCTCCGTTCTCCATCGCTCGATCTGATCTCATGATTAGATCAGAGCACTCCACTTGCGCTTCCCTAATAGTCGTGGATCCCCAGATCCAACAGCTCTCCTACATCATCAATCTCCATCCACATCCACCAAGGGGTGTGAAACCTCTCAAAAGCTTAACCTCTCGATTTTCCCTACTTCTTCGATCAACCTCTCCACTAACCAACACCTCCAGGTTGTAACCCTAACCTCCATTACCCACATTAGACCTTCAAACTGCTATCTCCATTAGTTTGTCACCAACTTTTAGGCAATTAAAATCCGTCGGAAATCACCTTAAATCGCATGTTTTCTACAAATACTTCCTCTTTGTCACGTGCACTAGTTGTCCACCCTTGTATGGAGTAACCCTAGCAATCTCCTCCCCATTGTGATAATAAGGCAGCAAGATCGATGTGCGAAGATGGGTCAACTCCTGGTGTTGACCGTGGCTATTTATCCATGCTACATCATCAATTTGGCAGATGTTTGAGCTTTCCGTCATGGTTTGACTAACGTAGCGAAGACCCTGAGTCTAAATCCGCCTCAAGCCCAAGCCAATCGATAATCACGTGTGCTTCTTCAATCCTACACGTATTCTGGGTAAGTTTTCATCTCGTTTTTTAGATTTTTTTCCAGCATTGTAGAAATATTGTTACCCTTCATAAACTGCTCTCCGACCTTTTCCATGCATCATAGGTGCGCGCTGGAGGCATCGTTCACCATCTCCCTTCTCCCACACCTTAGTCCACTTCGATCCATTTCCTCTGCCTGCAAGGCGGAGCAACCCGTTAGGACTCCACTTTCTACGCATGTCCAGCCCTCTATTTCGCATCACTTTCACATGCATGCACTCTGTGTTGGTTTAGGCTTTGTTTTTTAATACATGCAGGTCTTGAATCCATCAATGATCAGAAAAAACTAAGGTGGATGTGTTCTAGGTTATCTTCTTCGATGAGCTCGCATCGACCAGCAACTCTAGAGCCTCTCATGTATTCTTTGATTGGTCTTGACCTTTGCGAGATCATCAACAATCTTACCTAATCTTCAGGCGAAGGAAAGAAGACCAGAGGAGCAGTGGGGCTCTCGTCGGAGCCCCACCTGGGTACCACCGCTCACGGTGGAGTAGGATGAACATTGATGTATAATCACCATTGGATGAGCCCAATTTGGGTGAATTCCAACAGTTCTATTACAGCCACGCATTTCGCCCAAGACCTGCAGCCTCGGATATGATGAACCTCCGCCGAAGCATCAAACACCAACACATGGCCCGAGCCACGTATTCCACCCGGACCTAGAGTTATGTGCTTCCCTGCACATGATCTTGGGCAAATTGCAGCACCTCTCAGGTCGGTCTTCTTTATTACAAATATAACCCCGCATAGGGGTTCTCAATAAATTCCAGGACTGATTTTATTTAATTGCAATATGGTCCCTCGAGTGACTATGTTAGAGTTATGCTGTGTTTTTTGTGTGATTTTTATCACATTTATGCCCTTACACTCTTTCTTGAATAATTTGAGCATATGAACTCCACTTGAAGTGATTTCGATTCCATTAAGATCATTGTTTCATTCTCTGTATGTTGGCATGCTTATCTCTCTAATTTGATGCCTACTTAATGATTAATTAATTAGAGAAGAATTAGATGCATTTATTCATATTAAATGAGACTTAGCTTTCAATTAATTGCTCAATGGATATAGATTTTTGTTATTATTATTGTTTAAGTTAAATGATCTATTTTAGGGATTATTTATTTATTTACATGTGCTAGACTTATGTCATTCTGTTTATTTTCTAACTTGCATAAAAGTGTTTTGAAAATTTTTGTGATGCATTTGTATTGTGTGATGTTCTTGTTGACCTAGATTATTATCTAATCACTTAACGATTTAATACCTAAGTAATTATATTATGGCCCGTGTCCTTGTGTTCGACCCTGGACTTGCCCACTTATAAATTTAAGCCACATTTTATATTTTAAATGTGGTTCTGCATGATTGTAGATCGGTCATGCCACAATAAGTAATAATTAACATTGCCAATTTACGATTCATCAGATGTTAAATACATCCAACATATATGCAGAGAATATCATGTACTTAAATTAATTGGGTGATTTATCTCTTTCGAATTAAAATTATATTTATGTTAGATATATAAAAGATAGGTGAATCTAATATAGGGAATGAATGTGGTAAATTCTAGTGAGACTTTTATATGTGTTGGTTGAAAATGATTAGATACGGCTTAGGTTTGACTAGCTTGAATATCGTGAATCACATAAACACACATATATGTATATCTGTGTGTGTATATATATATGTACTTGTATATATGTATGTATATGTGTTCAGGTTCAAGGAGGATTCGGTTTGGGGTTTGGGTATCCATAAGGAAATCCCAAACCCGAACATATACAAGCATGGGTTGCAAGTTTTAAACCTAAACTCATCCAAAACCAAATGGTACGGGTTTTGAGTCATTAAATGGAGCAGGTTCGGGTTGGGTACACAATGGATCCACTCATATTGACATCCCTACTGGTGAGTAGGTCAAAGATCGGGGCAGCTGCGGGGCGGGAGGCGGAGGTCGGGGTGACGCGATAGAAGGGGTGAAGGTAGGGGCGACAATGTGGGCAAAGGTGGGGGCAACACTAGTGAGGGGGTCGGAGGTCGAACCAGCAATGGGGAGGAGGGTCGGAGGTTGGGCGGGACTAAGGAAAGGAGAGGGGTCCGTACTGGGTGATGAATCTAAGATTCATCACTATAAAAGACATTAATTAAGCTCAGTTCCCTAAAATTCATCTGCATTTTATCCATTATATTGCATAATTAGCATTCATGCATATATAAATAACAATTACATTTTATCACTCATATTTGCATAAAAAAGGAGCCAAAAATCACAGCCCAATTGACCTGTAAAATAGCCTAACTTCCCTGATTTTTAACTAATTCATGCTAACTCCAAATCATCAGAGATTACCTCCACTGTGTACATATTACTAATAAGAATAAATAAAAAATACAAAAAAATCACTAACATAGTGGACCAGAAACTCAAAATCTAATTCCAGGATTTTCGGACTAAAACATTGATATCTTCCTCATAAAGTGTCTGATTTGGTTCTACTCACTTTTGAACTATTGTACATTCAACTACCTTCAAAACAAGACCAAGTTCAAGTGAATCGGAGCTCATATGTGAAAGTTGGATTTTGGGCCTCTTTTGTACATTTTGTATTTTAGTGATTTTTGACTTATTATTTTATGTACATAATTAACTCGTTTTGTTTTATTTATTTTTTTGACAAAATTTTTATTAAAATGAGCAAAAATTCAAATCCAAAATGAGCTTGAAATCAAAGAAATTAACTGAGTTCGAGTCTTCACTGACTGACTATACAAAAGTTGTCGTTTCTCGTGTTTTATTTTATTTCTTCATTTTCCTAATTAATAAAAATCCAAAAAAATATATTAATGTGTAAATATTTATATTTGATTTTGTCATAATTTTTCCTAATTTTTATCTTATTTAAAAATGACAAAAATTATAAAACCCAAAAATCAAGGTATTTTATGTACATGGAGACCCCAAAAATATCATTTTGTGCAATTGATTGATTTTGGTTTTGAGCGCTTCATAAAAGTTGTATATCTCGTCAAGATGAGCAACTTTTATGAAGAAATTTTTTCGATCTGAGATCGTTTGAAATTTCTTTTCTAAATTATCTTTGTATTTTATTTTCAAATTTTCTGGTGGTGATACGTGGTAGCTCCCGGAGCCGCCACGTGTCACTCAAATTTAGCATTTACTTTTCCTTTGTTTTATTAAAAAAATTATTATTAATAATTAATTAAAAATAAATAAAAAGGCTGCAACGTGGCACAACCTCGGTCGCCCGATCTCGACGGCCGATTGGACAGCCTTGCGCATCGTCATCCTCCCCCAACTTTCCCAATCTGGCCAATGGGCATTGCTGCCTGCCTAATTGAGCCATCACCATCGCTCTGCGATTCTGACCAATGCACCTCTCCTTCCTATTTCACCCCTCGTCAGCCCAATCTCCTCGCTCGAATCCGATCACTACCCCATTTCCATCTATGGGCGGCACCACCACATGATCTCGGCCAACCTCAATCGCCTACATCAGTTCGTGATCTCATCAAATCTCCTCTCGTCAATCTCCAGTCTCCCTTCCTCGATTAGAATGACCTCATGCGTCTGACCCAATACCCTTCCATATCCGTCAAAATGTCAGTCGCCTAACACCCTATCAAAGCCCATCTCTGCCCCTCGGAAGCACCCATCCGTCGTTCAACCAACAAAGGTCTTCGTCCCGGTGGTGACAGCACCGGTCACTCCCCCTACTTGACATGATCCGAGGTGTGTTGAGCCCCGTCGCAGCTCTCCTCTAGCGAGGTTGCTCCGCTCCGGACTTCGTGTCATCGAGCCCCATACCTCCAGGTACTCAACCTCTCTCCACCTTCATCTCTGTTACATCTTCTCCGATTTCTTTTGATCAAACACTCCACCATCGTCCAACTATACCCTCTTCTACGATCTCCCACTTGTCCTCCATCATCGTACTCCCTCTGCACTACCACATCCCGTATCAAGGATTAACCAACTTCGTCTGGACCTCCATTAAAGCTCAGCCTACCACGAGCATCATCGACGACTCCAACCACTGGAGACCACCATCTTCGGTCACCGAGTTTCATCCCATCTCCAGGAGACACATATGCATCGACACGAGATTCTCCACTCGATCTAGCTCCTCAAGAAGCCAACGGAGCTGGCCTCCTCTTCCACTGCACTTCCCAGAGCAGCAAGCCATCACCATCCACGATGCTCTGCTATGCCAACTGCTCGCTCTGCCTGCTCCCTCGACTCCAGCAACCCCCCTCCAAACGTCCTCCGATGATCCAGCTGTCAGCGCCACCTCCATAAGCCACTGCTTCAGCCAAACGACCCAGAGACACCCGCCCTCCGCCGTGCTCAAGACCCCATTTCCCTCACGTGTTTTACACGTGTGTGGGGAATATTTGCGGAGAAGTCCTTGGAGAATCTCCGCTCAGCGACCAGGTCCACCCGCCCAAGGGGGTACATGTTGTGCACGTGCTTCTCTTGGAAATTTATTGAACGTCCCTGGAAGATCGCTGATTTGCAGAGAGATCCGACCACTACAAGGTCACATGCGACGCACGTGACCACTGGACATTTTACAACAGAGCCCCTGAAAGTCCCCTTAATTCTTGTCAGGTCTCGTCGAACCAGAAGTCACGTGCTTAGCACGTGATTGCCGGAATTTGCAAATATACCCCCTAGGATCCTAGTAATTATTCTTAGGTCCTTTCTACTTCAGTTTCCTTTATTTTCTTAATTATTGTAATTGCAATCAAACCCCTGTGTTCCCTTATTATTTTGATCGACATTCTTACATCATTATAATTATTAAAAAAATACACTTTGTTGCCCAATTAATTCTTTACCTTACGGCATGCTTGTGATATTTTTATATGATGAGGTTATTTAATAAAAGGGTTTTTATCAGTTCTACCCCTCCAGATATTCCAATATCAGTTATGCCCCTCCCTATTTGGGAATATCAGTTGTGCCCCTGACTTATTACCATTCTATCATTTGTGCCCCTCGCGTTAGTTGTCGTTTATCTCCAATGAAAACCGACAGTAATGATGAGTGGCCTACCGACTAGGGTTAAGTATCAGAGTAAAACAAAGTTCGGTGCGACCCCAATCGATAGGCTGACTCAATCAAGAAAAATAAAACCATTCAAAAATGCCAAGCAATCAAGAAATGTAAGTGGTTCGCTATTTTTATTTACCTGGTAAAGCCACCAATGTCGAATACAAGGAGCACAGAGAGAATACGAAGTAATCAAATTTCCCAAATTAAAGCAATTTTTATTGGTTTTTAATTTTTAGATTTTTTATTCTTGATTAAAGCATACAAGCACAAATATCAAAGAAAACAAACACATGATCTTTTTTATTTTTCAGAATAACCAAAAATAGCCAGAAAATTAAAGTAAAAATATTTTTGGTTTTCCTGATTTTTAAATTGCTTTGGTGATTTTCTTGGGTTTTTCATATGTTTTTATAGTTTTATAATAATCAAAAAATGCTAAAAAACCAAAACAGTGCACAATCAGGACTAAATTGCAAATTAAAATTTTTAAAATGCCCAAGTCTTATTAGCAATTTTATGATAAAATATAAATAAAAGGCTATACAAAAGAATTGGAAATGGAATTTTTAGAATTTTCTACGATTTTATATGATTTTTGTAAGTTTTTTTTAAATTTTTTATATTTTTTAGAGTTTTTATAAGGGTTATTTAGCACAACTAAATTGGAAGTAAAACACATAAAAAGGCACCCACAGGAATTTTTATAGAATTTTTTAAACATTCTTTGAATTTTTATAATTTTTCTAACTCAAAAAGGACACTTTTTTAGGGGTTTTTGAATTTTTAAAAATAAAAAATGCAAATAAATCAACTCAACAAAATTACAGTAAATATTACAGGAGCCAATGGTAATTTTTATGTAATTTTTCGAATTCATTTAATATTTATTAAGTGCAATAAAAGGCATGTAATTAGTCACAGTTCATAGGGACCTTTTTGCAAATATTTTAAGTTCACAGACCAAATCAATAACACATTTTAAAGCTTAGGGCCTTATCTGCAAAAATCCCACTCAATCGTACACACAGCACATGGTTCAGTCTCACAGGGGTATAAATGCAAATTCTAAAAACTTGCCATTCATTCAGTAACAATAGAAAAGTGTAGGGCAGAAAGTGCAAATATCCAAAACTCACGTGAACATGGACATGCTACAGACTGAGAGGGACTAAAGTGCAAATATCTAAAAACTCGAGGTCCAAATTGTAAATGTTCTTAACTACAACATTTATTTAGTGGACTAAACAAGAAAACACAAACATGCATGGGTAAAGAGGCAATATACCTTGAGGCACGTGAGGTGCTCGTGGTGGCTCTGACAGTTCTGATTTCCCTCTACAAAGTAATCTGACGGTCCAGGGAATGTCGGGGACGCGTGGTCGAATCTGACGAGCCGGGTCTGATCCAACGATCTGGAAAGCTGCCCTGACGGTCGGCTCGGATACGAATGGTGCTCCACTCCTCATCCAGCGGCAGAGAGTGATGGTGCAAGAACAGGTGGCTGGGAACTTTGATCAGGGATTGGCACTGCTCCGTTGGACTGATCGAGCCTCCAAGAGGTCCAGCACCTCTGAAAGGGTGCTTCACGTCGAATGAAGGAGGTTGATGCAAGAGATGACAGTCAGATAGCCGGAGCGAAGATGCTCCACCTGGAGCTGCTCCACCGAGCAACTGGAAGTCCAAATGAGTCTCCTAACATGTGTGGGTACCTGCAAATGAAAGGGGCACTCGGGGGTTGTGCTCCGGTCATTTTATTGCATGCAAAAATAGAGGAAGCGATGGGGGGATGATGATTTGGGTCTCCGGCGAACGCGTGGGAAGGAGACCCTTCCTAATCTCGACCCGATGGTCGAGATTCAGGGGGAACAGGTTGTGTGAGAGGGTGCTTGGCGAGTCGTAGCATCAATCAAAACGGAGAGGAGTGGGTATCGGGGCTCCGACCAACTGGTCGAAGTAGAGATGATGGCGGCAGCGCAAAAGGTAAAGATGTGATCGAACTATGCAATGCGAAAGGAAAGATAAATACCTGAAGGTCAGGATGTGTTCATGACGTCGGGCGAAGGTGGACAGAGAGGTCTTGGCCTCAACCGAGTTGCGGCTGGCTGGGAGGCTACTCACGATGGAGCTCTGGCCACAAAGCGAGCTACAAGCCTCCAGGCGTCTCCTAAGGATCCTAAGCAGCTCCTCGAGTGGTTGTCACTCCACTGAAGGTGGCTAGGGATGAATGGGGGCGCAAGGGATGAGATGGAGGGCTATGGAGGTGGAAGAGGCATATTATAGACAAACCAAGGGTCCAAGAAGATCGGATGTGTACGCGGAACCCTAGGCAGATCCGGTTGCGCCTAGGGATCTGCGAGGATCATGAGAGATTGGGCTTCAATCGTGCGCACGAACTGGGAGAAGAGGAGGTCGGGTTCAAGTGTTGAAAGTCGGAGAAAATGCTCTGGTGAAAGGAAAGTGACACGACCCGATCTGAAAGAGATAGTTTACTAGAGTCAACGGTCTGACGTGGACCAATGAGAAAATCGGGATTTATAAAATCAAAGGAAATTCAATAAAAATAGAAAATAAATTTAAAAAAGTGTATAAAATAAAAATTGTTTATTATTTTATAAAGTATTTTCTATTACTTTAATTATTTTTACCAAAAATAAAATAACGTACATATAGTATATAGTATTATATACATGTATATTATACCTATGTATTATGTACAAGTATTTTTATTTTATTATTTTTACAAAAATACTTTTATTTTATATTTTATTTATTTACATCATAATTTTAGGAGTATAAAATAATTTTTAGTTTATTTTAGTAGATTATATAAGGGTATAAAATAGATAGTGGATGTGATATGTGCATGTGTCTTTTATATAAAGGTTTGGTGATTTTATTTTTATTTTGCTTTTATTTTTTTATTTTTATTTTATTTTTATAATATTGTTAAAGATATATACAAAGGTGTAAAAGAATAAAATAATTTGATTTTATAGTAAGTAAATAATATGTACAAGTATAGAGGATATATACAATACATAGTAAACCCTATCTCTCTCTGCTTATTTTATTTTGTGATCAGGTCAAGTCTTTTACCTTCTCTTAGGGTTTAGGTCACTCTGTATTTATTCTAAATACATCATTCGTTTTATTTTTTCTTTATTTTTTTATTTTTGCTTACATGCTAATTATGCAATATTAATAGGAGCATGCAGAAAGCTAAATTATTATATTTACATGTGTTTACAAGAGGTTTTGCCTAGAAAAAGAGCTAAAATAAAAGAATAAAGAGTGGGAATCACGGATTCATCACCCCCCCCCCATACTTTACCTTTGCTAGTTCCTTAGCAAACACTTATTTGAAAAAGAAGTGAAAATAAAAAAGTAATGAAAAGAAAAGGAATCAAGGTTGATTATTAAACTTATCTTCATTAAATTGAAGTATGAAGCTCAGTCAGACCTTTGGATTATTAGTTTGTCAGAACCTTATTGGGAAATAGATTTAAGACTCAGCAGCCTCTAAGTTCCACAATTCTATGGTCAAGACTCCTCAAAAAACTAGGTCAGAACAAGTCTACATACGTAAAATCTAATGACTATGCATCTTTCCTTGTACTGTGTAAGTGATATATAGCTCCCCACCTCAGAAATGACAAGGAATTAGCCTCCCTCGACAAGGTAACTCTACTTCCCTAGTCTAGCAGCTCTTTCCTTGAGGAGCGGGGTATTCCCTTCTAAGTTCAAGTTCAACTAGCTCAAGAAGATGGTAAAGAAAAGAATGGGAAGTAACCAGTGTAGCCATGTATCCCTTGGAGCAAAGCTAGTGTAGCTAAGTCTCCAGCTGCAAGCTTCCATAAGATGAGAAGGTGGAATACATAAGCTTTTCTTGTTTACTATATACACTCCGGCAGGTATTTTATTTTCAATCAGGCTTGTCCCTTTTTTTTAGTTTTTCATATTTTTGCACTTTTTTTGATGTGCGTATATACAACATATTTACATGGTGCAACATGTACTAAGGAGTTTTTCTTCTTGAGCCAGTACACTATCCCTCTTTTGAAGCATTATTTCAATCCACGGACTCCTATCTTTAGACCTCAATGCCACTAGACCAGGTTGAGATGCACATCCCTCCCTAGAGGAAGATGAGAGGTTCTGCCTAGAAGTAATACCCTCATATGCTACCCAAGCCAAAGAATTCTGCCTCCTCACCACCTCATCCGTGTTGAGCTGCGTGTAAGGTGTGTGTCCAAGTCAAGCCATTATCTCTGAGAGTCATGTGTGTGATGTTAAGTATTCTACTTAGGCTCATCAAGAGGACATGTGAACATATCCTAGTGGACTCAAAGAATTAAGTCACTAATGGACCTGAAGTCTTAATCCTAAATCCTATAAGGTTCCTCTGAAGTTAGGTGGATTAAGGTATTAACTAAGCTCCATTTTCCAATTTAGTTCCAGATTAGTTTAAATGCCATCTATGATTCAGAAGAATATGCAAGCAAATATGTACAAAACTCTTTTTGCGTAATTTTTTAAAATATGCAAATTTTTATGAAAAATTATTGAATGCAAGAAGGGAACGTTTTGTAAAATATTTACAAACATTTACAAACAAATTTTTGGAAACTTTTATTTTCCAAATATTTTTCAAAAATTTTGTACTATATACATAATTTTAATACAAAAATATTTACAAAGCATTTTACAACCAAAACATTTTTTCAAGCATTTGTACAAAAATAGTTTTTACAAAAGCTATTTACAAACATTTATGTACAAGAAAAAATTTAAAATTTTTGTGATTTTTGATTTTATGAGATTTAGCCATTTTATTGTATTAACAAGCTCACACAAAGTATGAGTTATGGCTAAAGTGTGTGTGTGTGTACGCCATCCCCTATACTTAGTTCGAACGATGTCCTCAGAGTGATCAAAGAGCGATGAAAGGAAGACATAACTCGTGTTGAGTATTGGGAAGTGAAAAAAATGCTATACTGCAACGACGAATACAAGAATGTAATGAATAGAGGTCGGTGATACCCCTCTACATAGGATTAAATAATCCTAAGTATAGAAGTATGTACACAATAGGAAGACCGATTGTTAGGATGTACATGATTTACCTCCTCAATACTTAGAGTAAAATATCCCTAAGTATAGGCAGCAAAACAGAGGTAAAAAGAATCAAATGAATAATCACAAATCTGATACCCCACCCCCCTCCCCCCATACTTAGGGTAAAGCACACCCTAATTATAGCATAATCATAAAATGAATATGGGGTATTAGACAAAAAGAATAAGTGATATAGACAACTGGATCTATACAGCTGCGGAAGAGGAGTGATAATCAGGCATGAGATGCAAATGATGTGAGTCAAAGACCACATCTCATGCAAAATGAATAGGGGCAACGTCAACGATCAGCGGATCATGATAAAGATATGGTTTCAGGTACTAACCGTTAACTCGAAAGGTGGAATCAGACGATAACTCAGATATGTTGATGCTTCCATTGTCGTGCACTTTTCGGACGAAGTATGGTCCCTTTAATTTGCTTTGCAACTTCCCTGGAAAAAATCTCAACCTAGCATCAAATAACCATACTCTCTGGTTCATCTCAAACTGTTTGTCGCTGATATGAGAATCATGCCATATCTTCACTCTCTCCTTGTACTACAGGCTACTCGAAAAGGATGGGTCTCTCAACTCCTCCAGGGCTACCAACTCTTCTTTCCTCTGGTCTCCTATACTCTTGGGATCCAATAATAACTCAGTGACTATCCATAGTGACTTGTGCTTGATCTCCACAGGTAAATGGCATGGCTTTCCATAAATGAGATGAAAGGGAGATGTACCCAAAGGTGTCTTGAAGGAAGTCCGATAGGCCCGCAAGATCGAGTTCAAAAGTTATGACCAATCCTTTTGGTCTGGGCGGACAACCTTCTACAATATAGTCTTGATCTCCCTATTCGATACTTCAGCAAGACCATTGGTCTGAGGGTGATATGGAGTGGCAACACGATGGTCAATGTTGAACTCGTTAGCAAGGGCCCAACCTTGTTGTTGATAAAGTGAGTTCCCTCGTCAGATATCAAACTCTAGGTACCCTGAACCTTGAAATGATATTCTTCCTCAAAAATATGCATACGATTTTAGCATCTGCGGTTCGGGCGGGGATGGCCCCAACCCAATGACTCACATAATCCACAGCAAGCAGAATATACTCGAATCCCTGACTCTTAAAGAATGGACCCATGAAATTGATGCCCCATGCATCAAAAATCTCACAGAAGTGAATGGGCTACATCAGCATCATATCACGCTATCCACAGGTGCCCATCCTCTGACAATCAGTACACCTCTTCACAAATTCATCAGAATCATTGAAGAGAGTAGGCCACCATAGGCCGGATTGGAGCACTGTCTATGTTGTCCTCCTCCCAGAATGATGTCCTCCTGCCTCAAGCTTGTGGCTGTATGTGAGGACGCTATGGTGCTCCTCCTGAGGAATGAACTGACGCTAGATGCTATCCCCCCCTTATGATAAAGGATGGGACTCTCCCAATGGTACGACTTGGCTTTCGCAAGGAAAGTCTCAAGTCGATGTCTGGGTCAACCTTGTTGGACTTTCTTGGCGACAAGATAGTTCACAATGTCAATGTACCATGGAAGCGAGGCGATAGCAAGAATCGCCTCATCTGGGAAGGTCTCTATAATAGGTGCAATATGATCAGAATCCTCAAGGTTCTCTACACGGGAGAGGTGACCCGCCACCACATTCTTGACTCCAGGCTTTTCCTTAATCTCTATGTCAAATTCCTAGAGTAGAAGGATCCATCTGGTCAATCTGGCTTTGGCATTCTTCTTTTCCATGAGGTATCGGATGGCGGTGTGATCTGTAAATATAGTCACTCGGGATCCAAGAATATATGATCTGAACTTATCTAAAGCAAAGACTACGGCTAGAATCTCCTTCTCAGTCACAGTGTAGTCCGTTGAGCGGCATCCAAATTCCGGCTAGCGTAGTGTATGGCATATGGTAATACATCCCTCCTCTGTCCTAGAACAGCCCCTACGACAAAATCATAAGTATTTATTATGATCTCGAATAGGAGAGACCAATCGGGTGGCTGAAGGACATGAGACTCGACAACTAATCCCTTGAGAGTCTCAAATGACGTTAGACAGTTATCATCTATAATGAACTCGGTGTCTTTTGTCAACAGATCAGTAAGCGGTCAGGCAATACGACTGAAATCCTGAATGAATCGTCGGTAGAAACTGACATGCCCCAGAAAAGACTGCAAATGTCGCAAATTGAACGGTGGATTGAGTTTCTTGATGATATCTACCTTGGCCGGATCAACCTCCATGCCCCTGTTGGAGATGATATGGCCAAGCACCGTCCCCTGAGTCACCATGAAGTGACTCTTCTCCCAAGATAATACAAAATGGACCTCTATACAATGTCGAAGTACACGGTCTAGGCAGTCAAGGTAGGCATCGAACCCATTATCGTAAACAGTCATCGAAAAGTCATCCATGAAGACCTCTAAACAGTCACCCACCATGTCTTACAAGATGGAAATCATGCACCTTTGGAATGTAACCAGGGGCATTACATAAACCAAAGGGCGTTCGTCTGAAAACATATGTCTCAGACGGACAGATGAATGTCATTTTCTCCTGGTCTTTGGGCGCTATGGCCACCTGGTTGTATCCGGAGTACCCATCAAGGAAATAATAATGACTCTTCCCATTTAGCCTCTCGATAATCTGATCAATAAATGACAGTGAGAATGATCCTTCTTGGTGGTCTGATTTAATCGTCTGTAGTCCACACAGACCCTCCAAGAAGTGGGTACTTGGGTAGATATCTCCTCTCCAGACTTGCTCAAAACTATAGTGATACCCGTCTTCTTGGGTACCACATGTAATGGACTAACCCATTTGGAGTTGGAGGTGGGGTAGATAAAATCGGTGCTCCACCATTTTGATATCTCCTTCATGACCAAATTTCGAAGATTCGAGTTCAGCCGTCGCTGGAACTCACATGATGGCTTGGCGTCTTCTTCGCGATAGATATGGTGGGAGAACAAGGCCAGACTTATCCCCTGGAGATTAGCTACGCTCCATCCAATTGTCTTGCGGTTTCTTTCAAGAACCTCAAAAGAGATTCTTGATCTCCAGTCAAATCGGCTAAGATAATGACTGGGAACCTCTCTAGCTCACCCGCAAGGAACGTGTACTTCATCGACTGCGGTAAGGTCTTCAGTTCTGAACAACTGGGAGCTAGCAAATCTGGCTTCTGAAATGTCTGAGTGAAGGCTACCAGATCCGCATGGGAGAACTCTCGCTGCATGTGAAAATCTAACAAAGGTGGCTGATGAATCTATGATTCGTCATCTTTATTCATTTATTTTAGCTTAAAATCCCTTATAAAACATTTGTATATAACACTAACTCCATATTCTTACTAACTTGCATTTGTGTGTAAATATTGTATACTTGTATATTATTTTAACCTAAAATAATAAAGAAAGAAAGAAAGGAAAAATAAAAAAAGAAAGAGGAAGACTCTATATATGTAATAGATACAGGCTGACCCGAACCCTAAGAGAAGGTCAAGACTTAACCTGATCGACCAGGAATAAAGTAGGGGAGATAGGGTAAATAATCAGAAAATCCAAAAAAATGTGTTTTGTGTATATTTGTATGCTACACTATTTTATTTGTACCTTAGTTGACCTCAAATCAAATAATTTTCAAAACAAAAGTTCTAAATAAAAATGTTTCCTAATTAATAAAAATAATTGCACAATCAAATCATATGCAGAATAAAAGAAACAACACTTGGAAAAGCCACTAAGGAATAATTGAATGACCAATTCCGGCTCCATATGAACTCAAATTGAACCAAACTCACTTCCATTGTATTCTAAATTAAATTATCTTTAAAATTGATTGTGATTTCATAATTTTTGGAGTTACGGATGAAAAGTTAGTTTTCTGGGGTGGTTTGTGCAATTTTCCCAAGTATTTGTACATATTGTATTTTGTAAATATTTGTAAATATTTATACTAATGATAAAAATAAAAAATAAAAATTTTAAAACAGAAAAAAAAGCTAATTTCCTTATTTAACTATGTATATAATGTCATATATGTATATCGCATATGTATATAGTTAATTTTCTTAACTAACTACCACAAAAAGATGAAAAAATTAACATTTATTTTTCAAATAAATAAAATGACAAAAATATCAAAAATAAGTAATTTTTGTAAATATTTTTATCTCTTTTTATTTTTATCTCATTTTTTTCTCTCTTATCTCTTATCTTCAAAAAAATCAAAGAAAAATCAAATTTCAAACTCCATTATCTTTTCTATTATATGGCTCATTCTCCCTCATTCCAACTTGATCAATCTTTAGTTAGAGGATCCCGATCTCTGTGAGTCTTCTTGTCGTAGAAGGGTGCCTAGCCTCCGAGCCGTCCGGTGACAGCGAGTCGGCCTTCGTCGAGGTGATCAAGGTCTTTTCCGCTCCTAAGGTGAGATTAATGTCATTTTCTTCTTAGTTTTACTCTAGGTTAATCGTAGTTTATTTTCGCACATTTTTTTGTCGTCATTTTTTTATCTAGATATTAAAAACCATCACGATTTGATCCACCACCGACTTGATTTTTCGTTTCACCTCTCGATCTATTCACGTTCTTTTCTACCTCATACGATCTCTCAACTCCGGCCACGCACTGTGGCCGGAGACTCGGATTCGATTCCTCCATTTCAGATCCTCACTCACAAATTCCGTTTTGATTTGGGACCGAGTCATCATGCTTGTATCGTAAATTGTTGATAAATAAAAAATTAATGAAAAACAAAAAAATTATTTGCTTTCTTCTCTCTAACATTTGTTTTGCAGGATCACCTAAAAATAAATTTAAAAAAATAAAAAAAAATAAAAAAACTTCTCTATTTCGTATTTACAAAGAAAAATATAAAAAAATTCTTTCTATTCATATTACAGATTACATAAAAAAAATAAAAAAAACACAACAAAAAGGTCTCCAGCGACGAGCGGTGCTCGCCCCCCACCGACATTTCTGGCCGCAGAACCTCCGTGCCCAGCACGGACCAGTGCCACTGAGCCCTCCAGCAATCGCGGCCTCCCAGCTCCGCTCTCGCCACCATGCAAGGCGGCCATGCTCCACCTTCAGCGGCCCGCGCTGCCTCCAGGCGCCTCCCCTCGACGCCATCCTCCAGTGCGGTCGCGCGCTTGGCGCTTCCACCGGCGGTTCCCTCTGCCCCCTCTGCACTCTAGGCCAGGCCGTGCGCGCCTTCTGCACACCTCCCACCGTGACCCAGGTGTCAACTCCACCTCCGCCACACTGTTTCGTGCAGCTCCTCCAGCGCGTACGCCCGAGGCCGCTTCCGCCACGCCAAGCCGACACCGCCAGTTGCACCCACCTCCCTCCGCCCGCCGTGACTCCCTTGGGTTGCGTCGGGTGCCCCCCTTCCCATTTGCTTGAGGGAGAAGAACAGGTAGGGGCGGCGGCCACCTTTAGGCTTGGGAAGCAAGAAAGAACGAAGAGAAGCACAAACCCTAGGTTTATTATTTTATTTAGGTAATTACATATAAGACCCCGGAAATTTCAAAATTCGTAAAGAAGTCTGTCGTCCAGAAGCATTACATGCACCATGCCATCTGCACTAGGTAAATTGCATATTTCTCCTAAAACTTTATTTATGTTACATTTTGATGAACAAACATTGAATATTTGCAGTTTAGTCCCTAACTTCCAGAACTTGACTTTGCTTGTTTTTCATATTTAAATAAATGTTTTTCTTGGCCAATAAATCTTCCAAAAATCATGCTATACTTCTGATGTGCTCATCTTTTTAGCATAATTTTTTAATTACATTTTATCATTATTTAATATTATTTAAAATCAAAAACATGTTATTTTTCTCTTTTTGAAATTCAAAAATTCATAAAATTTTGAATTTTTCTCAAAAATTCCAAAAAAATAGAGTAGTTGTATTTCATTGTCTTTTATTTTCTATCCAAATTTCAGCATTAATTCTTTTCAAAAACCAAAAAAAATGAAAACATCAAAATCTTATAAAGCCACAGAAACTTCTACAAAAATCCAAAAATCTTGATTTCAATTTCTCTTGTATATATTTGCATATATTTTCTCAGTAATAATTGTCAGGAGTTTGGGTACTTAAAATATTTTTAAGTTGCAAATTACTCCAGGTCGTGCACTGTTTCTCATTTTTATCACTATTTAATTTTTAGAAAAATATAAAAACAACTGAAATTCTACAAAAATTCCCAAAAATATTTCAAAATCTTTAAAATCCAAAAAAAAATTCTCTGGATTTTTCTGATCACTTGTGATATAGTTGAAAAATACAAAAAGAGTTTGGTGTGCATATTTCTTATCTTGTGCATATTTCTCCTTATTTTAAAAAAAAATAAAAAATCTGCAAAATTAAAATCACTAAAAAATTGAAAATCAGAAAATAAAAAATAGAAATAAAAAATAAAAAAATAAAAAGAGAAAAATTCCACAAAAACCAAGGGTAGTTTGCCTTTAAGATTTTCTTTTTCTTTTAATTGATTTTTTATCGATTAATTGAATAACCCTTGGGAATTGTAGCCTCCCTGAGTTCGATCATGTCCCTTATACAGGTAAATAAGTAGCAAAAAATATTTCTCTTGCTCGCATTACTTATTCTTTGTAATTATTCTCCAGCGAGAGAAGAAAAAATGTTTGTTTGTCACGGGATTTTTGGGGATAGTAACGACACGTATCATTAAAAATTATCGATCCTCGAAGAAACCATGTCAACAAAATGGTGTCGTTGCCGGGGAGGCACGGCGAGGGTAGTTAGGTTTCTCTTTTGACCTGTTATTCTTAGTTGTAGATATCTGTTTATATTTTCCACATTCACTCCATTGTTCATATCCATTGTTTCATTTCATTTTTCTACTTATATTTGATAATTATGTTTCCTACACATTCTCTTCTCTTTTTCTTGCGAGGGCCCGCGGAGCGAAGGAGGCGATCCTAGGAGAGCCAAAGCATCCAAGTGACGCGGAGGCGGATTGATTCTTCACCAAGCCGCAGGATAGCGTGAGAGGAGGAGAAGAAGAATTGAATGAGACCAAAAAAAGATTTTTTTTATTTATTTATTCTAGCATTTGAACTCTTATAAACAGACATTCATTTGTTGTGGGGTATGTTTCGCCAAGAGTCGGCGCACTTGGGGGACCTCACCGGATTTGTTTTCATCGACTTTATTTTTCTTTATTTCATGCGGATTTCGTGAGATACCTAATGATTGCTTTAATTAATTTGCTTGAGCCAGGTAATTAATTAGGTCCAAACACCCTAAACAAGAATTTTGTACCTATAGAGTAGAGCGTAATTTGGACTTAGTCAAATTAACATGTTCTTGCCCGTTAATAGAAGATGTTGTTAGGACGGTTCACTTGCATTAGCATATAGGTTAGTTTATTTTTCTGTATTTCAATTCTGCATGGATCACTTGCATGTAGAGTGCTGACGACAAGGTACGCATCTATAACCCCGGCATGCATCATTGTGTTTAATTGCCCATTGGCATTTCCGATCTCCTTCCTTGTTTTAACTCACATAAGTTAAAAAGGAAATTGGACACTCGTTAGGTGATTCTTTGAAAATATTTTAACCAAGTGGCAACTGCCTAAAATACGGGATTGCTAAAGACAACTCGACCTTAAAATAAATACAAGGAAAATCATTGTTTTGATGAGAGTAACCCCCTCATTGTTTGGTTTGTATGTAGCGAGAGAGCAACCCGCACACTAGAATAGAACCACGCCCGAACTCTTTTCAGACTACTATCTTGGGTTAGTCGTTCTCCAGTGAGGATCTCTCCAGTAGCCGGTAAAGCGGTCCATGGCGTCCTTAACAGCTTGAATTGATTGGGTAGCCGATAAACGGTCCGCAAATCATACTGGCTAGGAAAGATCTAACTTTGGGATTAGGCCAGTCTCCTGGAGCATTGGGTTCCTAACAGCTCGCTCTAACTGCTCTGATAGATTGTATTCTCACCAAACTCTAAAATTGACAAGATAATTGATCGAACCTTCATGGTCTTCACAATGAGTTGAGTTGGTGAACTAGGGGTTTGTATTGTGTTTGATTGCTTCTGTGCATACTCGATCCTTCTATGCATTTGCGCCTTTTTCTCCATATCTTTTGACTTGACCCTCGTGCTCTCCTGATCCCGTCTTTTGTTTCGAAGATGGCCGACTGGAGTTATTTTAATACGATCTTCGCGAAAGCTTACAGTCGCCCAAAATACAAAAAATGAGAAAATTTTAAAAAATCCAAAAAGATTCTAGGAGACACATTGCTGATTCATTTTGTGAGCAGAGAACCCAGATGCTCGATCATTTACCCACACATCTATCCACCACATGTCCCAATCTTGACCTCGAGGATTCCATTATACAGACTGCTCTTGGCAATCCTCATTTATATGTTGATTCTGATCTCCTCCCTTGTATGGAAGAGGTCCAAAAATTCAAAAAAATGTTGACTGAACCTAAAGTGGTAGCCACCCTTCATGAGATCATTAAAGCTCCACTTCAGCAGGCCATGACAGATTTATCTACTCCTCAACACAAGAAGAGAAAGCAAAGGAGAAGATCTGAGCATCACATCTTGACCATGGACATTGCCTACGCCATTTCTCACCGTCTACATTTTAAGAAAGGGAACACTACCATACCTCTTGTGAGCTGCTCCATCTCTGAACATTCTTGTGATAACACTCTCCTTGACGGCGGTTCTTCAATCAATATAATACCCTTCTCTATGGTACAGTCTCTTCATCTTGGGCCTCTCAAGAAAACTAGGATGATAGTTCAATTTGTTGATGTATCTATTAAGAGGCCGAAGGTATTATAGAAAATGCTATCATTATCATTAAGGGCATGAAATTCACTTCTGATTTTGTCATATTACCCATGGAGACCTCCACCTCTGTAGACAACCCTCCAATCATCCTGGGACGGCCTTTCCTCGCATCCGCAGGGGCCATTAATTATTATGGTTTAAGAGAGATTCGCTTCCGTTTTGATGTAGGGAGCGATGTGTTGATCACAACACCCATTACTGACCAGAGACGTACATCCCATGAGAGTGTGTCTGTGTTAGCCAACCCCAAGGACTTTGACCATGATGATACTACCGAAGATTTTTGTTGTATAATGGATGATACTGAGACCCGAGAATTCCTCTTCAAGGAGGAGGACTCAGAAAGCATAGACCTTGGAATTCCCTCTTCTGGTATGTGGTGATGCATTGATGACATCCGTGGATTTACACGATAGACACCTTAGAGTGGAAGGTAGACTCTGAAACTAGACAAGACGGACATTATTTGATTACTTTCAGTGATGAGTCTGCTCCTATTCACCTTGATTCAGATGAGACCGATCAGGTTAAATTTGATTTGATTGCTTTTATAAAGGAATTTGGACCTTTTGATAAAGATGATGATCTAGTAGAGGCTCGTCAGGCTGAAATTGATCCTACTTTTTCTGATAATGATTTCGAGCCTTTTTATTTTGATGTTTGCGAGACTTCCCAGGCAGAACATGACCACATTACTTCCAATAACCGATTCGTACCTGCACACTCTGAGATTGTTGAGGATACATTATTGGTCAATCCTGATCAGTTCATGTCTAATGATAATCCCAATATCGACCTACACCTTGTCAAATCCATACCTCAGCGGTCCCGCAAGAAGGTTCGTTTTCGACCTTCTTGACCTTTGTACATCCACTCCTTTTGTATATCCTTTCGTTTCACTCTTTCTTCTCCCGTTTTATCATTCACCCCTTTTCCGTGTGTGTGTGTGTGTATATATATATATATATGCTATACTTAGGATGTGATTTATCCTAAGTATAGGGGGTGAATGATTTGTGTTGTTCATATTCGTCCTGATCATCACTCCTGTCGTTGCCTATACTTAGGGATACTCTACCCTAAGTATGGGGGTGATGTTGTTCATATCATTTTTTTAATTATTTTTGAGTCTATACATTCTCTTCATCAGTTTTCCCCTTTTGTGCACTCTACTATACTTAGGATTACTTGATCCTAAGTATAGGGGGGATCACCAACTTCTCTTCTTTTTATCTTTTGTTTGAGTCGTTGTAACATAGGAGTCTTTTCACTTTTCTATACTTAGCACGAGTTATGTCTTCCTTTGTCGCTCTCTGATCACTATGAGGACATAGTTCAAGCTAAGTATAGGGGGGTGTCATATATTGTATATATACTTTAGACTTAGCTCGTACTTTTAAATATGTTTATTTGGTGGGATATGTATATAATTTTGTAAAATCCACATGTGTAAAAAAACAAACAAACAAAAAAACACAAACAAAACAAAACAAAACACAAAAAAACTAAAAAAAAACTAAAAAAACTAAAAAAACAACAAAAAATTGTATATACTTGTATATATTTTACTAACCCTTTTTCCTTTTTGAAAAAAACTACAAAACCAAAAATCTATAAAAACTTGCATTAAAAAAACTCTTTCTTTTACATATGCATTTTTCTTCAAAAAATCCATAAAAAGTTCAAAATTAGAAAATTGTTTAAAAAAATGTTCTTTTCACATGTGCTTAATTTTTTCAAAAAGAAAAAGAAAAGAAAATCCATAAAGAGTTCAAAATTAGAAAATTGTTTAAAAAATGTTCTTTTCACACGTGCATCATTTTTTCAAAAAAAATACTTCTTTGCATTGTACATATTTCTTGCATTGCATGTGCATTTTTCAGGATAGTATTGACACTTAAACTAAGTCTGTAATAAAATTGAAGAATGAAGCTTAGTTGGGCCTTAATCCACTTAATTTTAGAGGAACCTTATAAGAAATGGAGTTAAAAATTTTCAGGTCCTAGTGACTTAATTCTTAGTACATAAGACTATGTTCACATGTCATCTTGATTAGTCTAAGTAGAACATTTAATAACACACGTAAGATTCTTTCAGACCGTAGCTTATCTTGGACAAGCACTCTGCACGTAGCTCTTCATGGATGAGGTAGTGAGGAGGCAGAATCTTTTGGCTTGGGGTAGCATACGAGGGTAGTACATCTAGGCGAAACCTCTCGTCTTCCTCTAGGGAAGGAAGTGTTTCTCAACCTGGTCTAGAGATGTTGAGGTCTAAAGACAGGATGCTGTGGGGTTGCAATAATGCTTCAAAAGAGGGATAGTCTACTAGCTCAAGAGGAAAAACTCCTTATGTACATGTGCACCTTGTATATGCTTTCAAAAAAAAGAGTATGGAAAAATGCAGAATCTCCAAAAGTGGACAGGCCTGATTGAAAAGTAAAATGCTTACCGGAGTGTATATACAAGGATAAAAATAATAATAAATATATAAAATTCAATAAGAGCTTCAAAGATAAATTTTTGTAAGCTTGTAGCGGATGACTTGGCTACACTGGTCATGCATCCAAGGATAGGCAGCTACATTGGTTACCGTCTATTCTTTTCTCCATCCCCTCTTCTTGAGCTGGTTGTGCTTGAACTTAGAAGGGAATATCTCCGCTCCTCGAGAAAAGAGTTGCAAGACTGGGGAACTAGAGTTACCTTGTTGAGGGAGGTTGTTTCTTTACTACTTCTGAGATGGGGAGCTATACTTCACTTACACCGTACAAGTAAAGATGCATAGTCATAAGAATTGGTGTATGTAGACTTGTCCTGACCTGACTGTTGAGGTGACCTGAATAGGAGTCCTGTGGAACTTAGAGGCTGTCAGATTTTAAATCCATCTCCCATTAAGGTTCCGACACACTAATAATCCAAAGGTTCGAAGAGCTCCAAACTACAATTTTATGAAGATAAGTTTAATACTCAATATTGTCCTAATTTCTGTATTTTCCCTTTCTTTTTCTTTTTCTTCACTTATTCTTTCAAATAAGTGCTTGCTAAGGGACTAGCAAAGGTAAAGCATAGGGGGGTGATGAATCTGCGATTCGTCATCTTTATTCATTTATTTTAGCTTAAAATCCCTTATAAAATACATGTATATAACACTAACTCCAGATTCTTACTAACTTGCATCTGTGTGTAAATATTGTATATATGTATATTATTTTAACCTAAAATAATTAAAGAAAGAAAGGAAGGAAAAATAAAGAAAAGAAAATAAAAAAGAAAAAGGAAGACTATATATGTAATAGATACAGACTGACCCGAACCCCGAGAGAAGGTCAAGACTTGACCTGATCGACTAGGAATAAAGTAGGGGGAGATAGGATCCTTAATCAGAAAATACAAAAAATATGTGTTGTGTATATTTGTATACTACACTAGTTTATTTGTACCTTAATTGACCTCAAATCAAATAATTTTCAAAACAAAAGTTGTAAATAAAAATGTTTCCTAATTAATAAAAAATAATTGCACAATCAAATCATGTACAGAATAAAAGCAACCACACTTGGAAAAAAAACCATTAAGCAATAACTGAATGACCAATTCCGGCTCCATGTGAACTCAAATTGAACCAAACTCACTTACATTGTATTCTAAATTAAATTATCTTTAAAATGGCTATGATTTCATAATTTTTGGAGTTGCGAGTGAAAAGATGGTTTTCTGGGGTGGTTTGTGCAATTTTCCCATGTATTTGTACATATTGTATTTTGTAAATATTTTTGCTAATGATAAAAATAAAAAATAAAAATTTCAAAACAGAAAAAAAAAGCTAATTCCTTATTTAACTATGTATATAATGTCATATACGTATATAGCATATATATATAGTTAATTTTTTAAACTAACTATCGCAAAAAGATAAAAAAATTAACATTTATTTTTCAAATAAATAAAATGGTGAAAATACCAAAAATAATTAATTTTTATAATTATTTTTATCTCTTTTTATCTTTATCTCATTTGTTTTTCTCTCTTATCTCTTATCTTCATCCAAAAATTCAAAAAAATCAAATTTCAAACTCCATTATCTTTTCTATTTATATGGCTCATTCTCCCTCATTCCAACTTGATCAATCTTTAGTGAGAGGAGCCCGGTCTCCGAGAGTCTTCTTCTCATAGAACGGTGGCTAGCCTCCGAGCTGTCCGATGACAGCGAGTCGGCCTTCGTCGAGGTGATCAAGGTCTTTTCCGCTCCTAAGGTGAGATCCACATCATTTTCTTCTTATTTTTACTCTAGGTTCATTATAGTTTATTTCCGCGCATTTTTTTGGCATCATTTTTTATCTAGATATTAAAAATCATCATGATTTGATCCACCACCGACTCGATTTTCCATTTCACCTATCGATCTATTCGCATTCTCTTCTACCTCGTACGATCTCTCAACTCCAGCCACGCACGGTGGTCGGAGATACGGATTCGATTCCTCCATTTTGCGGATCCTCATTCATAAATTCCGTTTTAATTTGAGACCGAGTCATCATGCTTACATCTTAAATTGTTGATAAATAAAAAAATTAATTAAAAAACAAAAAAATATTTGTTTTCTTCTCTTTAACATTTGTTTTGCAGGATCACCTATAAAAAGAAATTTTAAAAAAATAAAAAAAATAAAAAAAACAATTTTATTTTATGTTCTCTATTTCGGATTTACAAAGAAAAAATAAAAAAAATCTTTCTGTTCGTATTATAGTTTACATAAAAAACAAAAAAAGGTTTCCAGTGGTGAGTGGTGCTCGCCCCCCACCGACGCGTCTGGCCGCAGAACCTCCGCGCCCAGCGCGGACCAGCACCACCGAGCCCTCCAGCAACCGCAGCCTCCCAGCCTCGCTCTCGCTGTTGTGCAAGGCGGTCGCGCTCCACCTTCAGTGGCCCGCGTCGCCTCCAGGCGCCTCCCCTCGACGCCATCCTCCAGCGCGGTCGCCCGCCTAGCGCTTCCCCCCGGCGGTTCCCTCCGCCCCCTCCGCATTCCAAGCCAAGCCTTGTGAGCCTTCTACGCACCTCCCACTACGACCCAGGCAGCGGCTCTACCTCCGTCGCACTATTCTGTGTGGCTCCTCCAACGCGTCCGCCCGAGGCCGCTTCCGCTACGCCAAGCCGACACCGCCAGCCGCACCTACCTCCCTCCACTCGTCGTGACTCCCTTCGGTGGTGGTGGGTGCACCCCTTCCCATTTTCTTGAGGGAGAAGAACAGGTAGGGGCGATGACCCCCTTTAGGCTTGGGAAGCAAGAAAGAACGAAGAGAAGCACAAACCCTAAGCTTATTATTTTATTTAGGCAAATTACATATAAGCCCTCGGAAATTTTCAAAATTCGCAAAGAAGTCTGCCGTCCAAAAGCATCACGTGCACCACGCCATCTACACTGGGTAAATTGCATATTTCTCCTAAAACTTTATTTATGTTACATTTTGATGAACAAACATTGAATATTTGCATTTTAGTCCCTGACTTCCAGAACTTGACTTTGCTTGCTATTCATATTTAAATAAATGTTTTTCTTGGCCAATAAAGCTTCCAAAAATCATGTTATGCTTATGATGTGCTCATCTTTTTAGCATAATGTTTTCATTACATTTTATAATTATCTAATATTATCTAAAAATCAAAAACATGACATTTTTCTCTTTCTGAAATTCAAAATTTCATAAAAATTTGAATATTTCTCTAAAAATTCCAAAAACAATAGAGTAGTTGCATTTCATTATCTTTTAATTTCTTTCTAAATTTAACATGTTAATTCTTTTCAAAAACCAAAAAAAATGAAAAGCATCAAAAAATTATAAAAGTCACAGAAAATTCCACAAAAATCTAAAAATCTTGATTTCAGATTTTGCTTGTATATATTTGCATATATTTTGTCATAATAATAATTACCAGGAGTTTGGGTACTTAAAATATTTTTAAGTTGCAAACTACTCTAGGTCATGCACTGTTTCTCATTTTTATCACTATCTAATTTTTAGAAAAATACAAAAACATCTGAAAATTCTACAAAACTTCCCAAAAATATGTCAATAAAACCCAAAAATATTTTCTCTGGATTTTTCTGATCATTTGTGATATAATTGAAAAATACAAAAAGAGTTTGGTGTGCATATTTCTTATCTTGTGCATATTGTTCCTTATTTTAAAAAAATAAAAAATCTGCAAAATTAAAATCACTAAAAATTGGAAAATCAAAAAAAATAGAAAGAAAAAAATAAAAAGAGAAAAAGAGAAAAATTCCACGAAAACCGAGGATAGTTTGCTTTTGAGATTTCTTTTTTCTTTTAATTGATTTTTTGTCGATTAATTGAATAACCCTCGGGAATTGTAGCCTCCCTGAGTTCGATCCTGTCCGCTATTGATGAATCTCGTATTCATCATGCTAAAAGTCTCATATTAAATCCCATGTCTTAACTAATCCAATAAAAATCTCCTCTAATTCTTTATTTTTATCTTATATCATATTGTGTATAATTAACCTTAACTAATTATATTAAATTTCTCTTATTTTTCTTTTAACTATTTTATCATCAAAAATACCTAAAAAATAGATAGATTAATTGTCCATAATTCACTGACCATTAAAAAGACTAAAAAAATACAAAAATAAAGAAAAATAAGAAAGAAATAGTTAGAGGCAAAATTAGGAAAAAGTCAAAACATGAAAGTTGCTCGCCTCTACAAGATCTACAAGTTTCATATTGGAACAAGAAGTAATTTTAGGGGTATTTTTAAAGGGCTAAAAAATACCGGCTTTTTGGTGCTGAACCGAATTTGTCTCCTATACTACGACAATTCCTGATTATTAAAGAGGCGAATTTCGTGTTCATAAAATGCCACAATCTTTGGAATGTTGTGGAGTATTTATACTTGGCAAGTCTACCAAGGTCGAACGCAAGGACACTGCTACCTAATTTATTTATCGAATTTTGATTCATGAAGCACAAGTGTGAATTGTTCTCAATTTTAGGTCTGCAAAATGCACTATGCTAATTACAATGCAACACTATGATGTATGCAATTTTTAGTTTTTTTTATGCAATTATAAAGTGATGCATGAACGAGATGCAAGAGAACTTATATTCAGACAAAAGATCACAATTATACCCTAAAAATATTACTAAAAATGAGCAACATAATGAAATCAGAGTCATTTTAATCCCAACATTAAAAATAGTCATCAAATCAGAGCACGGACAAAGAGAGCATGGTCTTCATCTTAAAAAAATTACTTCATTTAAAACAGTGGCAGATGAGAAAATTAAACACGCTATGATGTAGAGGAAGAAACAAGGATCAAAACGACACTAAAATCATGCAATTTGGACCTACGATGCTCAAGTTATGCTAAAAACAATGCATGGGCATAATTGTAATAAAAATGCAAGAAAATAAATGATAAATATTACATTTAGGTGCCTGGAGGGACCTGAATGCAAATAAGAAAAACCGCCTGGGTCCTAGTGTAAATTTTCCATTGCGTGCAGGGACCTTTTTGCAATTTCATGAAACTTGGAGGACCTCCCTGTAAATTACCCAAGCACGCACGAGAGCCACGTACCTGGGGACTAAATTGTAAATAGCATAAAGTCCAGGATCCTTCATGCAAATTACCCAGGCCCTTGCGTGCGCCGCACGTGAGGAGCCTAGGCTCGGGAGCTGGCTCTGGCTCGGGGCTACGTGGCATCGTCTGGTGGCTCGGGTCGAGGGTTGGTGGGACCCGAGCCTATATGTCTGGAGAGGAGGCTCGGGCACCACGTGGCTTCATCGTGGTCGTCCGATCCAGATGATCGGACGGCACATGTGTCTTCGTGCTCCTCCGCAGGTCACCGGAGAAGGCGGGGCTCCGGCAACCTGCCTTTTGCTCCTTCATGATTCATGTCTACATCTGGAGGTTGGGGAATGTTGTTGATAGGTCGGCGAAGCTCCTGGAGGTGTGGCGAAGCTCCGAAGCGGGTCGGAGGGGGTGGTCGAGGGAGCCTTGCCTGAAGAGAATAGCTCGAAGGAGCTTCAACACCATCTCCGGCAAATCAAGATCCTGCACGAGTTAGTCAAAGCTGAAGCGTGCAGTACGTGCAAAGTGAGTGAAATGGAGTCCCAAGGAGGTGGTCGGAGCGAGGGACCAAGAACTCCTTCTCCCGTGGAGCAAAGGAGGAGGTGGCGGAGAGTGACGGGGTTGTGGAGAAAGGAATGGTAGTGGCGGAGGGTGACGCGAAGATGAGGATGGAGCTGTGAAGCTTGTCGGTGGATCAGATGAGGATAACGATTATGGCATACAGAGGCATAAATCGGAGAAAATCAAAGAAAAAGAAGGGGAGGAAGGACCTCGTCGAAGAGGGGAACCCGATGGAGGAGGGGGTCTAGGTTGAGGGTTGAATCGTCCCTCGGGTCATGGCTCGACCTAGCCGACCGGTTCAGGGAGCTTAGCTACCACCGGGAAGGCGGAGCTGACATGGCGGAGATGCCATGGATCTCACCGGGGCTTCGACCATCTTCACCTCGATTCATGGTCCCTCCGCTGTCACCGGAGGACCAGAGGCTGGGTCGAAGCCCCCTGAATGGTGGATGAGGTTTGACGGTGGCGGAGGAAGGTTTTTATAGGTGGAGAAGGTCGGGAAGTTACGTGGTGAAGAGGGGGGTTTCGAATGGGATTTTAATGGTGAAGGAGTGATGGAGGGTGGTCATGGGGGTTACGTGAGGAAGAAGGAGGGAAGGCTTCGTGGTGTGGCCATTAGGAGATGGAGGGGGTGGCTGGAGCGATCGATAAAAATGGAAGGGGGCAGGGGTCTCAGGTGGTGTAACGGCTGGGCTGGAGGCGTTGGGAGGTAGGGGACGATCTTCCGACCGTTGGATCTCACAATCCAACGGCTAGGATGGAAGCGAGGGCGAAGGGTGGAGATCAAATCATGAGATCTGATCGGTCGGCTGGGAGCGGGGGTGATATGAATGGTCAGATGTAATTAAGTCTTTAATCAGACGGTGAGGAAAGGATAGTCTACGTGGCACGAGGAGAAGCGTGGGATGAGAGGAAGATCTAGTGGCTGAGGATTAGGCGTTGGTGGGCGACGAGGATTAGATCAGGGACAGGATCGGATGGTGGGGGATAAAGGAGCGGCGTGGCCCGTGGAGAGGCGTTAGATGATATGGTGATCGGTCGGCTGTTGTGAAGAGGCGACGTGGCATGAGGAGGAGCGTAGGATGAGGGAGGACATCAAGTGGCTTAGAGGACGGTTGAGAAGAGCGGATGAGATGGAAGTATCTGTAGGAGGATCAAACGGCTGAGGAGGCGGCGGATGGCAAAGAAGAGGCGGGCCACGTGGGCGGCCTAGAGGGCGCCACGTGGCCCAATCAGAAAAATCAAAAATATAAAAACAAAGAAAAATAAGAAAGAAATAGTTAAAGGCAAAATTAGGAAAAAGTCAAAACATGAAAGTTGCTCGTCTCGACGAGATCTACAAGTTTCATGTTGGACAAAAAGCCAAAAGATGTCATTTGTACAAAAAGTAATTTTAGGGGTATTTTTAAAGGGCTAAAAAATACCTGCTTTTTGGTTTTGAGATGTTTTTTGTATTTTTTTTAGTCTTTTTAATGGTCAGTGAATTATGGACAAGTAATCTATCTAATATTTAGAGGTTTTTGATGATAAAATAATTACAAAAAAATAAGAGAAATTAAATATAATTAATTAAGGTTAATTATACACAATATGATACAAGATAAAAATAAAGAATTAGAGGAGATTTTTATTGGATTAGTTAAGATAGGGGATTTAATATGAGACTTTTAGCATGATGAATACGAGATTCATCAGCTATACAGGTAAATAAGTAGCAAAAAATATTTCTCTTGCTCGCATTAATTATTCTTTGTAATTATTCTCCAGCGAGAGAAGAAAAAAATTGTTTGTTTGTCAAGGGATTTTTGGGGATAGCAACGACACGTATCATTAAAAATTACCGATCCTCAAAGAAACCGTGTCAACAGTGGCCCTGTTGGTGTCTCTGTAATCTGTGCTGGCTCACTCTCTGCCCGAGTTGTCAGCTTTATATGAATCAGACAAGGTAAATAATTATCAAAGTCATCCCAATCAATGCCTGAATCCGAGGGATCTGAATCTGAAGAGCATGAAATATACTCCTCTTCGCTATCCTGACCACGATCATCAGCTTCAAATGTGTCTAGTGCCAAGAGTGTACTCTTCGAACTCTCATCTGCTGAAATCTGTAAATCTGCAGTGTCTAAGGGTGAGATAAGAGCTCATGATAAGGGGTCTGACCATACTACCTCATCGTCTATAATCATAAAGTTGTACTCATGATGGACGTCTCGCTCTACAACTATCATCTGCTCTGAATCACTCGATTGCTCGGAGCAGGCTAAATCTCTCGCTCTAGTCTCCTCGATCATCGCTATTTGTACACGTTTACCCTTGATGTGAAAGTATACCTTCCCACTATCATGATCGGATACCGCATTGGCTATGGCCAAGAATTGTCATCTTAGTATGATGGGAGTATCTACCATAGACTCAGGGATTTCCATGTTAAATACAACAAAGTACATGAGGAAATTCATGCCCTGAGATGTGATGACCACATCCTTCAATAACCCCTTCGTCCTCTTGACAGATCTATCAGCAAACTGAAGGGTTGTCCTGCTCTGTCGAAGAGGGCCAAACTCGAATCGGTCGAGTAAGGCTGCCGGAAGGAGGTTAATAGAAGAGTCACTGTCTAATAGGGTATGATCGAACCGCTGCTCATGGATATGGCATCTAACATATGGAGCCCCTGCATCAGGTCTCTTGGCTAACAATCGGTTCTGAATGGCGAAGCAAGTGGCACGAGTAAGCACATATCTCAACGTTGTGGTTCCTTCTCTTTCTACGGATGGTGATCTTCTCTCTCAAATTCTTCTGGAAGAGAGGGATGTGCTCTAGTGCCTCCTGTAGAGTCAGATGTATCTAGAATCGATCAATCATCTGCTGGCTAAAGTCTAGCTGATGTTTCTTTTTGGGATTTTGTAGTTTATTCCTGTTTGCTAAGCTGAGTGCTTGAGGGAAGGAGATGGTTGGACTCTCTCCAGAAAGATGAGGGTCAGGAATAGGCTCGTGTGCATATAGAAAAGTAGAATCCACACCAATATCATCATGAAACACATATGGACTCGTAGGGGATACAGGAACCTTTCCTTTATGCATATTTTTGTTCTTTTCCATTTTCTATTTTTTTGTATTTTTCTGAAACTATCCTGAGATACATAAAAAGGTAACACAACTGAAGGAAAATTGGTGGCATCAGAACCACCCACAGCATCTGAACTTGCGACATTAGCACCGCTCTCTGGCCAAGCATCTGGAATGTTGGTGGCATCAGCACCATTGTCTACATCTGGAGTCACGACGGCCTCAGTACCATCAGCTGGATCAACATCCTTGGTGGCTTCAGCGCCATCATCATCATGAGCGGCATCAGCACCGCTATCGTCCTCAGATGGCGCTCCAGAATCTTCAAGTGGTCGTCTCTTAGACAAGGTACTGCTGGCTAGCATCCTACCGCTCCTAAGTGTCACAAAATCAGCATCAAATACATAGAAAGAAATGTCACCCAATGTATCACTAGGAGTGGTAGTATCTGTAAATTGTACCTGCTCAGATTTCCTCTTCATATTATTAAGGTTGGGTTCGATCTGAGCTGGTATGGCAGCCTTGCCCTCGATAATCTCCCTCATCTCCTGCCGGAACTCATCCATCTCTCGCTGAAAGGATGCCTGCTGATCAGAAAGTAGGCGGGCTAGGTCGTCAAGGGTTGGGTTCTCATAGACAGGTCCATGAGAACCAGACGGGTTGCCTCATTGGAAATGAGGCTGAGAATGCTAGTGGTAGTGAGGGGGCCTGGGAGTACTGCTGAGGCTATTGTTGCTGCCTCCACTGTTGTCCCTGGTATGAGGGACGAGGACCCTGCCGGTGCTGTTGATGGTACTGCTGGGAGTGATGGGGCTGTTGTTGTTGGATGCTCTGCCCTGCCTGAGCTGGAGGTTTCCACTAGGACGAGGTGCCTCCGGTAGACCATCGAAAACCCGGGTGATCATGACGGATCCCGAGCTACTGCTAATACCGATCGTACCAAATCCCATTGACTTCCATCAACGGCTCCTGCTGCTCGAAGTGTGGCGGGAGAAGAACGGCCAGGGGTTGATCCGGCTAGTAGACCACCATCTGAATGTCCTGAGATAGTGGCTGGGAGTATTGTTGTAGTGGATGGACTGGCTCTGCCTGAATGTGGTAGACCTGTCAGTACGTGGCAAATGACTGGGTGGAGCTGATGCTGTTGGGATCAGCCTGTGACCTGAGACGGAGCTGTGGAGCCGTCTATGCCTCCTGGAGACACATGATCTAAGTCTTCAGGTCACTCAGTGTGTGTGCCAACTGATCGATCTGGGTAAGGCCCTGGCACTACTTCTTCTCAATGATATCGATGCGGTCCAGCTTCTTACTGATGATCCCCATGTCAGCGGTTGAGGACTTCGCCAATGCTGCTGCTGATGAAGTAGAAGGACCGACATCGACTCGTGCAATCCTATGATATGAGATCGCCTGTGGGAGGGACTTCCCCTGAGTGTAGACCCTAGTCTGGGACATCATCGTATAGTTTTCTTCCATCTCCTCGTAGATGGCTCAGACTTGGTCCTCATCCTTGGTAAAATAGGACCCTCCACACTAGGTATTTACTAGCCCCTGTAGCTCTTGTGTCATCCCACAAAAGAAGCTCTGCACAAGGTTGGGCTTGGATATCTCGTAATGTGGACATTGATCGATGAGCTCTCAAAATCGATCCCAAGCCTCGTGAAAGTGGTCGTTTGGGATCATGGTGAAGTTGTTTATCATGACTCATCCTGTGTTGGTCCACCCGAGTGAATAGTACTTGTTCAAGTACTCGGTCCGGAGTTGCTCCCATGTAGTGACATACCTCCCCAAGTGTTTCAACCAATAGGTTGCTATATCAACTAAGGAGAACGGGAAGGCGATCGTCTTTATCGTGTCCTCATCTACGAATCTGTCATCGACCATGTTGCAAATCATCCCGAACTCCTGCATGTGGAGGTGCGGCTCCTCGGTGTCTAGCCCATGGAACTTGGGCCATAGCTGGATGGTCCGGAGGGGAAGCTCGAAGTCGGCCAAGATCTCCGGAAGCTGAATCCAACGATGGGTGAGGGTTGTACCAGGGTTGTGCAACTGTCTCATCGTCCATATTGGTTTATGCTCTGGCTGGTCATCCAGGCATCTGTCTCCTCCTTCAGCTACAGGTATCTCTCCACCGACTGGTCTCAGTGGCTCTGCTCTGCCGACTTGCATCTACGTCAGCTCTCGGCGCACCTCTTCCATAAATGCCCTTGGCCTCTGATCTGTCGCTGCATGGTCTCCAAGGACGCTAGTAATGTGTTGTTGATGGTGGCGTGGTCAAGTACATATGCCGATCCCTGCGGTTACTCATCGGTGCGCCCCTCACTGTTGGCCATCTCTTGGGTCTCTGCAAAGGCAAAAGACCCCAACTCATGTACCGTCAAGTGAACATATAAATGTGTTGGCCTCTGCTCTAGCACCTCAGGACTGGTAGAAGGGTGGTCAAGGGGGAACATGGTGGTAGCAAACTCTGGTTCAGAGAGTGGGTTTGGCTCTTTGAAGCTGCCTTAGATGAATGGAGAGGAGTGCTCGAAAGCGATGCTGTCGAAGGTAGCCTAAGGGACCTCCTTCCCATCATCGTGATGTAGGGGGAATTATAAAGATTGGATATGGAATGCAAACAAGATGTGAAGTAAACCCTTTTTCACCTACTCGACACTCAAGCTGATGACCGTGAAAGATCGATCGTTAAGCTTGTCTAATTTTATTAAGGTGACAAATCAATCTATCAGAGCGATTAAGTGAGTTGTAAGGAACCCAATGCTCCCAGTGGCCGAATATCGCAGCTATTTTTTCCAGCCAGTATGGCTGGGGACCGTTTACTGACTACTCGATCTGCCCAATCTACTAAGGAAGTCCCGGACCGATTACCGACTAGCCGATGAAATCTTCATTGAAGAACAACTAGCTACAAAATCAGTAGTCTGAAAGGAGTTCGGGTATGGTTCTAGCCTAGTGTGCGGGTCACTCTCAGATAAATCAATCAATGAGGGGGTGACTCTCCTTAAAACAAGAATTTCTATATGAAGTGTATTTTAGGGTCAAGTTTTCATTAGTAGTCTCAATTTTATTTGATTATCTCTTTTTAGGTCTTTTTTCTGAAATACGACAACGCCTAACAAATTTTTCAAATTCATTGGTTATTTTGAGTCCAATAAAACAGGGGAGAAAGTCGAAAAAGTCGATGCACGATCAAACATGATGATGCATGCAGAGATAGAAATATGTACCTGACTCCAACACTCTATATGCAGGGCGATCCATGCATAAAAGTAAAGATAAGAAATAAACTACAAATATGATGCATGAGAAAATCGGCCTTAGACGAGCAATTTCTATTAATCGTGAAACACAAAATAGTTAACTATCGGGAAGAGAGTCCGTAGTCCGGTTTCTGATGCCAATCGGTGCCCACCACAATGGGTTCTGCCAGCGTTGTATATGGCATCTATCGGCACGTGTTCTCTAATCCAATAAGTTAACTTTTCGGTTTTATTTTAGCTAAGTACAATTACGATCTATAGGAACATATGAGCAATTAGGTGTGGGGCCTTAGATAATTACGTCACAATCAATAGAAAATCCTAAGTCTAAGGGCTAAATCCTTGAGAATCAAAAAGAAATAAAAGCGATAAAAACAAAATACGAAAAATCGTGGTGAGGTCCCCCGACTACACCGATACTCGATGAAACAGACCCCGAAGTATCTAAGTGTCCAAGCAAGTTTATCAGAGTATAATTATTATAATAAAAGAAGTTTTTTGCAAATATAAAGCTAATCTATGAGCTATAACTAATCTATATCTCCTCTGCTCCTCCTACTCGGATGCGGGCTCCTCCAGAAGAAAACCGAAGCGTCCCTCGGGCGGTTCCTCGCACAAAAAGTGAAACAGAAAGATGTCAGAAAGCAGTTATAACAAATAGATAAAAATGAAAAACAAAACTGAAAAATGACTACTAAGTTATGCTCCCCAGTAACGGTGGCATTCTTTAGCGACACATCAGGAATTAAACTTAAAATATAGGTTGAAAAGTCCATTATCTTCCTTCCACTTCTCTTCATCCTCCCCAGCCTCCTGCTCCTCCTCCAGACCCCCCCCCCCCCCACCTCCCCCTCCTCTCGGAGCTTCCCCCCCGCCCCCCCCACTCCCCCACCTCCCTCTCCACCTCCAGCTACTCCCGCGCCCCCGCACCTCCCCCCTCCGCCCAGAGCTCCTCCTCCCGCCCCCGCACCTCCCCTCTGCCCCCACACCTCCCTCTCCGCCCCTGCTACTCTCATCGTCCCCGCACATCCCCCTCCGCCTGGAGCTCCTCCTCCAGCCCCCGCACATCCCCTCTACCCCTGCACCTCCCTCTCTATCCCCAGCTACTCCTGTCATCCCCGCACCTCCCCCTCTAATCCAAGCTCCTCCCCTTTGATGAATCTCGTATTCATCACTCTAAATCTCATTTATTAAGCTCAAATCCCTAAAAATCAACAGCATTCTTGCATCTATTTTGCATAATTAGCATTCATGCATGTTTTCATAAGAATTGCATTTTAGCACAAAAATCTGCACAAAATAAGAAGCCAAAAATCCAAGCCAAATTGACCTGTAAATAAGCCTGACTTCCCAGATTTTTAACTCATTCATGCTAACTCCGAATAACTCAAAACCACTTCCACTGTGTACATATTACTAACAAGAATAAAGGAAAAATACAAAAAAAATAACTAACTCAAATAAGTGGACCAAAAACTCAAACCCTAATTCCAGGATTTTCGGACTAAAAGCCACATATCTTCTCCATCCAGTGTCCGATTTAATCCTACTCACTTTTGAACTAATGTACATTCAATTACCTTCAAAACAAGACCAAGTTCAAGTGAATCGGAGCTCATATGTGAAAGTTGGGTTTTGGGCCTCTTTTGTACATTGTATATTTTCACGGTTTTTACCTTGTATTTTACGTATATATTTTCTTAATCAATAAAAAAATCCAAAAAAATTAGAATTAAGTGTCTTTTATTTATCTTTGATTTTTCCATTTTTTTCCGGATTTTTATCTTGTTTAAAATGACATAAAAATTATAAAACCCAAAAATCAAGGTATTCTATGTACATAGGATACCCCAAAAATTCACTTTTTACATTTGATCGATTTTGGTTTTGATGTCTTCATGAAAGTTGTAGATCTCATCGAGACGAGCAACTTTCGTGAAGAAACTTTTTCGATCCGAGGTCGTTTACTATTTTTTATCGATTTTACAAAAGTTTTTAATTTCGAATTTTCTGGTGCTGACACGTGGCAGCCCCAGAGGCCGCCACGTGTCAGCCATTTTTGGCTTTATTTATAACTCGTTTTATTAAATAAAAAAATAATAAAAAAAATAAAAAAAATAAAAATAAAACGAACGCACGTGCGTCGCACGTGCCTCCAAGGCACGTGCTCCGCACGCGCGCTTCCTCCTCCCGCCTGGTGTCACCACGTGGCGCAACAGGCGCCATCCGATCACGCGAGATCGGACGGCGCCTGTGTGTCGTCAACCTCGAGCCCTTTCCCCATTTGGCCGACGCCCCGCGCCGGGACCTCCGCCGCGCCCCGCGATTTCAGTCGCGTATCTCGCCAACTCCGCTCCTCGTCGCGCCGCCAGATGCCTCCAATCAAATCCCCATCTCCGATCCGCTCCTCCCCGCGAATCTCGCGCTGCCCGCGATCATCCCCTTCAAATCCCATCTCCGATCGCCCTCATCCCCCGCGTATCCCCTTCGGACCTTCCATCGCCAGCAAAGACCCCGTCTCCTATTTAAGCATCGCCACCGGCCCTTCATTCAGCATCCGTCGTTTAAAGCCCTAAGGATTCCCCCTCTCCGGTAGTGACAGGACCGGCGAGCCTCCATCGGCGTGATCCGAGGTCACCGCTCCTCGCTGCAGCTCCGCCTCGCCGCGCTGCTGCTTGCTCCGGCCACTCCCAGCGCCGTCGAGCCGACTCCCTTCAGGTATACCCTCTCTCTCTCTCTCTCTCTCGCCCTCTCTCTCTCTACCGCTCTCCGCCCGACGTAATCGACACCATCGTCACCGTCATCGACGATCTCTCCGCCTCGACTTCATCCACCGTCTTCAACTCGACGCGCGCCACCACCTACGGCTGCACCGCCCTCGCAACGCCTACCACCGACTTCAGCCACCGCTCTCGCTGATGACCTCCGCCTACGTCGCAACGCTCGACCGCCTTCCTCGGCACCGCAACGCCGCCCTCTAGGCCGTGTGTCGGCCAGAGGGAGGCCAACGTCATCGGCTCCGCCTCTTCTTCGCCGACACGCCACCGCCAGACCGCCCCTCCGCCTGTACCTACGAGGCCCCAGATCTTCGCCACGTCGACACCACCGCCACCCTCCGCTTCATCGACAGCCACCGGAGCCGCTACTCCGCCTCCATCTCTCCTTCGGCCGGCCGTTGGGCCGAGACCCCAGCACATGGCAGACACGTGCGTGGGGGACTCCCTCAGCAGGAATCAACCCCAGGGGGTCACGTGCCGCGCACGTGCCCCTTGGGCAAATTATAGTTGTGCCCCCGGAGCTCCTCCTTATTGCGCCTCAGTCCATCCGCCCAAGGAGCACGCGCAAGGCACGTGCTCCCTTGGGAAATTCGCAGAAGACCCCTCCGACTATTGGTAATCACAACAAGTCCCCCCTCTGCCTTTATATTTATTTATAATATTTGCATCTGTATCCCTGTGTTCCCCTGTGATTTTGGACCCTCTCTTTACATTATTTAATTAATCTAAAAATAGCATGATGTTCATTAATTAATTCTCTATTGTTTGACATATTGTGGGTATTTTTCTGATTCATGGTTATTTAATGAATAATTGTTTTGTGAAAATTGGTGTATTTTACCCGTTTCTTGCTCTGAAATTCGTAGTTAATTAACCGTTGATTTAAAAATTCCCCAAAAATCACATATCGTAGAGATTAATTTGATTAACACTGTGCTCAAAAATCATTGCATTTGCATGCATCATTTGCCCTGTAAAAATCATTTTGTGCATTTCAATGTTTGATTTTTAATAGGTATTGAACCCCACATTTTTGAGGTCTAGGATTTTTTTAAGATCTATTACCTAGTGATAGATCTTAGATAATTTTAGTTCTTGAAAATAAGTAGGTTTAATATTTATTAAAATTAAATATTGACAATTAATTTGTTTGTATTTAAAAATCCATAAAAAATTCATATTGCATCCAAAAATTCCAAAAAAATTACAGTGCATCCATTTCATTATAGTTTACATTGTGGCCAAGTTTCGTATTTTTCGGACATCATTTGAACGTTATTTACATTTTAGTCCCTAAAATAAGGCCAAATTTGCATGTACACCTCCTAATTCATTAAAAAATTCCAAAAAAAAAGACCGCTTCGAAAACCGAACACGAACTTTGATAGACTTAATTCTAGGTTGTTCCTTTGCCTCCTTGTGATCGACCTTGGGACTTGCCCAAGTAAAATAAACATAAAACCACGAGACGAAAAATTGAATAACTTATTTGTGGTATTTTCTTGACCGTTTCCGATTGCCGCCTACAACGCACAACACGATAAAAACACATTCTTAAAAGCCGCATTATCGGATTCGTCAGATGGCGCCGTTGCCGGGGAGGCAAACGGCTTAGATTTTTGTCTGAAAATTTTTGTTCGGTTTTCCGTATTCGGGTAGTCTGACCCCCGAATTTTTCATTGTAAATCCCATTTTTTCTCTGCAATTTATTTTCAGCATTTATTTTTCATATTATTTTGAGTCACTCTCTTAAGTTTTCTCTCTTATTTTTTGTGAGGTACCTTGTACGTGGAGCGGTTTTCAATAACCGACGCAACTTCACCAAAAACCGCAAATAATTTAAGATCGAGTCGAGTCGTGAGAGAGAGTAGAGTCTAGGTTTTAAATTTCTGCAATTTTAATTTCTGCAATTTTACAGCGGTGTCCGTTTGGACTCTCGCGTGTGTAGAAAGACCTCTAAACTTTATTCTGTGGTGTGTCGTGGCCTGTTTCACTCTCCGGCGAGGGTGGGGCCCGACTTGAGTGGCGAATAGGATAGACCTGCACATACGGCTCTCAGAGCATTTATATTTTTGCTTGTGCTCGTAGGATTTTAAGCCACACTTCACTTTAATCGAGACGCACATAGATCGTTCAAACTTAGCCAAATTTAAATCAATTCTTCCCGCTAATAGAACTTTCTGCTTAGGTGCGGTTTTCCATCGACTTGCATTTCATTTAGAATAATTTTTAAATTCTGTCTAGCATCCCACATGAAGATTGCGAGGATTCACTGTAAGTCTTCTAACTGAGCATTCATCATAGTTTTTCGCGTGCATCGGCTTTTCTCGAATTCCTCCCTCTTGTTTTATAACATAACTTTAAAGGAAATTGGGACTGGACGGTAGACGTGTATTTGTGCTCATCTAATTTCTCAGTGATCACCTCATTAAAATCGGGACTGCTAAATATATCTGATCTCAAATAAACCATAAAATCAAGATTTTTTGCGGGAGAGCAACCCCGACATTGTTTGATTTATCTTGCAGCGAGGAGAGTAACGCACACTAGGATAGAGCCCAGCTCCAAACCTAAACAGCTCGTCTAAACGGTTTGCAAGATTGAACTTATCACCAACTAAAATTGAAAAGATAATAGCCGAACTCTTGCGGCTTCATTGTGTGAGTTGGTGAAACAACCTTTGTATTGTGTTTGACTTGATCAACATCTCTCAGTTTCAAGAATGGAAAATTGTGGAAATTTCCGTTCGAACTCAGCGAACCCCTTTCTGACTACCACAAATTTTTCAAATGATCTGAACCTCTCTTACTCAGAACCACCTTGGGTTCAGGGACACCTTCCCCTGGACTTTTCATCAAATAATTCTCTTCAAACTATTGACGCCTATTTTTCACAATCTGAAGGTGAAAAGAAGAACATTCAAATGGCTCCAAGGAGGAACAATCCCGAAGATGACCAAAATGAAGATCCGATGCAACTGATCCTTGCAAGGCTGGCTGCATCTGAGCAGCAGCAAAATCTGATGAGGGAACAATTGGAAAGAATGAATGCAGAAGGAGAACCACCAATGGAAGCTGCATATAATCCCGGGCAGTATAGGGTCATTAATTACTTGCAGCCACCTCAACCTGAGGTTCACCATGAACTGAAGCCACACTTCATAAATCAATTACCACAATTTCATGGAAATTCGGATGAAGAACCTTATGAATTCTTGCGTGATTTGGAGCTAATCTGTTCTAATCAGAGGCACCCACAAGTCAGCCAAGATTATATCCGTCTCACTGCATTACCCTTCGCCTTGAAGGGTAAGGCGGATTACTGGGTGAAAAATTTGGGAGTGACAGTGACCACCTATGATAGGTTCAAGAATCTCTTCTTGAAGAAATTTTACCCTCTGAGTCGAACCAATCAAATGAGGACTCGCATCACTAGCTTCTCTCAAATGCCTAATGAACCACTTTGTGAGGCATGGGATAGATTCAAAGATCTACTGCAAAAATGTCCCTGTCATGACCTAGATAATAACATCCTGGTCCAGTCCCTCTATTCTGGCCTTAACCACGGGACTCAGGGTCTTGTCAGCGCGGCCTGTGGAGGAAACTACACATCCCGAGGAGCTGATACCGTCTGGAAAATACTGGAGCAAATGGCGGAGACTAGCCGTTCACAAATTGCTAGTAGATCTTACACTGATTCACTGAACAACTATCAAGCCAAAGGAGGAAAACAAACGGTCTCAGAAATAGCAGAGGACTTGCTGCCCAACATGAACATCATCACAGATAAATTAACATTTGTGGATAAAAGAGTGAACGACATCGACAACCGACTCTCTCAATTTCCAAAACAAATGGAGGAGCTCACTGAGAAGGTGTCCAAGCTTGGGATGCCTACTGCTCCTACGGTACCAATTTATCATGTACATCATGTCCAAGAGCAGCCAGGCTCTGGGCAACCGCTACCATGGACTCAGGACCAATCCTACGTCCAACCTTCCCAGCAGTCACCCCCTCCAGCTGAGACAGTCGTAGAAGCCCCGCCTCTGACTTTCGAGATAAACGGCATTTGGTACACACAGGATAATACCCGACAGGGTAATCTGGGGGACCGTCAGCAATATCAGCGTCCACCCAACTCATACAATGCCGCTCCACAACACAATCAGTTCTCAAGGCAGCAGCAGCTACAAGACCGTCAGACCCAGCCTCAACAACATCGTCAGCAATATCAAGCTCCAAATCAAGCATCTCGATCATCCAAACCTCCAGAAGACTCGATTGATATCCAAAGACAAATGCTGGAGGAAATTCGCAGCTTCCGGAGTGAACTGTACGACCTACGGGTAGATGTTAATCGTCTATCCCGTTGGAAGGAAGAACAGACTGCACCTGTCACAGCCATTCCAGCTCAAGTTCAAGCTAACCCCAATAGCTTGAACAAACCTCAATCATCTCAACACAACAATCAGGTATACTACTCAGACTTTTCCACATCTGAACACGAGACCCTTTCGTTTAACAATATCAATGCCATGTCCCTCAGGAGCGGAAGGACCGTGGTCGTACCTGACCGGGCGAAGGAAGCTGACTCAGAAGATCAACCGGAGGATACTTCTGAGGATGGAGACGAAGGACACCCGAGGATTTCTGCCCGAAGGAAAGGAAAAGCATCTATGGAGAATAAAGAGGACCTTGAACCTCTAGTTGCTGCGAAAACTCCTTTGTCATTATTTCAGCAACATGATGATGATCCAGAACATTTTGATTGTAATAAGAACTCCAAATTCAATAAAGATGCTCTTATTTATAATTCTGGATATCTCTCTCCTGTCTCAAATGCTTCCATTCCTTTTCCCCATGCGCTTAAAAAGGGAAGACAAAAGAAAACTATCCAAAGCGACCCAGTGATGGAAAAATTTTGTCAACAAAACATCACCGTAAAAGTGCCCTTTGATCAATATGTGGCCAGTAACCCTGCATTCCAGAAATACCTGAAAATGAAATGTACTCCTACCCGGACCCGTACAAAGAAAACAAACCAATTTGTGGAGACTCATGTTCTGACAGTAGCCACCACCAAATGCGTGAGAAACCAGCATTTACCAAGGAAGAAAAGAGATCTGGGTGCTCATTATGTGGAAAGCCGCATTGGCGGTATCACATTCGCACGGACACTTCTTGACAATGGCTCTTCCATCAATCTTCTCCCCTTGGCCTTATATTATCGATTGGAGTTAGGACCTCTTCAGAAACCACTATCTATACTCCAATTTGCAGACAAATCTACTAAAAGACCTAAGGGAGAAGTGAAAAATGTTATCATTATGGTCGAGGGTACGGAATACAAAGTGGACTTCACCGTCCTTGACATGGAGACCCCGAACCATTGGAAAGAGTCGCAAATCATTTTGGGAAGACCATTCTTACGAACCGCCAAGGCTGTATTCGATTACGGCACTGGAATGATGAAATTCCGCTCCCTAGATGGAGAAGTGGATTTGGAAATGAGACAAACAAAATGGCAAAGACCCGATTCCGAATCTACCACTGAAGAGGCTGAAACATCTGAGTGTAATCTGATTAGAACTACCGGACCTTGGGACCAACTGCCAGATCTTCACATGAATACCCTCGCATCAGAAGAAGCAACAATGCGCCATACAGTGTGTGATCTTTTACCTGACAAATCTGAACACCTGTACAATCTTGATGACACAGAACGCCTTTCGGATTGGTCCATCCCCCCCTCTTCTGAAAAATTCAATGACGAGTCGGACGTAGCTTTGGCTGAATTACCGCACTACATTTGCGATCCGACTCACCTTCCTTCAAGACCAGTGGCTAGCATCTCACAGAATGATCAACCACCAACAATCACCGAGCCAGACTTAAAAGACCTTCAGCCAGATTTAATTGATGATGCAGATTTGCCAGAGCTGAAACCTCTCCCTCCCACCCTGAAGTATGCATTTCTCAATGGACCCAAAGATAAATTCCCTGTGATCATCAGCTCATCTTTAACCATGGATCAAGAATCTAAACTTTTAGAAGTCCTTGAGCGAAATCGAAAAGCCATCGGTTGGACTGTGTCAGATCTCGTCGGAATCAACCCTGCTCTCTGCTCGCACCAAATTTATGTTGAGGATAATGCAAGGCCTTCCCGCGAATTTCAAAGAAGACTAAACCCCAATCTTCGGGAAGTGGTTAAGAAAGAGATAGAGAAATGGTGCAAAGCAGGTTTCATATACCCCATCTCTGACTCCAAGTGGGTGGCCCCCCTTCATGTCGTCCCGAAGAAGTCGGGAATCCAGATGGTCACCAACGAGGAAGGGGTTGAGATCGCGACACGAGTACCCACGTCGTGGCGTGTCTGTGTCGATTACAGGCGCCTGAATGCTGCGACCAAGAAAGATTACTTTCCACTGCCATTTATTGATCAAATCTTGGAGAGACTTGCAGGGAAAGCATTCTTCTGTTTTCTTGATGGGTACTCTGGCTACAATCAGGTAGCTATTGCTCCCGAGGATCAGGAAAAAACCACATTTACATGTCCCTTCGGTACCTACGCTTTCAAGCGCATGCCATTTGGGCTTTGTAATGCCCCAGGCACATTTCAGCGGTGCATGATTGCCGTATTTGCCGAAATGGTGGGTGATTTCCTGGAAGTCTTCATGGATGACTTCTCGGTCCATGGTGATTCATTTGATACATGTTTAGCGCACTTGGACCGAGTCCTCAAAAGATGCAGGGAGGTTAATTTGGTACTCTCTTGGGAAAAAAGTCACTTTATGGTGACTGAGGGTATCGTGTTGGGGCATGTCATCTCCAGAAAGGGAATGGAGGTCGACCCTGCCAAGGTGGATGTGATCAAGAAACTTGAGCCACCAACCAACGTCAAGTCAGTGCGGTCTTTTCTAGGGCATGTTGGATTTTATCGAAGGTTTATCCCTGATTTTTCAAAGATCGCCCGCCCACTGACTGAGCTCTTAGGAAAAGACACCGAGTTTGTTGTAAATCACAAGTGTCTTGAGGCCTTCGAACTCCTGAAAAAGAAAATCTGTGAATCGCCGATATTACAAGCTCCTGACTGGTCTCTTCCCTTTGAGATCATGACTGATGCATCGGATTTTGCGGTCGGAGCTGTGCTTGGACAAAGACGGGATGGAATCCCTTATGCAATTCACTACGCGAGCAAAGTATTGGATCCTGCACAGAAAAATTATACAGTGACTGAAAAGGAAATGCTCGCGGTTGTTTGGGCCCTTGAAAAATTCAGATCATATATATTGGGCTCCAAGGTGACGATTTTCACAGATCATACTGCAATTAGATACCTCATGGATAAGAAAGATGCCAAGGCACGACTTTTGAGGTGGATTTTGTTAATTCAGGAATTTAATTTGGAGATCAAAGATAAACCTGGAATAAAGAATGTTGTTGCTGATCACCTTTCCCGAATTGAGAAAAATGATTATCCTGATACTGGACCTATTAAGGAGACTTTTCCAGACGAATCTGTTTGCACTATTGATTCAACCCCATGGTATTCCAACATCGTGAACTATCTTGTCTCCAAGAAGGTTCCCTTTGGTTGGACAAAGAAAATGATTGAAAAACTAAAGTCGGATTCAAGAAAATACCATTGGGACGATCCTTTCCTTTTCTATGAAGGAGCGGATTGTGTCTGGAGAAGATGTATCCCTCAGGAAGAATACCAGAGTGTCCTCACACATTGTCATACTCTCGAGGCTGGAGGGCACCATTCGGGAAAGAGAACCGCACACAAGGTACTCCAATGTGGATTTTACCGGCAGACCTTATTTCGTGATGCTAATGATTTTGTACGGTCTTGCCCGATTTGTCAAAGGATGGGAGGGACCGTTGGATATAGAGACGAAATGCCCATGCAACCAATGATTTTCTGTGATGTTTTTGATGCATGGGGGATTGATTTTATGGGTCCCTTTCCCAATAGCAATGGATTTGAGTACATCTTGTTAGCGGTCGATTATTTGTCTAGATGGGTAGAGGCTATTCCGACCCGAACCGCAGACAGCAAAACCGTCTGTAAGTTTATCAAGGATAATATCATAGCAAGGTTCGGGATACCAAAAGTTTTGATCTCTGATGGAGGTAGCCACTTTGTGAACAGGGAAATGAGATCTTTGGCTAAGGAGTACAAATTTGAACATCGAATAGCCAACCCTTATCATCCACAATCTAATGGCATGGCAGAAGTTTCTAATCGAGAAGTGAAGAGCATACTTTAAAAGTTGGTTCGTCCTGATAGGAAGGATTGGTCAAAACTGTTGGATCAAGTTCTTTGGGCCTATAGGACAGCTTATAAAACACCACTCGGCACTTCACCCTTTAGGATGATCTATGGCAAACCTTGCCATCTTCCTGCTGAACTGATTCACAAATCTGAATGGGCAATCAAAAAGTTGAACTGGAGTTGTCACCTTGGGAAATTATGTCGAGACCTAAATCTGAATGAGCTAATTGAAATCCGAAATCGAGCATATGAAAACAGTGTGATTTATAAGGACAAGGTCAAGAAATGGCATGATAGACACATTCGAGATAAAACCTTTGTCCCTGAGTAGAAAGTCTGGTTGTTTAATGCTCGATTAAAGATCTTTCATGGGAAACTGAAATCGAAATGGACGGGTCCCTATGTTGTCATCGATGTGCATACCAATGGAAGTGTGGACATTGCAGAACTCAAAGATGATGCACAACCTTTCTCAGTGAATGGACAATTACTGAAGCCATACATAGAATCATCCAAAGAACATACAGTGCAAGTTGAGGTCATCTATTTCACACAGAGCAAGGACATTGACGAAATATCAGATCAGACCCAACCTCCCTCCCAACCACATCGGTCTCCTTGTACAGCTTCTTCCTCTACTTAGGCCAAGGCCTAAGTATAGGGGGGAGACCGATGCCATCTGTATATACCATTTTCCTCATCACATTCCGATATCTCGCTCACTCCATATCCATCCTTCTTTTATACTTAGGCTGACCAAAGCCTAAGTATAGGGGGAACCGCCACCCACCTGTATATACCCTCCTCATTCACACACCCTGACCACTTCTTTTTCTTTTCTTTTCCGCTCTTCTTCTATACTTAGACTATTCACGGTCTAAGTATAGGGGGGCGATTTTTGTAAATCCTTTTCTTTTTCTTTTTCTTTTTCACTCTCTTACGCTTAGCCCGGGCTATGTCTTCTTTACGCTTCTTGTGCTCTGAGGACACAGCACTCGCTAAGTATAGGGGGGTCTGTATATACTGTGTATATATTTTAGCCATACCTCGTACTTTCGCGTACGTCTATATGTATTTACGGGGTGGGTTTTTCTTAAAAATTAAAAAAAAACAAAAAAAATGTTTTCTTTTCCACTAACACTGACCTTGCCCAAAAATTTTGAAAAATGGCTTCTTATTCATTTTTGCATTAAAAAAAATCACAAATAAAAAAAGAAAAAAAATGTGCCTGCATTTCACACACTCGCATTTCATCAAGCATCGCATTTGCATATGTGAAAAGTCTTTGGGTTCTGAACCAAGTTATGAGCCGAAACCAAGAGTGGTCTGGACTTAACCTTAATCCACCTAATTTTCAGAGGAACTTCACCGAGAAATAGGATTTTAGAGTCTTCAGGTCTTTGACTTAATTCTTTGAGTTCCACATGACAATGTACAGCGTTTGACTCTTAGTGTCTAACCTGGTCTCTTCATTCTGGGTACAACTCTGGAATAGGGAATTAATTTGTACTCTCGCACTATGCACTTAGCTCAACTCAGACGGGATGTTGAAAGACTGTGTGAGTTTCTTTTCTGGTAGCGTGGAAATCTAAAGACCGGAGTACGGGTTGAAATAAAGCTTCGGAAAAGGGATGGACGGCTGGGCACAATTTTTTCTAAGACCCCAAAAAATGTACGGAAACAAAAGATTCTATATCCGTAGGGGCACAACAAGATCCAAGCAGAACCACCAAAAATTCCAAATACAAAGAAGCAACTACCAAATAAAATCTGACCAAAAAGGTCCAAGCTTCCAGAAACCTGCAAATCTTGGTGGAGACTCAGCTACACTGGCCATCTTCACAAGGAGAGGTGACTACACTGGCCGCCCTCCAGTTCTTTTCTCATTCTTCTATCTTCTCCCCCCAATTCGATTGTGAACACAGCGCGACAGACCTTAGAAGGAAATACCTGACTCCCCGAGGACGAGTTATTGGAGAGGAGGCTTATGCAGTAGTCCGGCATTCTGGGTGGGAAGAGCTAAAATACTTCACACACAAGAGTCGGTTATTCAATGTTCAAAGAGTATACTTTGGGAAGATGATTGATCTAAGATGACTTCTGAGCCGAAACTGTAGCAATGATGTGTAGAACTTGAGGGCTGTTGATTTTAAAATTCTAAGTCTCACAGAAGTTCCGACACACAAATAATCCAAAGGTTGAGTTTAGGCTTACTTTCACCTTCAGCTCATGGTCTTGGTTTGGAACCCAATCTCATTTCACCTCATGGCATTTCTTTTTATGCTCAGGGACGAGCATGGTTTAAGTATAGGGGGATGATGAATCTCGTATTCATCACTCTAAATCTCATTTATTAAGCTCAAATCCCTAAAAATCAACAGCATTCTTGCATCTATTTTGCATAATTAGCATTCATGCATGTTTTCATAAGAATTGCATTTTAGCACAAAAATCTGCACAAAATAAGAAGCCAAAAATCCAAGCCAAATTGACCTGTAAATAAGCCTGACTTCCCAGATTTTTAACTCATTCATGCTAACTCCGAATAACTCAAAACCACTTCCACTGTGTACATATTACTAACAAGAATAAAGGAAAAATACAAAAAAATAACTAACTCAAATAAGTGGACCAAAAACTCAAACCCTAATTCCAGGATTTTCGGACTAAAAGCCACATATCTTCTCCATCCAGTGTCCGATTTAATCCTACTCACTTTTGAACTAATGTACATTCAATTACCTTCAAAACAAGACCAAGTTCAAGTGAATCGGAGCTCATATGTGAAAGTTGGGTTTTGGGCCTCTTTTGTACATTGTATATTTTCACGGTTTTTACCTTGTATTTTACGTATATATTTTCTTAATCAATAAAAAAATCCAAAAAAATTAGAATTAAGTGTATTTTATTTATCTTTGATTTTTCCATTTTTTTCCGGATTTTCATCTTGTTTAAAAATGACATAAAAATTATAAAACCCAAAAATCAAGGTATTCTATGTACATAGGATACCCCAAAAATTCACTTTTTAAATTTGATCGATTTTGGTTTTGATGTCTTCATGAAAGTTGTAGATCTCATCGAGACGAGCAACTTTTGTGAAGAAACTTTTTCGATCCGAGGTCGTTTACTATTTTTTATCGATTTTACAAAAGTTTTTAATTTCGAATTTTCTGGTGCTGACACGTGGCAGCCCCAGAGGCCGCCACGTGTCAGCCATTTTTGGCTTTATTTATAACTCGTTTTTATTAAATAAAAAAATAATAATAATAATAAAATAAAAAAATAAAAATAAAACGAACGCACGTGCGTCGCACGTGCCTCCAAGGCACGTGCTCCGCACGCGCGCTTCCTCCTCCCGCCTGGTGTCACCACGTGGCGCAACAGGCGCCATCCGATCACGCGAGATCGGACGGCGCCTGTGCGTCGTCAACCTCGAGCCCTTTCCCCATTTGGTCGCCGCCCCGCGCCGGGACCTCCGCCGCGCCCCACGATTTCAGCCGCGTATCTCGCCAACTCCGCTCCTCGTCGCGCCGCCAGATGCCTCCAATCAAATCCCCATCTCCGATCCGCTCCTCCCCGCGAATCTCGCGCCGCCCGCGATCATCCCCTTCAAATCCCATCTCCGATCGCCCTCATCCCCCGCGTATCCCCTTCGGACCTTCCATCGCCAGCAAAAACCCCGTCTCCTATTTAAGCATCGCCACCGGCCCTTCATTCAGCATCCGCCGTTTAAAGCCCTAAGGATTCCCCCTCTCCGGTATTGACAGGACCGGCGAGCCTCCATCGGCGTGATCCGAGGTCACCGCTCCTCGCCGCAGCTCCGCCTCACCGCGCTGCTGCTTGCTCCGGCCACTCCCAGCGCCGTCGAGCCGACTCCCTTCAGGTACACCCTCTCTCTCTCTCTCTCTCGCCCTCTCTCTCTCTACCGCTCTCCGCCCGACGTAATCGACACCATCGTCACCGTCATCGACGATCTCTCCGCCTCGACTTCATCCACCGTCTTCAACTCGACGCGCGCCACCACCTACGGCTGCACCGCCCTCGCAACGCCTACCACCGACTTCAGCCACCGCTCTCGCTGATGACCTCCGCCTACGTCGCAACGCTCGACCGCCTTCCTCGGCACCGCAACGCCGCCCTCTAGGCCGTGTGTCGGCCAGAGGGAGGCCAACGTCATCGGCTCCGCCTCTTCTTCGCCGACACGCCACCGCCAGACCGCCCCTCCGCCTGTACCTACGAGGCCCCAGATCTTCGCCACGTCGACACCACCGCCACCCTCCGCTTCATCGACAGCCACCGGAGCCGCTACTCCGCCTCCATCTCTCCTTCGGCCGGCCGGTTGGGCCGAGACCCCAGCACGTGGCAGACACGTGCGTGGGGGACTCCCTCAGCAGGAATCAACCCCAGGGGGTCACGTGCCGCGCACGTGCCCCTTGGGCAAATTATAGTTGTGCCCCCGGAGCTCCTCCTTATTGCGCCTCAGTCCATCCGCCCAAGGAGCACGCGCAAGGCACGTGCTCCCTTGGGAAATTCGCAGAAGACCCCTCCGACTATTGGTAATCACAAACAAGTCCCCCCTCTGCCTTTATATTTATTTATAATATTTGCATCTGTATCCCTGTGTTCCCCTGTGATTTTGGACCCTCTCTTTACATTATTTAATTAATCTAAAAATAGCATGATGTTCATTAATTAATTCTCTATTGTTTGACATATTGTGGGTATTTTTCTGATTCACGGTTATTTAATGAATAATTGTTTTGTGAAAATTGGTGTATTTTACCCGTTTCTTGCTCTGAAATTCGTAGTTAATTAACCGTTGATTTAAAAATTCCCCAAAAATCACATATCGTAGAGATTAATTTGATTAACACTGTGCTCAAAAATCATTGCATTTGCATGCATCATTTGCCCTGTAAAAATCATTTTGTGCATTTCAATGTTTGATTTTTAATAGGTATTGAACCCCACATTTTTGAGGTCTAGGATTTTTTTAAGATCTATTACCTAGTGATAGATCTTAGATAATTTTAGTTCTCGAAAATAAGTAGGTTTAATATTTATTAAAATTAAATATTGACAATTAATTTGTTTGTATTTAAAAATCCATAAAAAATTCATATTGCATCCAAAAATTCCAAAAAAATTACAGTGCATCCATTTCATTATAGTTTACATTGTGGCCAAGTTTCGTATTTTTCGGACATCATTTGAATGTTATTTACATTTTAGTCCCTAAAATAAGGCCAAATTTGCATGTACACCTCCTAATTCATTAAAAAAATTCCAAAAAAAAAGACCGCTTCGAAAACCGAACACGAACTTTGATAGACTTAATTCTAGGTTGTTCCTTTGCCTCCTTGTGATCGACCTTGGGACTTGCCCAAGTAAAATAAACATAAAACCACGAGACGAAAAATTGAATAACTTATTTGTGGTATTTTCTTGACCGTTTCCGATTGCCGCCTACAACGCACAACACGATAAAAACACATTCTTAAAAGCCGCATTATCGGATTCGTCACCCTTGCACCTCCCTCTCCGTCTCCGCACCTCCCTCTCTGCCCTGGCACCTCCCGTCCACCCCCATCTCCTTCTGCCACCCATGCACCTCCCCCTATGCCTCGAGCTCCTCCACCCGTACCTCCCCTCTACCCCCACACCTCCCATCTGCCCCCAGCACTTCCCCTCCACCTCCGTACCTACCTTTCTGCCCTAGCTCCTTTTGTTGCCCCCGCACCTCCCTCTCCATGGAAGTCCATCACGTACACCTTGCGCTCGCCTGTGGATGCCCACGCAAGGACGCAGTTGTAGGTATAGTAGAGGAGCTGCATAATGGGAGTACGCGTGACGCGAGGGATCGTATGTGCTCCTTCAAGCCTTCGACGGCAACACGCACAAGGAGGAAGAGCAAGGGGCAGAGGAGGAAGGGGCGGATGAGGAAGGGGATGGGAGAAGGAGGTTGTGGGCTGAAACATGGACCATTCAGCATTTGTTTAGTTACGATAAATTTTTTATTAATATTCATGAAATTTCATCGAAAAATGCAATAAAATTCACGATTTGATCTGAAATGATTGATATATCAGTGAAAATGCTAAAATTTTAATGATTTGATGGATGCATGAAGGTGTAATTAAGAGAAAGAAATTATGAAGAGATACAAAGAAGAACAAATGGAGGAGGAAGAAGATGAAGAAGTCTAGACAATTATACCCCTTTTAACTGCACCATGGTTTGAAAAAACCATAGTTAAGTCAATTCATTGACGGTTAAACTAACGGAGGGGCACAAGTGATAGAATGGCAAGAAGTTAGGGGCACAACTGATATTCCCAAAAAGGGAGGGGCATAACTGATATTGAAATATCTCAGAGGGGCACAACCGCTAAAAATCCTTAATAAAAATTATTCTTTTAGAATCTTGCATACTTTACCCACTTTGACTCTAAAATTAATAATTAATTAACCAAAGCCTCAAAAATTGCCAAAAAATCACGGATCATAGAATTAATTGTATTTAACATCGTGCCCAAAAAGAATTGAATTTGCATGCATATTTTTCTCCATAAAAATCATTTTTTTTATTTCATTAAGTAATTTTTAATAGGTATTAAACCTAGTGTTTTGAGGTGTACGATTTTTCTGAGATCAATCACCTAGTGATAGATCTTGAATAATTTTATTCTTTAAGAAGAATAGATTTAATATTTATTATAATTAATTATTAAAAATTACCCTATTTGCATTTATAAATTTATTAGTTATTCATCTTACATCAGAAAATTCCAAAAAAATATAGTGCATTTATTTCATCATTATTTATCTCATGGACAAGTTTCATATTTTTTGGACATCGTTTGATTGATATTTATTTTCTTGTCCTTAAAATCGGCCGCATTTGCATTTTGCATTCCAAAATTGCAAAAAAATACCAAAAATATTCCGCCTTAAAAATCGCACGCAAAATTTGATAGACATTGTTTCTAGGTTGTTCCTTTACCTCCTTGAGTTCGACCTTGGGACTTTCCCAAGTAAAATAAATATAAAGCCACTCAGATTAAATTGAATTGATTAATTGTGGTTATTTTCTTGATTGATTCCGATTACCCGTCTACGATGAAACAACAAATTTTCAAGCGTTTAAATAATTCGCACAAATTAAAGTAGGGAAATCGCGATTCATGCGGAGGATTGAGGTCATGGCAAGGGCAGGGAGATGGGCGAAGGTCAGGGATGTGCTAGGAGGAGGGAGGAAGAGGGTGAGGGGAGGTGCATTTGTAAATTCGATAAAACAAAAAGGGTAGTATAAAGGAATCTAGTTCATTTTAATTGTCAAATGGATGGGAATAAATTACAAAGCCTGTAGTGCAAGAGTTGACAAGTTTGTAGGATTTAGGTGATAATTACGAAGAATACAATGTCAAGAAGGTATTTTATAAAGTTTTTATGATTTGTGATGTAAAAATATCTTTATTTTAAACAACCATAATTATTAGATACCATTATTCACCCCCACTCTAGCAGTGTTGCAATCCTAGTACACTCAAGTCATACTCATATCATTATTCCTATAATAAGCAATAGTTAGTTATATAACATATTGATGCAGTTTTTACATATCATAATAAATTCAGAATGGTCACTCAATCACATGTAATATAAAGAAACTAGAGTGTCGTTAGATAGCTCGTTGCACTGAGACCTCTAACTATTGTATCTTTCCTTCTTCTACGTTGTCTAAGTAACATTCTTTAATTACTTTAGGATTAAAAAGGGATTTAATGTATAAATTTGTTTATTTCTATACTTTTGCACTAGTGAACCTTGTAGTTAATAATTTACGCACTTATTTAATAATTTTGTAGTGATAAATTTAAAATCGATTATTTATTGCATGTTACAGTGTTGTTGATAAACATCTCATTAGTTACAAATGAAATTGGAACAAAAACATGTCCACTTAGACAAATAATTAGTTGATGCAAATGCTAACCAAATTTCGTCAGCAGAATTCGTTGAAGTGAATAATTCCTTACACAATCATCTCATTATAACGTTTTTTTACAAGTAAGAAGTAACTTGTATATTCCATCAGAATGTGTACAAACAAAAATAAAAAGTGGCTACAAAATAGCCATGTGTGTATCTATCGGTACAGATATGAAAGGATTATGAGCTAGTGGAAAATCCAAGGAGACAAAAATTCAGGTTCCATCACTCTTAAGCAAGTCCACAGTGTGAGCAATATTGTCCAGGATAGTGTCAGCCGAGAGGGAACTGTCAAGGTCCATCTGCGATTTCTTTCCATCTAGATTGACCAAACTACCACAGCGGTGAGGTCGTCACGGCATTGTGGGTCTCCTTGTCCAGGATGCCAGCAATCCAGGAGATCATGTCTGGTAGTGAAAGGGTTGGAAGAGCTGGCAAACCAAATCTTGCACAAGCACCCATCCACAGGTAAGTCGAGAGCGGGCAGTTGAAGAGTAGATGCGCATGTGATTTGGGCGCGCCCGAGCAAAAGTAACAAGAGGTGGTATCGCACAAACCCATTCTAGCGAGCCTGTCTATGGTGGGCAGGCGCTCAAGGATAGCCTGATAGAGCACGCAAGAGAACCTTGGGGTGTGCCTTTAGCCCACACAAAAGGAGCCCACAGTGAAGTCGCAGCCCTAGAACGAAGAAGATTGCAGGCGTCGGCGAAGGAGAAGCCATTGGGAAACTGAATCTACACATAGGGTTGGGCGTCCCCACCGATGGCAGCATGAAGAGCACCCCAACTCCCCAAAATGATCCTCCATGCACGAGAGCCCAAACAAGTGGGTTGCACCTCCCAAAACGAATTGGAATGGAGGTACTTATTTCTCATAAAAGCCGCCCAAATGGAAGAATCTGCGGAAATTAGCCTCCGAGACCATGTAGCAATCATAGCTTCACGAAGCGAGGCTAAAGATTTCAACCCCATTCCGCCTTCCTGCTTAGGGAGACATACGGTGACCTGCGAGATGTCATGACGTCGTGGTCCCCAAAGGAAATTGGTGCAATACATGTCAATTCGGTAAATCACTCTAAGAGGTAGGTAGGCGCCCGCAATCCAAGATAGGTAAACGCCACGTACAATAGAGTTGAGAAGTTGAACACGGCAAGCCATAGGGTGAACCTTTGTTTTCCAACCCTGAAGTAGCGACTTGATCTGATCTTCCAGACCCCTAGAGTCGCAGCTTCTCCCAAACACCGAGGAGAGTAGAAGGCTCGGGTATGTAGATGGCAACGACTGCCTCAAGATACCCAGTTGAAGAGTAGAAGAAAAATCATCTGGATAGCTTTTAGGCCTAAAAAGTTTACTCTTCCTGGGATTGAGCTTCATCCCAGAGATTGATTCGAAGGAGAGGAGGATATCTTTGACCTCCAGGGGAGAGTGGAGTGAGCCCCTGCAAAAGAAGAGGAGATCGTCTACAAAGATAAGGTGTGTAGGGGCAGCATTGCGGCCACGCCCCATAGGAAAGAAGCGGCCATTTGAGACGGCCTTCTCCACCAGGCAAGAGAGTGATTCCATCCCAAGAGTGAAAAGCAAGGGGCTGAGAGGATCCCCCTGCCTCAGTCCACGAGTTCCTCTGAAAAGCCCATGCGGAGCTCCATTAATCAAAATAGAGAATGATGCGGTAAAGATGCAGGTCTCAATCTAATTGATCCATTTGATATAGAACCCCATAGCCCTAAGAGCATCAAGGATGAATGAATGCTCAATGGTGTTGAAGGCTTTAGACAGATCAATCTTCAAGAAATCCTTGTTGCGGCTCGACCTCCAATCAAAACCCCACAATAGCTCATTAGCAAGTCTGATATTATCACTAGTAGAGCGACCCTTTATGAAGGTTGGCTGGTTAAGCGAGATAAGATGAGGGAGAACCAGGCCAAGCCTTGTTTCCAAAAGCTTTGTAAAAATTTTATAGATCATATTGCATCCAGAGATGGGGTGGAAGTCACCAAGGCCCGAAGGAGTCGCAATCTTAGGAATGAGGGTAAGGAAGGTGTGGTTCACCTGCCTTACCATACTCCCGCCATTGTGTAGAAATTCCAGGTCGTGCAGATACCATATTTGACCAATATCCAATGCTTCTTAAAAAATCCAACGTTAAACCCATCCAACCAAGGTGCCTTTGTCGAGCCTATGGAGCGAAGCGCATTCCAGATTTCATCATCACCAAATGGTCAAACAAGCCAGGACATTGCCTTGTCCGTAAGACAATGCTTCAGCGCTGGGGGTGGGGGGGGCAATCCTGGATGGGTGAGGAAGGTCCAAGCAAGGACAAGAAGTGCTTCAGCGCAGCGTGAGCGACCTCCAAAGGGCGGTCTACGACCCGCCCATGTTCGTCCAAAAGCTGGTGAATGTAGTTTCTAGATACCCTTTCATTGGCGGAGAGATGGAAGAACTTCATGTTGCGATCTCCAAGGTTCAACCAATCGATCTTACTCTTTTGCTTCCAGGCCGATTCAAGGTCGCAATCAAGCTCATTAATGTGGCATTTCACTTCGAGTCCGACTGAGCAAGGTAAGGGTCAAGGGGCGCCTCCACAAGAACCCTATTTATTGCCTAATGGAATGCCTCTACCTGCTTCGCCTTCGTAAAGGCATTTGCATCCTTCGAGGCCCAAGCAATAAGAGTGATCTTAACGTTCTTAATCCTGCGGGAAAGGCAGTAAAGCGGGTTCCCCCGAACAGAGGCATCCCACCCCCTTACCACATCCTCATGGTACCCTTGCCTAGAAGCCCAGTAATCGAAGAACCTGAACGGGATATGTCTGTTGTCCCCATAGCCAAATGCTACAGTAAGAAGGAGGTGGTCACTCGAGGGTAGGGGGAATAGCTTAGCTTAACCAGAGGCATGAGGGCTAGCCAAGCATCATTGACCAATGTGCAGTCTAGCCTTGCAACCATCATGTGAGGATCCACCGAGAAGTTAGACCATGTCCAATGGTTCCCAGTAGCTTCCATGTCAAAGAGGGCGCAACCATCAATGCACCTATTGAATTGATCAAGTGGCACCCGTGGGGGAGCATGGCCACCTAATTTCTCATTGCAAAATCGTACGACATTAAAATTACCAATCACCAACCAAGGGCCTTGAATAGCACCTCGAATCTAGGCGAGGTGTAACACACATATCCTCAAACAATAGTCCCACATCTAAATCTCACAAAGTGTGAGAGTGGTTTATAAGTGGTGGGGATTACTACTTGACAATTTGGGCTTAAGCATTTTAGGTGGTTGTCAACGGATCCATCTGGGCCCGAATCGAATAAACTGTCAAAGCCAGTTTTCCTCGATAACGGACCGGGGACCTAAACCCGGAACGTTATAAATGGTACAGAGCGGGTTCCCTCTAATAGTGGAAAGGGCTATCCGAGAGGTGGAGTCGCCCCTACAAAGAGATAGGAGGAAATTGCTACCCGGAGCGTGCAGTCACCACTGTCACTAGGAATAAGTGATGGGACATGTCACAACAAGGGCGTTGCGAATATAAGTGGGGAGGTTGTAACACTCATACCCTCAAATATAGTGTCACATCTAAAAACTCACAAAGTGTGGGTGTGATTTATAAGTGGTAGGGATTACTATTTGATAACTTAGGCTTAAGCATTTTGGGTGGTTTTCAACGGATCCATTTGAAATTGAATCTAACAAGTTGTCAAGGTAAGTTTTCCTCGATAACAGACCGGGTAACACCCATACCGTCAAACATAGTGCCACATCTAAAAACTCATGAAGTGTGGGTTTGGTTTATAAATGGTGGGGATTACTACTTGACAACTTGGGCTTAAGCATTTGATGTTGTCAATAGATCCATTTGGATCCGAACCCAATAAGTTGTCAGGGCAAGCTTTCCTCGATAACGGATCGGGGACCTAAGCCCGAAACATTACAAATATTATCATAGCCAATTTTTCGCTGATAGTGGAAAGGGCTACCCGAGAGGTGGAGCCACCCCTATAAAAAGATATGAGAAAATGGCTACCCGGAGCGTGCAGCCGCCACTATCACTGAAAATAAGTGATGGGTCATGTCGCAACGAGGACGTTGCGAACATAAGTGGGGGAGGTTGTAACATCCATATCTCCAAACATAGTCTCACATCTAAAACCACAAATTGTGAGAGTGGTTTATAAGTGGTGGGGATTATTACTTGATAACTTAGGCTTAACCATTTTGAGTGGTAGTCAACGGGTACATCTGAGCCCAAATCCAATAAGTTTAGGGCCAGTTTTCCTCGGTAACGGACCAGTGACCTAAGCTTGGAATGTTACAAATGGTATTAGAGCAGGTTCCATCTGATAGTGGAAAGGGCTACCTGAGAGATGAAACCAACCCTACAAAGAGATAGGAAGAAATGATTATCCGGAGTGTGCAGCCGCAACTGTCATTGGAAATAAGTGATGGGTCATGTCGCAACGAGGACGTTGCGAATATAAGTGAGGAGGTTGCAACACCCATACCACCAAACATAATGTCGCATCTAAAAACTCACGAAGTGTGGGTGTAATTTATAAATGGTAGAGATTATTATTTAATAACTTGTACTTAAACATTTTAAGTGATTGTTAACGGATTCATTTGGGTCAAAACTCAACAAGTTGTTAAGGCTAGTTTTCATCGATAACGGACCGAGGACCTCAGCCCGAGACATTACACGAGGTGTGCCAAAAGCTCTCTGCGCAGTGCAAGGCGGTTCTCCCTGTAAATAATCGAAAGATGGAGAATGAAACCTCCACGATAGGTGCAGGTCATTATGATTACTGCAGGTTGACCCCCAACGAAGTACAATTCCAACAATCAACCTTCCACATGAAATAAATTCTTCCCAATGGAGTGTTATTGTGCGCAAACCCCAAACTGACAGGGATAAAATCAGCAAACCTTTACCTATTTTCCGATCTGATTTTAGTCTACACTAAGCCAATAATTTCCACATTGTTTAACTTCAGTTCCCGTAGAATCCCCTTTAGCTTTCGGGGCTTATTTAGCCCACAAGTGTTGAATACGACAACTAACATTAAGAATGGGCGATGAGGGCGCATTACTCTTTGGCCCTTTTTGGTTAGAAAATAAGCCTAGGAATAAGGGACCAATTCTCCTCCCCGATTCCCAGTAATACAATTATTCTCTATTATTCCATCTTATTTCACTATTATTCCTATCTTTATCTCACCTTACATACATTTATTTTACCTTATTATTATCCTCCAGCCGAACGAAAAATAGACCCTTCTTCCCTTTATTCTTCGTGAACAAGCCCTTTAAGTTTGCCTTAGATGGCTTCTTTTTATGGGTTGCAACAGTCCAAGTCGGGTTGCCCATCGAAATTATCACCGGACTCACCTAAATCCAAAATACAATTAAAAATGAAAGCTGGAGCTCTTTTCTAATTATTTTAGTTATTAGAACATGTTAATCCAATCTATAATGCATCCCGATGTATTATCCGTTATATTCAGTGAAAGATTCAATCAAATACCGGGTGATTATGTCTTTTTACAGATGGCAACAAGTTCTGCGAACGTCTTTTAAATCGAATTAACGTATAATGCATTTTTTTGCCCAAAACTTAATCCAAAGAACGTCTGAGTTGTTTTTATCCCAAACTATTCGAAAAGAAGACAGTAATAGAGCACAAACCAAACTTGAGGGCATAGCAATATATTGCAGAATCTCTAAAGCTAACAACTGAAGAAGGTTACACATTATCACATTCTTACTTATGTATTGAGGATACTCCAAAATACTAAACATCCTAACAAACAGTTAAGAGCTGGTGAACTTGGTGACGGCCTTGGTGCCCTCAGAGACGGCGTGCTTAGCGAGCTCCCCGGGGAGGACGAGCCGGACGGCGGTCTGGATCTCGCGGGACGTGATGGTGGGCTTCTTGTTGTAGCGAGCGAGCCTGGACGACTCCTGGGCGAGCTTCTCGAAGATGTCGTTGATGAAGCTGTTCATGATGCCCATGGCCTTGGAAGAGATGCCGATGTCCGGGTGGACCTGCTTCAGCACCTTGAAGATGTAGATCTTGTACGTCTCCACGCTCTTCGCCTTCTTCTTCTTCTTCTTGTCCCCTCCCCCTTCCTTCGGGGGGCGCTTCTCCGCCTTCGGCTTCTTCTCCGCGGCCTTCTCCTTCTTCTCCTCCGCTGGAGGAGCCTTCTCCTCGACAGGCTTCTTCTCGGCGGGCTTCTTCTCCGCAGGCTTCTTCTCGGCCTTAGGTGCCATTGGTGGAGAGAGAGGTAACAAAGGGGATTTGTGTTCAAGAAGTTGCGAGTACGCAGCTGGGAGTTCGGGTTGTGTTTTGGTGCTGTAGCCGGTGTGGGGTATCGTATTTTATAGCAACTTGTTTTGGATCCTGATTGGATGGAATACCGTTCCGGATCGATGAGTTGGCGAAACCATGGACGTCGATTACAAGCGGTTATTCACTGACACGTGTAGGATACCTATTGGTGAATTGTTCGTTCATCGGATCGACTCAGGAATTTACTAAGCAGCCAACGTTGTTTTATTAATTTCGAATCAAAAAAGATGCGGGTTTCTTTCCAGTAGATTGAAAGGATAAAAATGATAAATTCGCTCTATGATTTGATTTCAGATTAACAGTGGCATGACGAGAGAAAAAATCCGATACCCCTCTGTTTTTCGTTTCAAGCCAAACTTTTCTGATTTACTATTGCTGATAAAAAAATAAAGAGTTGACCGTGTATATATTCACATATACCTAAGCACAAACTTAAAAAAATTAATAAATTCGTGTTTTCTTCAAATGAATGAAATAAATTCCATTGTGTACATATAACTAATATTGATCAATAAAAAATACTAACTTGTGTATTTGCAAACAAATCAAACCTTAGTTCAGAAGACTAAAAGATAAAAAGATGAATATCTTCTCCACATAGTCTCTTATAAAACTTTGCTAACCTCTGAATTAATGTATAACAAATTATCTATAAAACAAAATCAAATTAAAAGAAATATGAGCTCTTAGTTTTCACTAACAAATTATGTACATATTTCACTTAAAAGCTTATTTTGTTTTGTTCTTTATTGTGATTTCCAACTACTTAAAAAGAAAAACGAAGTCCAAAGAAATCGATCATGGATACTTTGACCTAGAACTTGTACAAAAATTTATTATTCCATTTTATTATATCTTTTCTTAATTATTAATAATCCAAAAAAAGACAAATATGTAAAAATGTGTTAGAGTGTTGGTAAACAAGTGTTCAGCTTTTGTTTATATTATCCTTAGGTGTTGTTCGGATGGGGGTTTACCCCCTTTGGGTGGGTTTAGGACTTTTTTAAAAAATAAACACCAATTTAATCATACTTAAAGAGATGGGTATGATAATAAAAAAAATAAAAATTTAGCTAGAAATCAGCACTTGAGGTGCCGATTTGGAGAGAATGCCCAAAACGGCAGCTCAAGTGCCGATTTGGGTGGGGATTTTGCACATCTCTCCCACCATTTTGCATCCATGCCATGTCCCAAAAATTATTGATATAAATAACCCTCACATTTATACTATTAAAAGTAACCATATCTGAAGGTATTCTTTCACTTGATGCATTCATTTTTATAACCCCAATAAAAGTTAATTAGTTCTTGATTTCACAATTACGATAACGAAAATTAATGTTTTAAATCTACATATATTTATATGGATACATTTATATTTATACATGTAGATATTTGGACACGGATAAATATTTTTTCCAAGTTAATTTATGTTTATTATCTCATATCAAAATAATAAGATCGGATATTTTTTCACACACACTATCATATATATTTTTAGGTGGATATTGATATGTATTTTAATTTTGATGGATAGGAATATTAATTTTTTAACGAATATGGATATAAAAAATAAAAGAAGTTTAAATTATTTTTATAGATATTAAAACAAATACGAACACTACAACAAAATTGAGCTATATTGACGTTTTTTTCAAAAAAAATGTCACAAAATTAGCTGTTGTTAAATATATAACAATGATATTATTCATTGCGAAATGATTTTTCGTACTTGAAAGTAGCGATAAATGTCATATATGTCGTTATATCATTAGCAACGATCTACACAACGATGTATATCCTTTGTTATTTTTCAAACTTCTAATTATTCGTCGTTAAATTTTGAACTAAAAAATAGTGATGACTAGTTGATATTTAAAAAAAGTAATGGATAAGTGTTACTATATGAATTGTCGCTAATGATAGTGACAGATATACTATTCATCGTTAATTTCAAGTATGAAAACTCATTTCGCAACGAATAATATCGTCGTTATATATTTAACAATGGATGATTTAGTGATAGATTTTGAAAAAAGTGTCATTATAGCTCAATAAATGGGATATCACTTTTATTTTTTGTAACAAGGAGATCGGGTAATTTGTATCCGTTCGATACATATTCATATTTATGGAAACCAATATAATATAGATATCATTTTCTATATTTTGATAAAGACACAGAAATAACTATTAGTTATATATCTGCCTAGAAAAATACTACTATCATTTTTATTTTGTCATATTTTTTATATAAGCAATACATATATCATTTTTAATTTTTTTAGATCATATATACAGATGTTCTAGGATTCTTCCTATTTGTGAGTCTATAATTTTTCCATATATTAAGTATGGCTCTTGAAAATATTCAAGTATATTTCTCAAAGATATCCATAACTATATCCAAAAAGTTATATTATTTTGTATATATCCATATCAAAAAATGAAATTTAATATATTCTTATCTACATTCGCAAACTAATTAACTTCTGTTAGGATTATAAAAATGTATGCATCAAGTGAAAGAATACCTTTAAATATAGTTACTTTTATTAGTATAAATGGGAGGTCTATTTATATTAAATATTTGTGGTACAGGATATAGATGCAAAATGGTGGGAGAGAAGTGCAAAATCCCCACCCAAATCGGCACTTGAGGTGTCCTTTTGGGCATTCTTCCCAAATAGGCACCTCAGGTGCCGATTTATGCCTAAATTTTTAATTTTTTAATTTTCATACCCATTTATTTAATTATGATTAAATTAGTATTTATTTTGAAAAAACGTTTGTGGGTTTACCCTCAAAACCCCCCATTTTCTCTTTCTTATGGGACCCACTATCTATTCTTTATTTAAATATTATGTGCCCCCACATACTTCATTCTCACCTCAAGTAGGGAACGGACAACAATTTACATATGCATGTCCCGACTTGACCTTAGGGCAAAACATGGTCGATCGAATAAACCGAATAGAGAGGCATGTACATCATAATTCCCTAGACTTGATTGACTTTAGTAATCAAGACTATATTGACCAGCCTTCATATCACATTCGGAGCCTACACATTCACAGGATTGGACTTATGAATTCAATATACGAGCCCCTCGTTATTGACTCCATCATATGAGGCTCTGACCAATATCTGCCATTCAGATGGTGCTCTGACCAATATCTGCCATTCAGATGGTCCATACTCAACCCAGCATTACATGCTAGAGTCTAGGTATGTTGAGTATGAGACCCCAAATTCTCAGAAATATCGTCCAATTGAGTAGACTTCTCCCATGATTTGTCATGATGACTTTTTGGAGGATGACATTTCTAGGCTTATCCAAAAAAATAAATCATTTGGTGCCAAGTTGAGAGATGTCTTGAACATATTGAACTCAATTAATGCCAGCTTGGGTATGAAAGTGGAGAACATCATGAGTAGTTTTGTTGTTGAGAACAGAGCGAACATTAGGGAACCCACACACTATGTACAGGTGGAGTCTATTCTACCTTCCTCTTCTACTAACCACTTGCCCTCCAGTCCAGAGTCTGACCATTCGTCCATCAAAAACACCAAAAAATTGAAAAACCAGAAAATCTCATAAAAATAGAAATGAAAAAGACCTTAAAAAAATGGATCCTGCCCTAAGTGAAGCTCGATGAAGAATTGATTTTTAATCTTCTCTTAATAAAGGCCATAGATCACTTCCCCGTCAAACGATTTGTGAGAAGTAAATTGATGCCTAAGAGGTCAGGTAATAAGAGAACAAGGACAGAAAGACACATAGTGTCTACGGACACCTCCTTGGTGACGGGGAGAAAGGCCAAGAGCTACAGAGTGAAGCGGTTGCCCCGAGTTGAGTGTGAAATCAAAGACACAATTTTTACCCATGCGAGAATCGATGATGACCCATCAATAAATATCCTCCCGACCTCCGTGTTTGAAAGCTCAAACTCGGATCACTTAGTAGGTCCAGAGTGATCCTTCAGCTTATAGATCGATCCAACAGGCGAGAGGAATCATTTCAGTCATCATCACTTTCCCAAGGTGCTCTACTCCAGGTGGACTTCACGATCATTGACATTGAGCATCGATGAGAGTTTACCCAGTCTCCGATTATTTTCGGGAAGCCGATCTTAGTCTTGGCTAAGGTGACTATAGTTTACGAGACTCGGGAGATTGATTTTACAACATTAGGAGCGCTCCGACCTCACCCATTCTTTGATACACTTTACTCTAAGGTGGTCCGCATATCCGCTGATAGTCGTTACCACCAAGATATAGATGAGTCTTGTCTCTTTACTACACCTGAGATACCGACTGTCCGGACGACCGTTGGTTCAGAGACTCCCCACACCTCCACTTCACCAACTGCTTGCACCACCACCGTGACAGCTTCTAAGGAGGACTCACAGCCCGAAGCTATCATTGAGTCAGACACGACTTTTGCTAATTGCCTCGACCATTTTGATGATCCAACACAAGAGTCCACTAATGTCAAGCCATCTGAGATCACTAGCACCTACCCAAGACGTGTGTTGACCCTTCAGGAATATTACAATATATATGGTGACTCATCTGATGAGGAACCCATGGTCAGCACCGCACCACATCCTGGACCTTTAAAGGAGACAACAAATACTAAATTGACCCCACACAAAAACACAGTTGCTCCCTCCTCTAGTCAGTTATCTAGTGAGAGGAAGTCGAGAATTGATTCCTCAAGGTGTTCCCCCGAACCCCTCAAGGTGCGTTGCTCTCCACTCCATCTTAATGATTCTGGTTCTAGAAAACTGACTAAGAAAGTTTCCTTTAACATACCAAAGAAGGAATTTTTGTAGAAATCGTCATCGGGTCTGGATGAGGTGGTTTATATGAGTGAGCTCAGTTCAGATGTTCTCAAGCCATATCTGAGCAAGCAGCTGTGTGTCGACCCTTGTTGGACAATCCCTATACCTCACTATTATTCATCTGAGGACGATTCCGACAATGACACATATGTATATTATCCACCTCCTCGCTCCCGCAAGAATGTTCGTCATAAACCTTCTTAATCCTTGTATATTCTCACTCCTTGTAGATATTTTCTTTCCCTCCCCAGTGATTGGAATCACTCGCCTCGGCTCCATATCATTTAATTTTATGGCTATACTTATGATGACCAGATCTTAAGTATAGGGGAGAGAGTGACCCGAGTCTCTTCATCATTCTCTGTACATTCTCTAGATCTCATCGGTTCTCACACTTACTCTCGTCCTAGACTTAAGATGACCAGAGCCTAAGTATAGGGGGGACCGATGCCCATCATGTATGTATACTCATCCATTTCCCCTCTTAACCTCACCCGCCCCATTTTTTGATCTTCTTCTGTACTTAGGCTGCCATAACCTAAGTTTAGGGGGGCGGGACGACTTCTGTACTTTTTGTTATTTTAGCTCTCCTACGCTTAGCACGAGCTATGTCATTTCCTCGCTTCTTGTGCTCTGAGGACATAGCACAAGCTAAGTATAGGGGGCGTGTATATATTACATATATACTTTACCCATAGCTCGTACTTTCACGTATTTTTGTATATATTATGCAATAGTTATGGGGTGGGTAAAATTTAATTTTTTGTAAAATCCATGTATACTTGTATAGTATATTGTATAATACTTGTAAATACTCTTGTTGTAAAATAGGAGGTATACCAACAAAAAACACAAAAAATTAAAACAAAGAATTTAGGCTTCTTATTTACTCTTGCATATCATCCTTGCATTCAGAAGAAAAAATGTCTTTCACTTCATAGCATGTCATATGCATCTCATCTGCATATTTAGCATATGCTAAGTGAAAAGTTAGTGGGTTCTGAACCAAGTTATGAATAAATATTGAGGATGGATTTGATTTAACCTTAATCTACCTAATTTCAGAGGAACCCTATAGGAATTGGAGTTAAGATTTTTCAGGTCAAGTGGCTCAATTCTTTGAGTCCGCAAGTCTATGTTCACATGTCATCTTGATTGGTCTAAGTAGAATATTTCATACACAAGCACAGTTCTCTTAGACAGTGAACTAACTTGGACAAGCACCATGTACGTAGCTCTTCATTGATGAGGTGGTGAGGAGGTAGAATCCTTTGGCTTGGAGTAGCACACGGGTGGAAACGTCCATCCTCCTCTAGGGAGGGTAGTGCATCTCAACCTAGTCTAGTGGCGCCGACGTCTAACGATGGGATGTTGTGGGTTGCAGTAATACTTCAAAGAGGGATAGTTTATTGGCTCAAGAAGAAAAACTCCTTATGTACATGATGCACCTTGTATATATGTCAAAAAAAGAAAACAAGAAAGAAAAAGAAAAAATGCAGAATCTCCAAAAGTGGACATGCCTGATTGAAAAGTAAAATGCATGCTTGAGTGTATATACAAGTATAGAAAAATAAGAAGAGCTTCAAAGCTTGCAGCTGGATGACTTGGCTACACTGATCAAGATACACTAGCTACCATCCATTCTTCTCTCTACCCCCTCTTCTCGAGGCAGTTGCACTTGAATTTAGAAGGGAATACCCCGGTCCTCGAGGAAAGAGTGCTAGATTGGGGAATTAGAGTTACCTTGTTAGAGGAGGCTGGTTCTTTGCCATTTCTGATGAGGAGAGCTATATTTCACTTACACAGTACAAGTAAGACCCATAGTCATCAGAATTTGCGTATGAGGATTTGTTCTGACATGACTGTTGAAAGGACCTGAATAAGAGACTTGTGGAATGTAAAGGCTGTTATGTCTTAAATTCAAATCCCAATAAGGTTCCGTCACACTATTAATCTAGAGGTCGAGTCAAGCTCCATTTTCGTCTTTTGTGCATGACCTTGGTATGGAACCCAAAATCATTTCACTCTTGCATTTCATAGCAAGGTTTTAGTATAGGGGGTTGATGAATCTGTGATTTATCACTCTAAAAGTTGAAAATAGAGCTTTGTTCCCGAGTAATTAGCTGCATTTCATCACTTATATTGCATAATTAGCATTCATGCATGTGTAAATAATATCTGCATTTTAGCATTCATATTTGCATTAAATAAGGTGCCAAATTCACTTGTACATAATCACCTGTATATTAACTAAATTCACCTATTTTGTATCTATTTTATACTAACTCTAAATCCAATAAAATTAATTTTATAGTGTATATATTACTAATACTAATAAAGGAAAAATATCAAAAAATACTAACTTGTAAAATTGACCAATAAAAACCCAAATCCAAGTTTGAGATTAAGAACCTTAAAATGCACATATCTCTCTCTCATACAGTGTCCGATTTAGGTCTACTCACTTTCAAAGTAATAATATACATTCAAAGACCTTCAAAACAAGACTACTTTAATGAAAATCGGAGATCGTATGTGAAAGTTGGGTTTTGGGCTCCTATTGTATATTGTACATATTGACTAAAATACCCTTTATTTTATCCTTTTATTTTCTTAATTATTAAAAATCTAAAAAAAAGATTAAATTGTAAATATTCCGTTCATATTTTATCTATTTTTATTTTTATTTTTCTCTTATGTAAAAATGACAAAAAATTATAAGAGATAAAATTCGGTAGTTTATACCTATAATATACCACCCAAAAATACACTTTGTACATATGGCTTTTGATTTTTGACCCTTCATGAAAGTTGTAGATCTCGTCGAGACGAGCAACTTTTGTGTTGACCACTTTTTGATTTGAACCCTTTTGTTATTTCTTTTGATTTGCTTTACAATTTTTGATATTTCTAGGTGCGACACGTGGCGTCTCCAGGAGCCGCCACGTGTCATCCTATTTTCGTATTTTAGCTTATTTTATTTGTTATTTATTTTATTTATTTTTTAATTTATTTTTATTAATTATTTATATTTATTTATATTCTTTTATTTATTTTCTCTTTATTATTTTTAGCCTACTTATTTTATTTTATTTTATTTTTCCTTTTACTTCTTCCTTACTTGTTCCCCACTCCAAGTCTCCACCACTTCTCCATTTTCTCCACTACCCCTCCATTTTCACCGCTTTTTTTTCTAACTTCCTCCTCCTCCTCTTTTTATTCCCCTCGTCCCCTTCATTCATTTTCATCTGCCATTCTTCGAGAGAGAGGTTCAAGCCCCGTTTTAGCCGCGAGGTGACAACTCCTCCTTAGACGTTGAGCGATGATGACCTGTAGGCGAGATCCGTAGTTAGTCTCCGTGTAGTGAGCTTCCCGTCAAGCTCGCGTAGTTTCTCTGATTTTTGATCGCCAAATCAGATTGAAGCCACGATCGGAGTTTTAGCGTAGCTGCTCCGCAACCCGGCAAGAACATTCCAGGTAATTTTTCTACCTTCCTCTCAATTTTTTTATTATCAAACACTTTTTTATTGTCTGGATCATCTTCATTTTTTTACACCACATCCAATTCACAAACATCATCACATCATCACCACCACCTTTTATCCCCTACATTTTTATTCCCTGTTAAAAAAAGGAAAAAAAATAAAAATTGCAACAGAGCCATAGCCATCGACCCCACTACTCCAGCCTCCATTCACTGGCCTCTCATCGTTGGCCTCCAGCTTCTCCACCTCGCCATGGTCATCCCTTTGTTGTCGCCCTCTGCCACTAGCTCCCAAGCATATGACCCCAGCGTCGACCAGCGACCTCCGCTCTGCCGACGCCCGCACACGTGTCTCCATGGCTCTGCAACCCCCGCGCCTCCCTCCGTGGCCGCCTGCACCGTGCCCCGCGCGTGCCCACCTGCTCATGCAGCCCTTGTATGGCCCCTTCCAGCCGTTGCCGCCACACCGCACAAGGCCCCTAGATCCAGCCGTACGCTGCTCTTAGCCCACGTCACTCCACGCGGCATCGCCTCACCCGCAGCTGGCCGCTCCAGCCCATCCGTCATCGCCTATAACCCTAGCACGGTCGTGCACCACCCTCGACCTTGCGTACATGGTTGCGCTCGCCCACCGCTGCCGACCACATGCCTGTGCTCCCGACTACGCGGAGCGCCACCACCGTCGCGCACATCCTCACCGACACTCCCCCTCCACGACCGCCTCCACTACGCCCCGTGCACGCATCTCCGCCACCCTTGCCTCACACCTTTGCCCTAGCGTGGGATTGGAACCCATGCCTAAAGAAGGTCTATTTTTTATTTTTTATTTTTTATTTTATTTTGTGAAAATTACATTTGCTTCCCTTCAGGTCTTTGAAATTACAAAAGTGCCCTTAGGCACAGTTTAATTGTTTATTTCACTTTCTGTATTGCAAAGCACCTCTGACTTTGCATGATAATTTGGACATATTTCTTTCATCATTTATTTTAATGAAAAATAACACATTGTTGAGCAACTAATTCTTTATCATTTGGATATTTATTCGTATTTTTGTAAGCATTGGGTAATTTAATAGAAATTAGAGTTTGAAATTCAGTGTTATTTTGCCCATTTAAGCTCTGAAATTCGGACATACATATTTCTTGCTCCAAAAATTGTGAAAAATTTGTAGATGTTGCTTAAGTGCTCTTTACTTACTATCCAAATTTCATCTAAATTGGAATTGTATTATGCATAAAATAAATAGTTGAGTGATTTTTGTAATTGATTTTTAATTAAATCCACGAATATCATTTTTATGAAATTTCAACTCTCCTGGATTTCAAATTAAAATATCTATTTGAGATAAATTATTTTCTAAATGTATTTCGTGGATTTATTAGAAATTAAACACTCACAATCACTTTGTTTTTCTTAAAAAATTCACTAAAAAATCATAAGTTGTCAAAAAAAATTTAAAAATATTATCATAGCTTCATTTCATCATTTTTAACTTTTAATGAAAATTTCATAATTTTTCATTCTGTTTGCACAAAAATTGCATAAAAACCCATAAAAAGTTTGTATTTTTCATCTATGCATCTTAAATCAAAAAATTCCAAAAAAATAGATGTTGCATTCACCGTTGGATTAAGTTTTTAAGAAAAATATAACTTGGCTAGATTTACTTAATTTAATATTAAAATTAATTTGGCTAAGTGACTTGTTTTCTTAAGAACTTGGTTCAATCGCATTTGTGCATTTGCATTTTTATCGCATAAAAAAATTACAAAAATTTTCGCTTGGAAAACTGTGGGCTAATTGGTCTAAGTTGATCCAAAGTTGTTCCTTTGCCTCCTTGAGTTGATCCTGGGGTTTGCCCAGGTTAAAAATACATAAAACCACACATTAATTCATTCGTTGATTATTCGATTCGTGCGGTTAATATTTGATCGATCCTGATTGCCCGACTACAACAACAAAACGACGCGTTTAAATTAACAAGGGTGATTTTCAGATCAATCAGTGGCTCTGATGGAAGCGGCCTGAAGTGCTTGAAGTGTTGCACATTGTGCACAATTGAACATGCATAAATTGAATCTTAGGTTAGAGCCAAAAATCCTACATAGGTTTTGACTACTGAATTTAAAACATTTAGTCATAGTGAGGGAAACCTTAGTAGAGTGTGTGATTAAAGGACATCGCATTTGGCACCGCCCTTAAGAAATACTGATAGTCATTCTACGATATGTATACTTGCATGCATATTGGTTGAAAGTGGATGCAACTGAGCGTAGGAATTCGGGATAGTCCTTAAATATACAAACTGATTTTTGGTCAATCTTTTTGTGTGCTTGAGTTTTTGTAAGCAATAAATTATAATTTTGAAAAAAATAACTGCTTCTGCATCAACTTGCATTGTGTTAGTGAATTAAACATTGTCTTGTGTTTGAAATGGGAAATCTTAAGGATTTTGCTATGTTGGTTCCTCTTGGGTCATTAACAAGCATATCTGTTCATATGACTTGGTCAACACAGCACCTGAAAGTAGATTGCAAGTCCTCGTCTCCATAGCTTTTTGCAAAACAAGGGATCTTAGAGACGATACTTAATCCTTCTATACTAACCAAGCAAGGGCCCAGAATATTGTGTTCAATGAAGGATGACATTAAAGAAATAACATGACTAATGGAAGAACAGGAAAATAAGAAACTTGAATTCACAAAATCGATCAATTCTAAAGAAAATTCCTGAACCCGAGATCCATTGTTGGAGGACCTCACTAAATTTCTACCATGACCAGGATCTGAACTTCAATCATCTGGTTTTCTAGAGCCATTCACTTTTAAGGAGCACCATTCATTGGATATCGATATATCATGTCATCCCCCATGTACACCATCTGAATTATTTGAGGATGTCATTGGAAACAAGCATGGGAGGTTTCATGAAATCATCAATGCAGGAAAAGAAGATGTTCTTGATCAAACTCGAGGAACAATTTTACAATCTGATAATCTAGATTTTGAGAATATAAAAGAGGAGTTTCTCAGCTCAATCATATTTCCATCCACTCCCACTGATCTTGAACCAAATAATTTTGTTGACATTCTTGAATGCTTACCATGTGATTCTCGGAAGTCATAATGCTCTAGAAACATATAACGTGAATTTAAACAAGTTTGAGGATTCTGAATTTGGTACTTCACTATGTGATTTAGAAAAGCCAATTTTAAATTTTGATTTTATGGACTATATTCACTGTGTGACCCATTGTCGCAGCCGTGTACCGCCACACCCTCCTCCTTGACGCCACCACCTCGTTATGTTCCCCCACCACCATCGCTCCAGGGAGAAGGAAGGGGTCCTAGGGACCCGTCCTAATTTTCATTTTTATTTAATTTTTTATAACTTTTTTGGACCTAATTGTAATTTCGTAAAACAATTATTTATTTTCTGCATTTTTCCAATTTCTAATTTTTATATTCTGTATAATTTGCTTTTATTTTATTCAAGTTTTTATTAATTACATTTTAGTCCCTCTAGGACCATTCTGCAATTCTCGTAAAATTTAATTCTTTTCCTGCAATTTTCTCATTAATTTTTTATTGGCATAATTTTATTTATGTCCAGATATATTTTCTTAATTACAATTATGCCCTTACCTTTCAATTTTTTTGTAATCAAGATCCCTAAGTTTCTCAGAAAATAACACAAATGCCCTTGGCACATTCAAAAATCACCAAAAATAGCAGCAAATCTGAAAAATTCCTAGAAAATTCCTGCACAATCCTTATGGTCTAGAACCTAGTAACAGTCTTTCGACATGTTTTAAGGCTTTAAAAACAAAAAACTAGGATTTGGTTTGGTGTAATAAAGTCCAAAATGCCCTTGTAAATAGAATAAAAATCCGTCGAGTCCATGTAGGTCGATCCTCTACTTGCCCTATGTTTAGTTTAATATCTGTTGGCTTGTAGTTAAACAAAAAATTATCTGAATATCTCAATTTCGTGTGTATACACAATGATGCACAAAAATACACTTTTAGCACATTGAAAATCCACATCTTCATTTTGGCGTTGTTGCCGAGGACTCGACAACTTTTGAATTTACTGTTACATTTTTTTTCTTTTAATTTTGTAAACTAATTTCATTTGTCTTTCATTGCAGGTAAAAAAATTCAAAAAAAAGTTGATCTATCTCGCACTCTCTTATATCTCTTATTCTCTCTAGCTCGTATTCTGGATCCAACATACCGCACACTGTAAGATCTTTCCAATAACTTAGACATTTCTAGGTTCTTGCATTTGTGTGTGTATTTAAAAAAATCAGAAAATCATAAAATTAAGTTCTTCTGCGGCATTCATCTCTATGGATCGCTCTCCCTCTGCTCGCTAATTAAACAAGATTACTAATTGAGTTGCTCGCTTAATCAGATAAGTCCGAAAAGACACCGTGTGGCTCGGACGAAAGTGGTCTGAAGTGCTCAAAGTGTTGCACATTGTACACAATTGCACATGCACAAATTGAATCTTAGATTAGAGCCAAAAATTCTACATAGATTTTGACTAATGAATTTAAAACGTTTAGCCATTTTTCAGTGAGGGAAACCTTAACATGTGACTAAAGGACACCGCATTTGGAATTATCCTCAAGAAATACGGGTAGTCATTCTTTGGTATGTATACTTGCACCCATACTGGCTGAAAGTGGATGCAACTAAGCGTAGGAATTTGGGACATTCCTTAAATCTACAAATAGATTTTAGGTCAATCTTTTTGTGTGTTTGATTTTTTGTGAGCAATAAATTAAAATTTTAAAAAGATAATCGCTTCTACAACAACTTGCGTTGTGTTGGTGAATTAAACATTATCTTGTGTTTGAAATGGAAAATCTTAAGTATTTTGATATGTCAGTTCCTCTTGGATCGTTAACTAAGTATATCTGTTCAGATGACTTGGTCAACACGCCACCTGAAAGTAGATTGCAATCCCTCATCTCCATAGTTTTTTTGCAAAACAAGGGATCTTGGAGATGATAATTAATCCTTCTATAATGATCAAGCAAGGGCTCTGAATATTGTGTTTAACGAAGGACGACATTAAATAAATAACAAGACTAATGGAAGAGCAAGAAAAGAAGAATCTTGAGTTCACAAAATCGATCAATTCCAAAGAAAATTCATTAACCCCAGATCTACTGTTGGAGGACCTCCTCAAATTTTTATCACACTTAGAATCCGATCTTCCTCATCTGGTTTTCTAGAGCCTTTTACATTTTAAGGTGCATCATTCATTGGATATCAATCTATCATGTCATCCCCCATGTACACCATCTGAATCATTCGAGGATATCATTGGAAACAAGCATGGGGGATTTTATGAAGTCATCAATGCATGAAAAGAATTCATCAATGAAGGAAAAGAAAATGTTCTTTATCAAACTCGAGGAACAATTTACAATCAGATAATCTAGACTTTGAGAATATAAAAGAGGAATTTCTCATCTCAATCATATTTCCATTCACTCCCATTGATCTTGAGCTAGATAATTTTGTTGACATTTTTATGCTCGCCATGTGATTCTCGGAAGTCACAATGCTCTAGAAATAGATAATATGAATTTAAACAAGTTTGAGGATTCTGAATTTGGGTTTTCACTGTATGATTTGGAAAGGCCAATTTTAGATTTGATTTTATGGACTATCTTGATTTTGAATTTAATTTTAAAAAGAATAAAATGATATAATCACAACATTCCTTACTTAAATAAATCAGAATGAACTTCATAAGTCAAGTGATAGAATTTTTGAGCTAGATATTATAATATAACTTATGAGTTTGTGAATGAAATTGAGAATAATTTTGGTGAAGAAGAGATTGATATTGATTCATGTGAGAATTTAACTTCCGAGACAAAATCTGAGAACAGAGATAAAACTGTTTATGATTCGTGCAATGGATGATATGAATGAAGAAATTGAGATATTGAGTGTTGCGTACCTTTTCTCAACAACCCCTAACCTGGTGTCAGAAGTCTTCCTCGATGGATCTCTCGGGGATGAGAAAATAATGTCTACCTCCATTTCTTTCCCAACATGGGAAGAAGAGAAACTTCACTTAGTGTATGAGCCTCAATCCACATTCTCTATCATCGAGTGAATTTAAGATCAGGATGACCTTATGTTCCATGATCCTTTCTAGATCAAAATCGAGGAATACCTCCAACCACTCGAGTATGACCGACTTTCCAATTCAAAGGCTCAACCTTGTTTGGACCATCTTATGTGGTCACATCCTCATTGGTTGTTAATATAGAGGAAGATCACACTAATTTCATGCATACTTCCTTTGATCCATCCATCCCTCCCGTACTTCAAATTGAACATGCTGAGCTTGAATCCCGATGACATGATCTAAGTTTTGATTTGGAATCTACAAATGATGCCATCCAAGATAATTATAGTGATATGGTGGAGGGAGATGATTATGAAGCACAATTGATGTTCGATGACTTTGTACCCAACTCCATAAGCCTTCCAACTCCACATGCCAATTCTACACACTTCATGTCATCCGTGATGCAATCCCACTATACCATCTCCATCCATTGGCCTCATCACGGGATTTCAAATACAGATGCCACAAATACTCAAGACAGGGTATTCCTAATCTTGAAGCCCGACTGGGGGCATTAAAACTAGCACACATTGTGGAATTCCTCCCATAGTTATCTTTCAAGTATTTCTTTTGTTTTTCCCTCTTGTTTTTTGTAGTTAAACATAAGTATGGGGGCAATCATATAAAAAATCAACTGTAAAATAAAAAAACATCATTCATTTGTTGCATCTTGCACCATCTTCAATCATGTTGTCTTTTTTTTCATTTTTTATCACCATAGGGGCATGGCTCTTGCTAAGCATGGGGGTGCATTGCATTCCATGCATGTCATTTTCATTTAAAAAAATACATCTCATTTCATGTGTTTAAAAAAATCCAAAAATATTTTTCTTTTTATTCTTTTCTTATTCAACTTTTTTCATAATTTCAAAAAAACACTTTGCATCATTTTTACATATTTTACAAAAAAACATTTGCATATATCCAAAATCATACAAAAATTCCCAAAAAAATCTTTCAAAAAATTTAGAAATTTTTTTCAAATATCCAAAAATATTTTCCCCATTTCCTTCTAACTTTTGGGATTTTTAGTCTGATTTTTACAGGTTTCGGACTTAGATTAATAAATCCTTAATCAATTTAATTCAAAGGATTTATTTAGGATTGAGTATTTTATTTCTTCAGGTCTATTTTAGACTTTATTCCTTGAGTTCTGCTAATTTTATGCGGTGACCAAAATATGTGTTAGATCACCTTGATAGCTTTAACACTCTTCTACTCTCGGTTGATTTTTGAACAAATTATAGATTACATCTTAGTTTAACTTGTGTGTATGAGGGATTGTTTCGATCTCTAGCAAGGGAAGGGAGTGACTCTGAATCTCGGGAAAGCAAAATTCAATGATCTAAGTTTAGGAACCACTTATTTTCTATAAGTTTGGGTCCGTCAGCAAATTTATCATATACATGTAGCTGAAAATCGTATTCTATGCATGTACACTCTTGATGCCTAACACCACAAAAATTCTATAAAAAAGAAGGAACAATAAGGGATGCTTGTTCCAAAAATACAAATGCAAAGTAAAGATCTACCGAAAAAAATTCTACTCAAATAATCCAGCTCTACCAAATAAGCGAAGTAGCATACCAATGTTGCTGTCAGTTTAAAAGAGGTCAAAGAGGTCCAGGGTTATGCTCTGCAAAAAGAAAAAAGAGAGAGTAATGGACCAAAGCGGTCTACGGAAAACCCATGAAAATTCAAGTTTTCTATAATTTGCACCCATTTTCTTTTGCGGACAGATTCAAGTGAAAGGAGAATAAACCTAGACTTAGAGAGAATAAAGGCTTTAGATTTTGTGAATCTCTTGGTACCATGCTTAAGGTTGTATGGTGTACTTGTCATGCAAGTTGAGATGAGCTATAACTTTCACACACAATCAAATTCAACTCAAGGTTAAAGAGAATATCTATTGATCAAGATGATCTGACTTGACCTAAGGATAGAACCAACTAAAATTGTTAGAGAGGGCTGATGAGTTGAATACTCGAGTCTAATAGGAGCTCGAACACATTATTAATCGAAAGGTCAACTTAGTCTTTGTATGTTATTTGTTCAGACCTGGCTTAAAATCTCATGACCTTGTGTGTGTGTCTGATGCAAACCCTCTCTGAGCATTATCTAATTGTTTTCTCTTTCTCTTTGCATATCATTATTTTGCTCGGGACTAGCAAAAACTAAGTATGGGGGGTATGTGGAATCTACGATTTATCATGTTTTTATACCTTTTATTTAGCAAAAATCATGTTTAACCAATTGCATTTTTCTTCATTTTGTGCATAATTTTCATCTCATTATTTTCATTTGCTTTTCAAATCGTTTAAAATTCCATAAATTTTTCTTTACCAAAAAATGCATTAATTTATTTTGTAATTGTTAGAAAATAGGAAGCGGAAGCGAAATTGATAAACAAAGCATAAGAACATAAAGATAAAACATGGAACACAAAAGATTTTACGTGGAACCCGACTCCCTAAGGAGCGAGATGAAACCAAGGGAGAAGCCCTCAAAGGGGCATATGTTGCATTGCTTTTTTCTCAATGGTTACTGAAGGTCTGGGGCTCCTTATATAGACTCCACAGAGCCTCAAAGTCTCACCACTGGTAGATGTGGGACTAAACATTAGGATGGGGTAAATAGATCCTGGAGAGATCCATTTACCCTCCTACAACTCATATGGCGTACAACCAAATACTCCAACACTCCCCCTCAAGCTGGAGCATGCAATGCTCAACTTGGATAAACAGAAAGAAACTCAACTCACACTACAAGACACTACAGACAATATCATCTCAACGTGCACAACCGATGGCTGTTGTCAAGGACGCTGCTTCTCATGTTGTGCTGGTGAGGAGGACGAATGGGCTAGAGTGTGAGTTAACTGAATCTCCTCGTCAGAGAGCATGTGCTCTAAACTGCATCTGTCAGAGTCACTGCAACTGTAAATGAGTCTCCTCATCGGGGTTCTCTGGCCCGCCACAATAATGTGGACAACTGCTCCATATCTGAAAAGGACCGAACTGAAAAGGTCGTGGAAGTGTAATACTCATCGGAATCCATGGTCACTGAAGAGTGGAGCCTGAAATGTCTCCTCGTTGGACAACTGGGTCTCTCCCATCTGTCATAGAGGATGGTACACTACTCTAGAGCACCTATGATACCACATGAAAACGCTTGCCCACATGGCATAGGGAATGGTCCTCTACTCTGGAGTCCCTATGGCTCAGATGAAAACTCTGGCTGACAAAACAAGAATGATGGGGACCACTACAAAAGATGGCACACATGTGCTCATCTGAAAAGACCACATACATGTGTGTGTCTGAAACTGAAGACTCGGAAAACCAATCGTCGAGTCTGAAATCACGCATCAAACTAGGACTTGAAATTCGAACGTCGAATCTGGAATTGCGCATCGAAATTCTTCACCTGAAAAACTGCAGAGTCTGAAAGCTGACTGGTCTTGACATCTGAATCTGACCTCTGAATCTGAACAAGACCTGTGACTCTACATATACTCTCCCTTTCTCCCATACTGGTCGGAAAATATGACATCGACCAAGTTGGGAGAAGGCAAAGAAATTGGGGTTAAACAAAACATACATAAGCCGATAATCAAGAGTATATATTTTTTTCTCGGCTTTTCTTGCAAATTATTTTTCTGGCTATTTCCAATTTTTTAATAGCTATCCATTTTTTTAAATAACCTGTTGACACAACATTTTTTACGGCTTTGCTTTCTCATAATTTTTTTAATCATTTTTTTAAAATTATGTACGCCTTTTTATTTGTATGTGCCTTTTCTCTCCTTTTTTTAAACAAAAATATCCCTCTTTTTTTATGGCAGGCCCTTGCTCCCCCCTTTTTTAAAAAAACGTAGCCCACTTGAACCTTACAATAAATAATCCACACACTTTTTTAAGAGACAGCCCTTCAGGCTTTAGGGTTCTTGTGAACCCTTTTTTAAATGCCATCGCCCCACTGGGGCTCCCCCCCTCACGTCGTCGTACCACTGGGGCTCCCCCTCCTGCTGCCTGCGCGAGAGAGGAAGGCTGGGAGAAGTGCCTGGGGTACCAGGGTGCCTTGATGTTGCTCCAACTGCGGTGGTGCCACTTCATGCACGAGGCAACATCGAGGTCATTATTGCTGACTGGTTCGAAGAGGGAGGGGTGACGAGAGGGTCACATCGCCAGCGCAAAGTCACCACCCACGCAACGAGTTCTGGAACAGGCGCGTGAGTCGCTCGCCGTAATATTGTCGCCTAGAGCTTATGAGGCGGAGCGGGCCTGGAGATACGAAGATCGGGTTATGTCCACGCCAGGAGTGTTCTTGCGTCGCCATGATCTGGAGAGGGTTTCTTCACCGCCTGGGTTTTCTTCACTAAGGGAGGCAATGCACGAGCCCTCTTCCTCAGGCCTTTCATCCAGGTAGCTGTAGTGTAGATATGATGAAGAGGGTTCCCATAGCGTGGGAACCCTAGTTCCTGGAGATCGAGAAGGTGAGAACACCTCCTCTTAGTGAACTGCGCTGGTGAACAACTCATATGCTCGCTTGGAGAAGCCCGCGCAAACTTTACAACATGTTATGGTTTCAGAAAACCCTCAAACATGAACATGAACGGGGATCGATCTGAAGGAGATTTCCATAATAGATCTCGAACAATAATAATCTAATCGAACGAATCTCGAACGTAAAAAATAAAAGACAAACTCCTCGAGAATCGACCTGCTCTGATACCATATTAGAAAATAGGAAGCGGAAGCGAAATTGATAAACATAGCATAAGAATAGAAAGATAAAACATGGAACACAAAAGATTTTACGTGGAACCCTACTCCCTAAGGAGCAGGATGAAACCACGGGAGAAGCCCTCAAAGGAGCATATGCTGCATTGCTTTTTCTCAATGGTTACCGGAGGTCTGGGGCTCCTTATATAGCCTCTAGAGAGCCTCCAAGTCCCACCACTGGTAGATGTGGGACTAAACATTGGGATGGGGTAAATGGATCCTGGAGAGATCCATTTACCCTCCTACAAATCATATGGCGCACAACCAAATACTTCAACAGTAATAAATATGGACTGCAAGCTCATATTAAGTATCTAGCATTTTTTCAGGCCTAGCTTAGAAGAGGTCTAAAGGGGATCCATTCCCCTCCCTCTTCATTTGCAAAAAAATGAAAAAAAATGCTAGAAAACTCTATAGCTAAGGTCAAGATGATGTCAGTGTTTAAAAAATTAAAAAATAATGGTGTTGATGTCAGCACTGACATCGATGCCATCTTCAACCCCAACCACACTCGCTCGTCGCCCATTCCTCTTCGATCGCACGCAACCATCGCATGCCTCCTCCCTTCCCCGCCTCGCCAACGGCCATACGCCTCCTCCCTTCCACGCTCCACCAACGACCACATCTTATATGAGGGCGGGAGAGGCCATCATCAAGGAGACCCAAAAACATCGAACCCATCAAGGGCTTCCGCCCTCCTCCTCAACCGCCACCGCGAGCCTCCAACGCTCGTCGTGTCTCCTGTGCCCCTCCTCACCATCATCGCAACCGCGTGCCGCAGTGCCCTCCTCTTCAGCGCCACCACCTCCCTCCGTGCTCCTGCCACCATCGCTCCAAGAAGAAGGAAGGGGTCCACCCTTCCTAATTTTCATTTTTCTTTAATTGTTTTATTTTTTGGTCCTAATTGTAATTTCGCAAAAAAATTATTTATTTTATGCAATTTTTTCCAATTTTCGATTATTATATTTTGTATAATTTGCATTTATTTTATTCAAGTGTTTATTAATTACATTTTAGTCCATCAAGAACCATCCTACAATTCTCGCAAAAATTAATTGTTTTTCTGTAGTTTTCCCATTAAGTTTTTTATTGCCACAATTTCATTCCTATCCAGATATGTTTTCTTAATTACAATTATACCCTTAACTTTCAACTTATTTGCAATCAAGTCCCTACATTTCTTAAAAAAATACACAAATGCTCCTGACACTTTCAAAAATCACCAAAAATAACAGAAAATTCAAAAATTCCTAGAAAATTCTTATGCAATCCTTATGGTGTCTAGAACATAATGATAGAAGTTTCAACATGTTTTAAGGATTTGAAAATAAAAAGAAAAATAGGATTTGGTTTGGTGTAATAAAGCCAAAATACCCTTGTAAATAGAATAAAAATCTGCGTAAAAATGTCTGAGTCCTTATGGATCGGTCCTCTACTTGGTACATGCTTAGTTTAACATACGGTGGCTTGTAGTTAAACAAAAATTATCTTAATATCTCGATTGTCGCATGTGCACACAACAACACACAAAAATACACTTTTAGCGCACTGAAAATTTGTGTCTTCAGCCATCTATCTAGTCATCCTACTACCCTCTCCATCTTACTGTCATCTACTTGAAACCTCTTGAGCCATCACTACTGCAAGTACCTCACGGGTCATCTACTTGAGCCATCATCCCCTAAAGCAAGTACATCATGAGCCATTATCCCTAGCCATATACTCCCTTCCCATCACCCCTAGCCGTCCTACTATCCTCTCCATCCTACCGGGAAACAAGTACTCTAGCTGAAACAAAGAACGACAACTATGTCCCCTTGAATCTTTCATTTCATAGGCCTCCATAGTACCACGTACTTTGTTATCTCCCATCACGTTATTTGCTCTTCAGCTCTCCCTTCTCCTCAAAATGCAGACCCACCACCACGTTATCCAAGTACCAAATAGCACTATCTCCCCATTATCGGAATCACATCTCCCTCATCATTAAAGCATAGCATCTCCATTAGAGCATACACATTATTCACATACATATACATGTATATAAAGTGCATGCGAGCATACACACCAAGTATACATTCATGCATATGCAAAATGAAAAGCTAACACAAAAATCTAATCAAAATAATGGGTCCAAATAGTATTACTCACATTGGCATGTAATGTGGCTAGAAGATTATATCAAATTGAAGTTTCAACAAACTCTAGATTAATGACATTGTTGTATCTACTTCTTCCACCTCTTAAGGATCCTATTACCCTTATCATTTCTTCTTTCCCTTTACCTTTACCTTTTCATTTGCTCCGCTTCTGCATCCCTCTAGTAGATAACTATTTGTCACAACATCTCGTATATAATCCTCCACTTCATCTTTATCATCATCCTCATCGTCGTTCTCAATGCCGTCATCGATAATGGCCTTTCCAACCCTTTGAGTGTTCCTATAATTTCAAAAATATAAGAAAATATGTCTAGGAGAAGCAAATCAAATTTGATATGTAGTATATTACAAAGTAGTCTGTGGGTTTCTATAATGTTGAGCATGGTATGCACTCTGCCCATCACATTCAAAATATTTACAATGTTATTTGATATTTGGTTAATCTGGGTCGGATCTACACTAGCCCCGGATATCTGTGTGTATTGTGAGAGGGGTGGATCATAAACACATGTTGCACCAGGAGTCTTGCAACTAGATTCCCACGATAATTTGGGGCGGAGTCCCCCAATGCTTGCCTTGGTTGGACCTCATCTACTGATGATCAAATCACCTACTTCTAAATCTTAGTGTCAAAGAGTGGACTCTCTTCTCATATTTTTTCATCGAAAAGCGTGTCATAGCGGTTCTGGTAAGTCATTATCCGATAATTGCATATTTTCTACTTAAGAATGAAATGATCATAAAAAGTCGAAAATACCTCATAGCCATAATCTAAGCCTCAAATGTTGACCACTCATTGCTCACATGTGTGTCTTCAACTAAGTGTCGACTCACATTGCGAAGCCGCATGCTACCATAATGATGAAATTAACAATCACATAATAGTTATTTCGATTCCATGATGTGATTAGATATGTACAAATTCAACCCTTATGATCCCGAAGCTATTGGCACCATTGATCAATCCGATCTCTTGCTTCCTTATGTATCCTTTATGCAACAGAATGCCTCCCAAAGTCGTCAGAAGCAAAGAGATCACAATATCGATTCCATCTGCATGGAAGCATACAATTTATTGATTTCAAATATTATATCAACAACAGTAATAAGCAAAATATTATATCAATAACTATAATAAGCGAAAGTTCCTTACCTATCAAGAGTGCACCATGAAGGATGGAACTCCTTCGCCCTCTCCCAATTCACTTCCCCATCCAGCTTAGCTATCACAACCTTCATTGCTTTATAAATGATGTATATGATCCTTTTAGTGGCCAAGTGAGCCAATGGAACATGAAACAAGTGTACCCGGCAATCATGGGCGGATGTCATATCTGTTATGATTTTCATAAGCATTTCAATTAAACATATACGGAACAAACGAACTGTTTTTTTAGGAATAAAGATACTCATGTAGACACCTTCAAAAAGCCTCTACCTGTCATATGGATTCTTGCGAGTCCATATGTAGTCCTTACAGTAACCCTCTTCCAAGCCTTGCACATTTTTTTCACGACATTATTTTGATCCTTCGAAGTATACCTAGATCAAATAAGTGTTCTAAATAAGTTTTGACATACTACAGTTGAAATATATGAATATTAAAAAATACATGTAAGGGATACCATAGGGCAAGAACTCCAGGAATCGATGTGTAACTGGAGCCTCGTCTGGAGTGGTGGTGGGATGGTGAGCTACATCTATTGCATCGCGAATTGGTTGATCTTCGTGGTTTGAAGACTGTGGAGCAGGTTGATGATCATCACCAGTAGGTGGATGGCTTGAAGTGGGTACCAAATACCAGAGCAAGTGCAAGAACAACTATATTTTAAGAGAGATGCATTGTTGAACAGATGCACTCATCTTTAAACTGCACGATCCATCAATTGTAAATAAAAAACATAATATGAAATCATGTTTATATAACATGAGAATATATAGATTTTTCATTACCCTATGGTGTGTGTGCAAGTGGGATGGAAGAGCCGACCATCATCTCTAGAACCACCACATTGGCCAAAACCACTCCTCCCAAACGAAGATCCATCTCTCGCAATTTCCATAACTACATAGGATAATAAATTTTACAATATTAAGCAGGTATTCAAAAAATGAATTTGAGTAAATAAAAAAATTACATTGAATTAGAATATTGAATGTCTTATCATTACTAACCTACCGCTCGGGAATCATTGACATGCATTGTTAATGTTCTCGTTCAAAGATTAATATGCATGTCGAAACTTGACCTTCTTCTGAGTTGCCACTGGTGTCAATACACACACGAGCGATCCTTCTTGATACCGTTAATATATCATCTCTCACTTCTTTACGGTTAATTTGTACCAGCATACTTGCATTTTTACTTATATACATACCCACATATATAAATACGTGCATACATAATGGCATATATACATACCTCCATACAAAGCTACATACCAAACACTCTTACATACCCAACACACACATACCCACCCATATACATATATAGCCATCTGCTTATATACACCTACATACATACAAAGCTTCATATGCACATATATACCCACATTCTTACATACATTCGACAAACATATTCAAATTTTTGCCTACATACTCAAATGCATACCTATAACCTTACATACATACATACTTGCATTCATACCCACATAGACACCAACACACTTACATATGTATACATACCTACATGCATACATACATAACCACTGCCCAATATGTACCAACATAGTTACATTCATACTTGCATAAATATCCACATACATAAATACATACATGCATACATAATGTCATACATGCATACCTCCATACACAGCTATATACCCACATTCTTACATAAATACCACATACATAATCACCCATATACCCATATATACATAACCACCCACCTATATATACCTATATACATACAAAGCTACATATGTATATACATGCCCACATTCTTACATACATACCGTGCACATATCCACATTATTTCCTGCATACCCACATGCATAGCCCTACCCTTACATATTATGTTCATACCTACATAGACACATGCATGCTTACATACATGCACATACCTACATACATAGCCACCAACTAATTAGTATCCACATAGTTATATTCATACTTATATTCATACTTATATACATACCCACATACATAAATACACACATACATAATGACTTATACACATACCTTCATACAAAGCTACATACCCACATTCTTAATACATACTACCCACATACCCATAATCTTACCTGCATATCTGACAGGCCGTTGAATATCCTATGTTAATTTTATCCTTCTGTTGTAGCTCAAAAATCAACGGTTAATCAAAACTACAAGAAAAATATTGTTCAATTAATCTAATGTGACAATTATTTATTTTACTTTGACAAGTCTCAAGGTCGAACTCAGGTAGGTAATGTGAGTGCATAGAATTAATTCTTCGACAAATCAGAGCTATGTTTTCAAAAGGATTTTTTTGGGTTTTACATTTTTCGAAATTTTTATGGATTTTTTAATAAAAGATGCAATGTCTTGAAGCAAATATGATGAATAATTTTTTAGATTTTTAAAATACTAAGGATTAATTAAAAATGTAGACGAACAACCACCCTGATTAGCAATAAATAAATTTTAAAAAAAACTTAAATAATCTCAGAAAATCTAAGAAAAATCTCAATGATATTTCAATTAATGATTCACACATGGTTATTTTTTTCACAAGATATTGCAATTTCAATCCATCTGTTTTGATGCGCCTGAAAATGCATGAAATATCACTTAGGTTCTGTCATAAATCAAATTAGCAATCTTTGAAAACTAATTTTGCATAATTTGAATTTTATTTGATTGAGATATGTTAATTTTAGTAAGTGGGGGTCACTGCTGAAATTACATTCCTAATCAAGAATCAAGTGATTGTCAATTAGTGAAATTAATTGTTAATCTCATGAAATGATTATGGAAAATATTTGAGAAATATTTAACGATTATTATTTCCTTAATTGACTTGGCCTCAACAAATAAAATGATTAGATTTGATCTAGATCATAATTGGAAATACAATCAACAAACAACTTGCTTGAATAGGATTGGGAATTTGTCTAGCAAATTTCCTTATAATAAAAAATGTTTTGATTATTACTACATGGTGTAATTTCGGTTGAAGAACCGATGATCATCTCAAGTACACATTAATCTATTTGGCATTATCATTTCCTGAGGTGGATATGGGGTCTAGTCGTGGAGCATTGGGGTAGCATGTCGCATCGGTTGCGGTCTGTCCCACTCCCGCTAGTATTGGCCATGAAAGCGAGCAGGGACTCGATAATGCCGGAGAAATCAAGGTGTATTTTTCTTATTATTAAAATTCGAATTAATACATACTTTAAGATAATACCATATATGTTCAAGTAAAGCCAATCAAGTTTGTTGATTAAGTTGGATTGATAATTAATTTAATGTGATTAAGTTAATTACATCCAATTAAAAACACTCTATTATGAGTAGATGTATATTTCCCTTGGAAGAATTAATTATATGAATATCATTCATAATAATTAATTAAAATTTGAATATGAGGTGGAGGATCACATAAGTGATATACATGGTGTCCCATCAAGGCGAAGGGTTCCGTCGCCAGATATTGTATGTAGGAGACGCATGTCCGAAGTGACAACTCCTGCATACGATCCATTTGGATCGGGCTCTTCGCTTCTCAAAAGAGTAAGTACGTATGCGTAGTGACCCCAATATCGGGCCCTCATATTATATGGTGATATTGGATTGCACATAGCGATTTGTATTCATGTTGACAGTTGGTTCAATTAATGACGGGTCAACATCACCTTAGGGGTGGTGGGCCCGAATGTTAAAGATCGAATTGGGAGATGCAAGTTAGACATGCAAGGCGGAATGTGTTCCCGCTTCTTTTTATCCGAGTTACAGGTTCTCATATTATTGGGATGTGACAAAGATAAGGAAGGAGATCCCAGATCTTGCTTGAGATATATTGGTAAGTATATCTCTTACATTGAAAGTGATTAAGGGAATGAACTTTCATTGTTGACAAGGCACGACAACTTTGATATAAAAAATTCCCTAAATCAAAGTAAAATATGTATATATATAAATATATACACTTATGCAAATTTTTTATTTCAGACAATTCTCCATTAGACCCACTCAATATTATACTTAATAATAACCAGTAAAATATCATGGATTGGATCCATGATTAAGATATTGTACTTGCAGTTGGACACATATTGTTTGTGGTTGCGATGTGCAAGTTTCCTCTTAATAACGAGGAGTGACAATTAAATAAACAATAGGACTACAACCGTAGGGTTTGTATGTCTCTATAGTCCTGATCTCTCATCGAATGTACTTTGGAAGTGACATGTCGATGATGATCGTAATTGTCAAATAATCCTTATAAAATTCTAAGAAGATGTTCTCGCATACACATGTGCTCTCGACATTTAATCATGAATGACGCGTTCTCTGCATCATGCAGAATGGTAGCTCTATAAGAGATGATGTATTCAAAATTGTTTGAGTACCTACCTGAACTAATTTTTTTTTAAAGTTTAGATGGATGTAGATACGATGAGTGTCATCATTCTACTATCTATACTCTAGTCATTCATGAAGCTTCAGAATATTGATATTGTATGAATTGAATGAAGCATGTACAAATGTTGAAATGCTCTTATATTGAAATCTTTTGAATTCAGCATAAGAGATCCTTCGTCTAAAGCAATGGTTGTTTATAGATAAAGGGAGCGCAGTAGAAGCATGGGTTGGACCCAAGTAAGAAGGAAATCAAAGAGTTGACCATACTCTAACTTCCATATGACATCCAAATAGTTGGATGAATGTTGATACTGCAATAAGCTGATGTATAGATAGTATGACTATCAAGTCTATCTAGATCCTTAGAGAAGGACTCGGATAGTGCATTGGAATAGTCTAAATTTAATCATTGAAATTGACTTTCTTATTGGATAAGATAAAAGTCTAATAATTGGATCTCATTCTTCTAATGACACTTGCAATTAGTTGCATATGTATTAGAAGACTGTAAAATTTAATTTTAAGGTTTAATAGTCATCCACATGGACATTGGTGCAATTACTGCAACAATCTCTATTGGATAGATGGACTTGTTATTTTCCGTGGGAAGCCCTTAGTCTTAGAGAATGTCTCTATGACCTAGATATTAGAATACAATCATTGTTTATTTCTAAATGTTGGAAATAAACATGAATTTTGTAATAGATCTATCATAAAGAGTTATGATGGAGATATTTCAGATAATAATATGAAATCTAATGGACTCTACTAAATTAGAAAGTTAATGAATGGTTCATTAACATTTCTAATACTGAAATTAAACCTTAAAAGATCAATAGGTGAATGAAGATCATTTGACAATGATCTGGCATCAAGCCTTGGACATTTGTCTGTTAATGTGATCAATAGACCAATAAGAGATGAAACTTTAGATTGTCTAAAGGTTCAAATCTTACATACTTGTGAATATTGTATTCAAAAGTATCTTCTTGATCCAATAGACTATCCCTCTTTTGAAGCTTTATTGCAACCCACAACATCCTGTTGTTAGACGTCGACGTCCCTAGACTAGGTTGAGATGCACTACCCACCCTGGAAGAGGATAGATGTTTTCGCCCCTTTGCTACTCAAAGCCAAAGGATTCTACCTCCTCACCATCTCATCAATGAAGATCTACGTACATAATGCTTATTGAAGTTAGGTCATTGTCAAAAAGAATCGTGTGTGTATATGAAATATTCTACTTAGACCAATCAAGATGACATGTGAACATAGTCTTGTGGATTCAAAGAATTAAGTCACTCGACCTAAAGAATCTTAAATCCATTTCCTATAAGGTTCCTCTGAAATTAGATAGATTAAGGTCAAATCAAATCCATCCTCGACTTCTATTTTTAACTTGGTTCAGAACCCACTAACTTTCCATTTTGAATATGCAAGATATGCAAATGAGATGCAGATGACATGTGATGTATATGAATAAAGTCCAAGACACATTTTTTTATGAATGCAAGGATGATATGCAATGTAAATAAGAAGCCTCTTTTTATTTATATATTTTTATTTTTTTATTTTTGGGTATACCCCCTATTTTACAACAAATTTTACAAAAGTATTATTTACAATAATTTTACACATTATACAAATTTACACACTATACAAGTATACATGTATTTACAAAAAATTACCAATTTTACCCACCTCGTAATTATTGCAGAATATATACAAAAATATGAGAAAGTATGAGCTATGCGTAAAGTACATATGTAATATATACACGCCCCCTATACTTAGCATGTGATATGTCCTCGGAGCATGAGAAGCGAGGAAAAGACATAGCTTGTGCTAAGCGTAGGAGAGTTAAAACAACAAAACGTATAGAAGTCGGCTTTCCCCCTATACTTAGGCTCTAGTCAGCCTAAGTATAGAAGAAGATCAAAACTAGGGCAGATGAGGTCAAGAGGAGAAATGGATGAGTATATACATATGACGGGAATCGGCCCCCTAAACTTAGGCTCTGGTCAGCCTAAGTCTAGGATAGGAGTGAGTGTAAGAACTGATGAGATCTAGAGAATATATAGAGAATGGTGAAGAAAAGAAGAAGAGACTTTGGTCACTCTCCCCCCAATACTTAGGATCTGGTCATCCTAATTATATCCATAAAATAAGACGATATGGAGTAGGGGCAAGTGATACAAATCACTAGGGAGGGAGGGAAATAAAAGAAAGAAAATCTATATAAGGAGGGGTAAGAATATACAAGGATCAAGAAGGCTTGTGACGAACTTTCTTACAGGAGCGAGGAGGTGAGTAATATACATATGTGTCGTTGTTCGAAATCATCCTCAGATGAATAATAGTGAGGTGAAGGGATCATCCAACAAGGTTCGACACATGACTGTTTGCTCAGATATGGTTTAAGAATAGTTGAACTGAGCTCACTCATATAAATCACCTCATCCAGACCCGATGAGGACTCCTCAGAAAATTCCTTCTTCGGTCTATTGAAGGAAACTTTCTTAGTCAGTTTTCTAGAACCTGAAGCATTGAGAGGGAGAGGAGAGTGAAGCACCTTGAGGGGTTCGGGGGAACACCTCGAGGAATCAATTCTTGACTTCCTCTCACTGGATAACCGACTAGAGGAAGGAGCAATCGTGTTTTTGGGTGGGGTCAATTCAGTCCTAGTTGTATGCTTTGAAGTTCTGAGATGAGGTGCGGTGATGACTATGGGTTCCTCATTATACGGGTTACCATATAGATTGTAAAATTCGTGAAGAGTCATCACACATTTCGGTTAGGAGCTAGTGTTCTCAATTGGCTTGTCAATAATGGACTCATTTTTCAGATCATCGAAGGTGCAGACCGGTGAGGTTCCTTCAACTCCTCTGACATCGATGAAGATTGGAACACCTTCCCAATGACCTAGCGAATTCGATGGATGGTCGGAGGAGATGCGGTATGGACTGGAGATGTTGGTCGATGAAGCTTCGTTAGAGCTAAAACTTGAGATCAGAGATGGTCTCCAAACTCTGATTAATGAAGACCTGGAGTGTTAGCATGTACAGCCGAAGCAATTGGGAGCATGTTTAGGGTGAAATGAAAGTCAAAGAGATGGCTGAAGAAGTGTCTAGAGATGGAGCCCTAAATGGGTCACCTTCTATGAAAGAAGTTGAACTTGACCGAGGTAGAGGGGGTTCTGGAGAAAGAGAAACAACGATCAAAGTGGTGAGCATGGATCCGAGAAGTTCGGTGATGGTGTTGAGATGACATGAGTGGAGAGAACATGTGTGAATGTGATGGATTAAATGGGAGAAAAATACAAGGGCTAGAACTAAGAATATACATGGAAATTGAAGAAGGTTAGTAGCACTAAACAGACAGGTCTTCGAAACACCTACAGGGGTCGGTCAAACCTAGACCATCCCATTTCTATCCTTAGGGGACAGTCATTTGTAGACCGCCCCTCATGACTGATATAGAAGACGGTAAATGATGGTTGTCCCCTCCTATACAATTATTTGGGACAGTTTCATAAATGATCGTCCCGTCTACATCTAGACGGGACGGTTATCGTCCGTCCCCTATAGCCCGTCCCTACTTATTTCGATTTGATATGTTCTGAAAAGAAAGTACCTTGGGGGATGGCTCTAAATCGTCCCTTTTATCCATGGATGAGACGGTCCTTAAACCATCCCTATTATCCAATCGGAGGGGACAATTATGATTGTCCCCTCTAGCTTTCTGTTGGTATAGAGGTTATATATTAGAGGGGACAAACGTGACTGTCCTCTCTAGTTAAGTAGGCATGATAGTCATCGTGGCCATCCCCGTCAGTCTTTGTTGGAAGTTGAATTAGCAAAATTTTTGAGCTCAAAGGGGATGGTTCCTATAGACCGTCTCCAATTGATGACTGCACTTTGCGATTCGGGTTAAGTATGCAAATAATCAAGGGTCGTTGTGACCCGAATCACTCAGCGTAATCAACGAGGAAAATATATAAAACCACTTTTAGAAAAAATCAACCAATGAAAAGTAATGTAAGCGGTCTTCACTATCTAATTTACCTGGTATAGCGACCAAGGTCGAACACAAGGAGCACGATTAAAAAACTCAGTAGTCAAATTTCAAAGTAAAATAAAATGAATTTTTAGTGGTTTTTTATTTTTCAATTTTTTAATTTTCAAATAAGGAATAATATGCACAAAGGAAGAATTGCACACACCACACTCTTTTTGTATTTTTCAAAATAGTAAAAAATGCTCAGAAAATTACAAAGAAATTATGTTTGAGTTTTAAATCTTTTTTAATGTTTTGGTAAAATTTTCCAAGTTTTTATGATTTCTTGTGATTTTATAAAAATCAAAGTGTGGCAAAAAAGTAAATAGTGCACAACCTGGAGTAATTTACAACTTAAAAATATTTTAAGTGTCCAATTCCTAGAAGTTATTTTATGCTAAAATATAGACAAATATCTATACATGGGAACTAAAATCACTATTTTTAGATTTTTCTAGAATTTTCTACAATTTTCAAAGATATTTAGTATTTTGCAAAATTTTTGGGTTTTATAAATAATTAATGTGTGAAATTTGGATAGAATAAAAAACAACAATAAAATACACTTAATCTATTTTTTTTGAATTTTTAGAGCAATATTCAAATTTTTATGAAATTTTGAATTTCAGGCAGAGTAAATGACATTGTTTTTTATTTTTAAAAATAGAAAATAAAAATAAAATGGGATGAAATTTATTCACAATGAAGAGAAACAATGCAGGAACATAACATGAATTTTCGAGAATTTATTAAACAATCAAAACATTTATTCTAACGATAGAAGCTTGCAAATATGAGTATGGAGTACTGGAACTTAAATGTAATTGTTTATTATTCTTGCTATAAAATATAACAATAAATAAGACTGAGGTGAAAACTGCAAATTACCCTTGTAAGGCGAGTTGTGCACGTGACTTTATATGGCAGCGTCTTCTTGCAAATTTGATAACTTCAGAGGGCTTTAATGCAAATTTCCCAATTTTTAATTCTCCCAACAGGGTTTTGTTGGGATTTCTACATTTCAAAGCCAAAGGGGAAGGAGGAGGGCTGTCGCCGCCCTCCCTCTATTCTTCTCCAAGCGGACAGGAACGGTGATCGCTGGGTGGCGGGGTGAGCGCCGCTCACGGAGGCGGTGGACGTGGTGCAGGCCGTGAGCGCCTCTCGTGGTTGGAGGGAGAGCGGACGGTGCCTCTCGCTGAGGGAGACGATGAAGGGGGCTGCTTCGCGAAGGGCGGAGGTGGTGTCGTGCCTGCGCGGTGGGAAGCGCGGTGACGAGGCGATCGTCGGGCACGACTAGGCAGAGGGCGGAGCCGGGAGACACACAACGCTGGTGGAGGGTCGAAAATCGGGTTGCACCGCTGGGCGATGGCGGTGGAGGCGGAGCGACTCCGTTTCATGTGGAGGGACTGATGGAGGGCCAACGATCGGGCGGTGCCGTTGGGCGATGGCGGTGGAGTGTTGCGTACACGCGTGCGGGGGAGGTGCAGCTGCAGTCGTGCCTCTTGTGTTTTTTTATTTTTTTTATTTTTTGTAAATAGAAATAAATATTTTTTATTTTATTTTTAAACGGAAACTATAAATATTTTTTTATTTTTTTTATTTTTTTATTTTTGTTGTTATATTTTTTTATTTTATCCTACAAAATAATTATTAGAAAGAGAATTTTTTTATTCCTGCAACACAAATGTTAGAGATAAAAACATTTGCAATATTTTTTTATAAACAAATGAGGATACGAGTGTGATTGCTCAATCCAAGAAAATTTGAATACGGAAAAAATGTGGGCGAGGTTCCAACAGAGGTGAGGGATCGGAACCAGGTCTCCAGCCATCATGCATGGTCAGAGGTGAGAGATCGTGTATGGTAGAACGTGAAGAATTCGAAATCAATTTTTAAGGATGATTAAAAACTACGATTAATGAGGATTACAAATAAAATAGTGGTGATGAAATTGAAATGACAATTTACACTATGATTAATCTAGATGAAAAGCGAGAAGTAAAAATAGATCTCACCAAATGGGAGTGGATGAACGTCGTGATGGCCTCGACGAAGATCGCCTCGCTGTCATCGAACGGTTCAGAGGCTGGACACCCTTCTGCGACAAGATTGCTCTCGGAGATTGGGATCCTCTCCCAAAGATTTATCAAGAGGAAAATGAGAGAGGAGGAGCTCAATAAAAAAGAAGAATAAATCCAAAAAAGGAAAATATGTACAAAAAGGAAGTTAATTAGTGTTTATTTAAATAAAATAAAAAATTAATTAATTAAAAATAAAATTCATAATAAAATAAAATAAATAAAATAATTAATTTACAAAAATTAATTAGCCACCTTAATGGTGGTTATTTTAGGTAGAAAATCAAATCTTATATACATGAAAGGTTTTCATATCAATAATTAAATAATTAATTAAATTTCCGTAATTATATTAATTTAATTAATTAATGTTAGAAATTATTTTTTTGTTGTTTTTATATAAGGAAATTAGTTATATACAAGTAATATACACATATAGTGCATTATACACTTGTACAAATAAGGAAATAATTTTTTATTATTTATATATTTTTTTATTTTTATTTTTATTTTAAATAATTATGTAAATATTTACAATTATTTACATTATATAAAAAATAAAGATGAATAAATATATACAATAAATAAATGGTAAAATCACAAAAACCACTCTAGAAAACTGACTTTTCAACCGTAACTCTAAAAATTATGAAACCATAGTAATTTTAAAGATAATGTATTTTAAAGTACAATGGAAGTGAGTTTAATTCAATTTGAGTTTTTATGGAGCCAGAATTGATAATTCAATTGTTACTTTACGACTTTTTTTGAGTGTGGATACTTTTACTCTATACAAGGTTTTACTTTGCAATTATTTTTATTATTTACAAAACATTTTTATTTACAATTTCTATTTAGAAAAATATTTAATTTGAGGTCAATTTATATACAAATAAAATCATGTAAGTTTTGTACAAATATACAAAAAAATAAACTCAAAAATAGAAAGGAAGAATATTTACAAATTATTTTTGGATTTTTTTGGATTAAATACCCTATCTCACCCTACTTTATTCTTGGTCGATCAGGTCATGTCTTGACCTTCTCTTGGGGTTCGGGTTAGTTTGCATTTATTTCATAAATAAATCCTTTATTTTTATTTTTCTTTTCTTTTTTTCTTCTTTATTCTTTTATTTGAATATAAACAGTGTTAAAAATACATATTTAACAAATGCATGCAAAATGATAATTCATGAAATTAGTGGGTATTTATAGGTATTTGACTAAGGAAATAAAGCTAAAATAAAAGAATAAAGGTGATGAATCATGGATTCATCACCAATCATACTAAAGGGGACGATCGACAACCATCCTCAATGGTGTTAAACCTGGATTTGCACTTCCTTCCTTTCCCATTTGACCGATCGTGCCCCTCTCATCCTTCCATTCCACCGTGCCCCTCTCCTCCTTCGACCTTTGGAGACACCACTCGATCCTGAGCTCCTACTTCTCCTCCGACGACACTGCCAACTTTTTTAGCTCTCGATCGACGATGCCCTTCGTCCTCTTCTTTGGTTGTGTGTTTTGTCAAAGTTCTTTACTCCTCTCCTTTGTATCACGTGAATCCGGTAACTTGGAATCGTAGATTCTTTTAGAGTATATAATGTTTAGAGTTATTTTAGTCATACTTGATGGTCTTGTTATTTAGTTGTTACTCTTATATAAAAATTGCTTATATTATAAAAGGCTTATAATGCTTATAGAGTAGCTTATAATATTTAGATAGAAGTTGCTTATAATGCTTAGAGTCCATGTGTTATAAAAAAGTTGCTTATAATGTTTAGAGTCTATGTGTTATCTAGAACTTGCTTATAATGCTTAGAGTCCACGTGTTAGATAGAATTTGCTTATAATGCTTAGAGTCCATGTGTTAGATAGAAGTTGCTTATAATGCGTAGAGTCCATGTGTTAGATAGAAGTTGCTTATAATGCTTAGATAGTTTGATGAATTTGGTTTAAATGTTCAACTTTTCAGTTTTAAATTATATATAGAAAATGCTTAAAGTAAACAATGTTTAGTTTTTTAATATAATTGTTGATCTTAAATAATTTGATGATTTTTATTTACGTGTTATAATTATTTAGTTGTTAAGTCTAGAAATGCTTAGAAATTGTAATGCTTAGATTTTATAATTCTTGTATATAGTGCTTAGAGTGTATAAACTATAGAATGCTTATACATTATAGTTATAATGGTTAGAAATTATAATACTTAGAGTGTATAATAATGCTTAGAACATATAACGCTTAAATTGTTTTAATATAGTTGATTTATAGATTAGGGATTTAGTACTAGAGAGTAACCTTATTTTTTTCATGATATTCAGATTTGAGAAATGACCAAAAGGTTTATGAAGGTGTTATCGAATTTTTAGATTGGGCATTTCGATGCGAGACACATTATCATATTGTATGAGGTGAAGGAGATAAGATTCATTATCCATGTGTTAGATGTAAGAACACTCTAACAAACAATCAAAACGTAGTTTAGAAACACATAATATTAAATAATATTTGATTTTATTATATGAATTGGATATATCACGGTGAAGGAATTTGTAATATTCTATAATGCAATAATGAATCAGTTGATCATGGAAGATATATATTAGAGACAGATATTGCAGTAATATGTTTTAAATGTTGGACAATATTTGAGGGCATATTTCATATGTAAGGACTGAACCGATTTAGGATATTTACATGAAAATATAAAAGATGCAGAAACTCCTCTATCTCCAGGAATTGAAATGTCTCGTTTACTATTTCTATTGGAGATGTTTATGATAAAAGTGAAAAATCATTGTACAATGGTTATGATGCCTAATGTGTTGCATTTAATTAGGAGGATATTAAATAATCATGAACGATTCCAATGGATTAGAAGGATGCTAAATCAAGATTTCTCTCCAATTAAATTATGAGAAAATTGATGCATGTTCAAATGACTGCATTTTATATTGGAAGGAACATTCAAGTTTAGATGTTTGTCATGGATGCAAAGCTAGCAGATATATGAATGCAAGTCACGAATCAAAGAGAAAAAATCTAGAGAAGATTTTACGGTTCTTTCCTCTAATAAATTGATTACAATGATTATATTCATCTGAAAGGACAACTAAATAAGTGATATGGCATAGCAATATCAAGAAGAAGGATACATAAGGTCTTATGTTACACCCATCAAATGCTGAGGAGTGGATGAAATTTGACGAAAGATATCCAACATTCTTTGAAGAAGAAAGAAATATAAGATTAGGCCTTGCTTCTGATGGTTTTAATCCATTTGGAAATATGAGTACAAGATACTCTATTTGGCCTGTAATACTTGTTACATATAATCTTCCATGGATGTCAATCTCATCTTCTTTTATGATGATGTCTGTATTGATATCCAGTCCAAAAGGAGCAGGAAATGCAATAGACACTTGTATGCAACTTTTGATTGAAGAACTTAAAATTCTATAGAATATTGGAGCTCAGACGTATGACGCAGTAAAGAGGGAATTTGGGAGAGTCTTACATACTGATGTTATTGTTGTTCGCGAAATCTCGAGGATCGGAAAATTGATGGAAAAATTGGTCGTTGTTATCCCCAAAAACCCGTGACAAACAAACAACTTTTTTTTATTTTTTGCTACTTATTAACCTGTATAGCGGACAGGGTCGAACTCAGGGAGGCTACAAATCCCGAGGGTTATTCAATTAATCAAAAATCAATTACGAGAAAACAGGAATCTCAAAGGACAACAATCCTTAGTTTTTGTGATTTTTTATCTTTTTTTATCTTTTTTATTTTTTATTTCTAATTTAATTTTTTGTGTATTTTCTGATTTTTAATTTTTTTAGTGATTTTTATTTTTGCAATTTTTTGTTTTTTTTAAAATAACACAGAGTGATATTCACAAGATCAAAAATACGCACACCAACTCTTTTTGTAATTTTTCAATTTATCAAAAATACTCAGAAAAATCCAGAGAAATTATTTTTGGGTTTTAAATACTTGAAATATTTTTGAGAATTTTTGCAGAATTTTCAGATGTTTTTGTATTTTTCTAAAAATCAGAACATGAGAAAATATGAAAATGTGCACATCCTAGAGTAATTTGCAACTTAAAAATATTTAAGTTCCCAAAACTCCTGACAATTATTTTTAAGACAAACTACATGCAATTATCTACAAACTGAATTAAAATCACAATTTTTTGATTTTTGTAGAATTTTCTGTGATTTTTTATAAGATTTTTATGTTTTTCATTTTTTTGGGTTTTATAAATAATTAATGCGTGAAAGTTGGTCAGAAATTAAAAGACAATGAAATAAAACCATCCAAATTTTTTTGGAATTTTTGGAATAATATTTGAATTTTTATAAATTTTTGAATTTCAGGAAGACAAAAAGGCACTATTTTTGATTTTTTAATAATAATAAATGAAATCAAAATGTAATGAAAAATTTATGCTAGGAAGATAATCACATTAGGAGCATAGCATAATTTTTGCAAGATTTTTTTATCACAAATAACATTTATTTCAATGAAAGCGCATGCAAAGATAATGTCTGTAAACACAGGGACTGATATGTAATTACTCAAAGACTTAGAGTCAAAGATTAACAATAAATAAATAAGAGGCAGGAATTTGTAAATTACCCAGTGAAGGCATGCTTTGCATGTGATGAACTAAGGCAGGGACCTTTCTGTTATTAAGAAAACTTCTGAAGGTCTGAATGTAATTTTTCCAAATAATATTTTTTTAATCCCTAGAGTTCCCTGTCTCTTTTCTTCCTTCGTTCACAAGCAAAGGGCGAAAGAATGGGCTGCCGCCCATCTTGTTGTTCTTCACGCAACGGGAGGAGCGCGGACCGGTGGCTGAGGCGACAGAGAGGAGGCACGGGGATCGCGCGCTGGGCTGGCTTCTGGAGCACGCGGAAGCGCAGAATGATGGAGAGGGCGCGTCGCGACGATGGGCCGCGTTGGGGGTGCGACGGGCGGAGGACAGCGGTGAGGAAGAGGGACGCGGCACCGGGGGTGCTACTGTAGAGCAGAGGGGCGAGAACTGCCCCCGCGTAGGGCACTACGTCGCTGCACAGCGCGACGGAGGGCGATGGAGGGCGTTGTGGCCCTGGGCACCTAGAGGCACGGAAGCTTAAAAGGTGGAGGGCCCAGGTGGGGCTACTAGGCGATGGAGCGGCCGCGCGGTTGAGGGGGCAGCTCCTGCGCTCAAAGGGAAGCAGGACGCGCACGGGGTCAGGCGGGCAGCGTTGCCTCCTGGAGGAGAGGTGGAGACTGGGCGACGCAGGTCTGCGCAGAGGGGGGTCCGCCGGGCGGCGCAGATCGACATGTTCCCTTTTTTGTTTTTTTTGTTTTTTTATGCTATGGAAATTGTAAATAGTAAAAGAAATACTATTTTATAATTTTTTTAAATCCGAAAATAGGAGGAAAAAAGATATAGAAATTCCTTTTTTATATGTTTTTTTATTATCTTTTTATTTCTTTTTTATATAATCCTGCAAAACAAACGTTAGAGAAAACGAAACAATTTTTTTATTTATTTACAAATCAGAAAAATTAACGGGTATTCGGCGGAAATGAGGGATTCGAATCCGATCTCCGGCCATAGTACGCGGACGGAGTTGAGAGATCGTGGACGATAGAAATAGAATGCGTGGAGATCGAGAAAGTTAGATGAAAAATCGAGTCGGTGGCAGAATAAATCATGGTGGATTTTAAGATCTAGATAAAAAAATTGGTAACGAGATAAAAAATGCGAGAAATAAACTTCGATTAACCTAGATAAAAATAAGAAAAATGTGGATGTCACCTTAGGAGCGGAAAAGGACCGTGATGGCCTCGACAAGGCCGACTCGCTATCATAGGACGGCTTGGAGACTGGGCAACTTCCTCGACGAAATTTTCTCTCGGAGATCTGGCTCCTCTCTCTAAAGATTGATTAAGTTGAAATGAGGGAGAAGGAGCCATATAAATAGAAAAGATAGAATGAAATTTGAATTTTTGATTTTTTTTGGTGTAGAGATAAAAGAGATGAAAATTGAAATGAATTTTTGAATTTATTGGTGGAAGAGATAAGAGAGATGAAATGAGATAAAATAAAAGAGATAAACATATTTATAAAATTATCTATTTTTTTGAATTTTCGTCACTTATTTATTTGAATTAAAAATGTTATTTTTTTATGGTGGTTAATTAAAAATAGCAACTATATACATATAGTATATACATATATGACATTATATACAAGGGTAAATGAGGAAATTAGTTTTTTTGTTTTAAGAATTTAATTATTTTATTATTTTTATTTTTATTTTACATAATTAGTGAGATAAATTTACAAATTTACAAAATACAATATGCACAAAATATATGGGAAAATTACATAAACCACCCCAGAAAACCGACTTTTCAACGGTAACTCCAAAAATTATGAAAATACAACCATTTGAAAGATAATTTAATCCAATGGAAGTGAGATTGATTCAATTTGAGCTCATATGGAGCTGAAATTGGTCTTTCAATTAGTGCTTAGTGGCTTTTTCCAAGTGTGACTACTTTTATTCTATACATGATTTAATTGTGCAATTATTTTTATTAATTAGAACACATATTTATTTACAACTTTGATTTTGAAAATTATTTGATTTGAGTTCAATTAAGGTACAAATAAATTAGTGTCAGTTTTATACAGATATATACAAAATAAGTGAGAAGTATTTACAACAACACACACATTTTTTTGATTTTCTGTTTAAGGACCCTATCTCCCCCTACTTTATTCCTGGTGGATCAAGTCTTGACCTTCTCTCGAGGTTTGGGTCAGCCTGTATACAGTCTTCCTCCCTTTTTATTTTATTTTCTTTATTTTTCCTTTTTTATTTTATTTTCTTTATTTTTCCTTTTCTTTATTTTCTTTCTTTCTTTATTTATTTTTGGTTAAAATTAGTAAGAAGTGTACAAAATTTACACACGGATGCAAGTTAGTAAGAATATGGAGTTAGTATTATATGCAGGTGTTCTATAAGGGATTTTAAGCTAAAATAAATGAATAAAGATGACGAATCGCAGATTCATCATCCCCCTATGCTTTACCTTTTCTAGTCCCTTAGCAAACACTTATTTGAAAGAATAAGTGAAGAAAAAGAAAAAGAAAAAGAAAGGGAAAGGGAAATAAAGAAAGTAGGACAACATTTAGTATTAAGCTTATCTTCATAAAATTGTAGTTTGGAGCTCTGTCGGACCTTTGGATTATTAGTGTGTCGAAACTTCTGTGAGACTTAGAATTTTAAAATCGACAGCCTTCGAGTTCTACACATCATTGTCACAGTTTCGACTCAAAAATCATCTTAGATCAATCCTCTTCCCAAAGTATACCCTATGAACATTGAACAATCGACTCATGTGTGTGAAATGTTTTAGCTCTTCCCATCCAGAATGCTGGACTACCATGCAAATCTCCTATCCACTAACTCGTCCTCAGGGAGTCAGATATTTCCTTCTAAGGTTTGTCGCGCTGTGTTTACAATCGAATAGGGGGAGGAGTTAGAAGAAGGAGAAAAGAACTGGAGGGTGGCGAGTGTAGTCACCTCTCCTTGTGAAGCTGGCCAGTGTAGCCGAGTCTCCACCAAGATCTGCAGGTTTTCTTGAAGCTTGGACCTTTTTGGTCAGATATTTATTTGGTAGTTGCTTCTTTGTATTTGGATTTTGGTGGTTCTGCTTGGATCTTGTTGTGCCCCTACGGATATAGAATCTTTTTGTTTCCATACATTTTTTAGGGTCCTAGAAAAAATTGCCATCCATCCCTTTTCCGAAGCTTTATTTCAACCCGTACTCCGGTCTTTAGATTTCCACGCTACCAGAAAAGAAACTCACACTGTCTTCCAATATCTCGTGTGAGTTGAGCTAAGTGCATAGTACAAAAGTACAAATTGATTCCCTCGTCCAGAGTTATACCCAGAATGAAGAGACCATGTTAGACACTAAGAGCCAAATGTTGCACATTGTCATGTGGAACTCAAAGAATTAAGTCAAAGACCTGAAGCTTCTAAAATCCTATTTCTTGGTGAAGTTCCTATGAAAATTATGTGGATTAAGGTCCAACTAAGCACCATTCTTCAATTTTATTCCAGACATAGTTTAAATGTCAATACTATCCTGAAAAATGCACATGAAAATGTAAAATATGTACAATGTAGAGATTTTTTTTAAAATAAATGATGCACATGTGAAAAAACTTTTTTTAACACTTTTCTAATTTTGAACTTTTTATGGATTTTTTGGAGGAAAGATGCAGATGTGAAAGAAAGTTTTTTTTTAATTATGCAATTTTTTGTAGATTTTTGTGTTTTGTAGTTTTTTAAGGAAAAAGGCTTAGTAAAATATATACAAGTATATACAAGATTTTTTTGTCTTTTTTCGTTTTGTTTTTTCGTTTCGTTTTGTTTTTTTTGTTTTTTCTTCTTTTTTTGTTTTTTTGTTTATTTTTTTGTTTTTTTGTTTGTTTTTTTTGTTTTTTTACACGCGTGAATTTTACAAAATTATACACATAACCCCCCAAATAAATGTATTTAAAAGTACGAGTTATGTCTAAAGTATATATACAATATATACGACACCCCCATATACTTAGCTCGAACTATGTCGTCATCGTGATCAGAGAGCGAAAAAGGAAGACATAACTCATGCTAAGTATAGAAAAGTGAAAAGAACTCCTATGCTACAACGACTCAAAGAAAGGATAAAAAGAAGAGAAGTTGGTGATCCCCCTATACTTAGGATCAAGTAATCCTAAGTATAGTAGAGTGTACAAAAGGGAAAAACCGATGACGAGATTGTACAGACTCAAAAATAAGAAGACACGATATGAACAACGTCACCCCCCTATTCTTAGGGTAGAGTATCCCTAAGTATAGGCAACAACAAGAGTAATGAACAGGACAAATATGAACAACAAAAATCATTCACCCCCCTATACTTAGGATAAAGCACATCCTAAGTACATCATATATACACACACACACACAGAGAAAAGGGATGTATGATAAAACGGGAGAAGGAAGAGTAAAACAAAAGGATATACAAGAGGAGTTGATGTACAAAGGTCAAGAAGGTCGAAAGCGAACCTTATTGCGGGACCGTTGAGGCATGGATTTGACAAGGTGTAGGTCGATATTGGGATCATCATTAGACATAAACTGAGTAGGATCGATCAAGAAAGTATCCTCAGCAGTTTCAGATTGTGATGGCCTAAACCGATTATTGGAAGTAGTATGGTCATGTCCTGCCTGAGAAGTCTCGCAAACATCAAAGTAAAATGGTTCGAAATCATTATCAGAAAAAGTAGGACAATTTCTGCCTGGCGAGCCTTTACCGGATAATCATCTTTATCAAAAGGCCCAAATTCCTTTATAAAAGCAATCAAATCAAATTTGGCCTGATCGGTCTCATCTGAATCAGGGAGAATAGGAACGGATTCATCAGTGGAAGTAGTTGAGTCATGTCCATCCTGTCTAGTCTCAGATTCTGTCTTCCTCTCTAGGGTGTCTATCGTGTAAATTCCACGGATGTCATCAATACATCTCCACATACCAGAAGGGGGAACTCCAAGGTCTATGCTTTCCGAGTCTTCCTCATTCAAGAGAAATTCCTGGGTTTCATTATCATCCAACACATAACAAGAATCTCTGATATTATCCTCGAGGTCAAATTCCTTAGGGTTGGCTAGCACGGGCGGGTTCTCATGAGATGCAGGTTTCTAGGAAATAGTGCGTGTAGTGATCAACACATCGCTCCCTACATCAGAACGGAAGCGAATCTCTCCTGAACCATAATCAATAATGACTCCTGCAGAGGTGAGGAAAGGTCGTCCTAGGATGATTGGAGGGTGCTCCACAGGGGCGGAGGTCTCCATGGGCATTACAATAAAATCTGAAGTGAAATTCATGCCCTAAATAAGAATGACATCGTTTTCTAGAATACCCTTCGGCCTCTTGATAGATCCATCAGCAAATTAAACTATCATCCTGGTTTTCTTGAGAGGCCCAAGATAAAGAGACTGTACCATAGAGAAGGGTATTATAGTGATTGACGAACCGCCGTCAAGGAGAGCGTTATCACAAGAATAGTCAGATATGGAGCAACTCACAAGAGGTGTGGCAATGTTCCCTTTCTTAAAATACGGACGGTAAGAGATGGCATAGGCAGTGGCCATGGTCAAGATGTGATGCTCAGATCTTCTCCTTCGCTTTCTCTTCTTGTGTTGAGGAGTAGATAAATCTGCCATGGCCTGTTGAAGTGGGGCTTTAATGATCTCATGAAGGGTGGCCCCCACTTCGGGTTTAGTCAACATTTTTTGAATTTTTGGACCTCATCCATACAAGGGAGGAGGTCGGAATAAGTATTTACAAGAGGATTGCCAAGAGCAGTCTGTATAATGGAATCCTCGGGGTCAAGATCGGGACATATGGTGGATATATGTGTGGGTAAATGATCGGACATTTGGGTCCTTTCCTCACAAAATGAATTAATAATGTGTCTCCCAGAATCTTTTTGGATTTTTAAATTTTTCTCATTTTTTTGTGTTTTGGGCGACTTAAGCTCTCATGATTATCCTCAAGTGAATCCATATCCTCAAATAGTGGAGCAGTATTCTGGCTCGTATTTATGTTAAATAGATTGCTAATCATCGATGTCATATGCTCCATCATCTGGTTCAGGGTCTCAAGTGTGGATATCATGAAAGGTGACTCCAAAATCCCAGGATCGGGTGGGTAGAATGTGGGTGGGTGAAAATCAAAGTCCTCCGCTTCCTGAAATAATGGGTTAGACAGATATGCACAAAAATCAGGAGGAAAGTCCTCCTAAAAAAAGGAAGGTGGATCATCTGGAGAGTATGAGGTATCCACGAAGATCGGATTAAAATAACTCCAGTCAGCCATCTTCGAAACAAAAGATGGGATCGGGAGAGCATGAGGGTCAAGTCAAAAAATATGGAAAAAGGAGAAAATGCACAGAAGGATTGAGTGTGCACACAAGCAATAAAAAACAATACAAACCCCCCAGTTTACCAACTCAACTCAAAGTGAAGACCGTGAAGGTTCGGTCAATTATCTTGTCAATTTTAGAGCTTGGTGACAATACAATCTATCAGAGCGGTTAAAAGCGAGCTATTAGGAACTCAATGCTCTCAGGAGACTAGCCTAATCCCAAAGTTAGATCTTTCCCAGCCAGTATGAATTGCGGACCGTTTACCGGCTACCCGATCAATTCAATCTGTTAAGGGCGTCACGGGCCGCTTTACCAGCTATTGGAGAGATCCTCACTGGAGAACGACTAACCCAAGATAGTAGTCTGAAAAGAGTTCGGGCGTGGCTCTATCCTAGTGTGTGGGTCGCTCTCTCGCTCAATCAAACCAAATAATGAGGGGGTTACTCTCCCAAAATAATATTTTTCCTTGTATTTTTTTTAGGTTCGAGTTTCCTTTAACAATCCCGATTTTAGAAGTTATCACTTGGTTAAAATATTTTCAAAGAATTGCCTACCGAGTGTCCGATTTCCTTTTTAACTTATGTGAGTGAAAACAAGGAAGGAGATCGAAAATGCCAATGCACAATTAAAAACAATGATGCATGTAGGGGTTAGAGATGCGTACCTTGTCGCCAGCACTCTAAATGCAAATGATCCGCTCAGAATTGAAATAAACTATCCTATATTCAAATGCAAGTGAACCGTCCTAGATGATAGCTTCTATTAACGGGAAAGAACAAGTTAATTTGACTAAGTCCAAATTACGCTCTACTCTATAGGCATAGAAATTTCTTGTTTATGGTGTATGGATATAATTAATTACCTGGCTCAAGCAAATTAATTAAAGCAATCAAGAGGTAGCTCACGAAATCCGCAGGAAATAAAGAAAAATAAAGGCGATGAAAACAAAACCTGTGAGGTCCCCCAACTGCACAGGCACTTGGCGAAACAGACCCCGCAACAAATGATTGTCCTTTTACATAGTTCAAATGGAAAAGAAAAACTCTCTCTCTCTTTCTCTATTTTTTAATTCTTCTTCTCCTCTTCTCACGCTATCATGCGGCTTGGTGAAGAATCAAGCTGCCTCCAGGTCGCTTAGGTACTTCTGCTCTCCTAGGATCGCCTCCTTCACTCCGCGGGCCCTCGCAAGAAAAAGAAAAGAGATTGTGTAAGAAATACAATTATCAAATATGAGAGAGAAAAAATAAAATGAATGTAGTGGATATAAACAATGAAGTGAATGACAAATAACGTTAACAGAGATTTACAACCAAGAATAGCAGGTCAAAAGAGAAACCTAACTACCCTCACCGTGCCTCCCCGGTAACGATGCCATTTTGTTGTTCGCGAAATCTCGAGGATCGGAAAATTGATGGAAAAAATTGGTCGTTGTTACCCAAAAACCCATGACAAACAAACAATTTTTTTTGTTTTTTACTATTTATTAACCTGTATAGCGGACAGGGTCGAACTCAGGGAGGCTACGAATCCCGAGGGTTATTCAATTAATCGAAAATCAATTACGAGAAAACAGGAATCTCAAAGGACAACTATCATTGGTTTTTGTGATTTTTTTTATCTTTTTAATTTTTTAATTTTTTTATTTCTAATTTATTTTTTTGTGTATTCCCGAATATATAGGTCAATAAATGGTAGTAGTTGCTGACTCGCTCTAGTCTGTGAAAGAAAGGAGGACAGGAAGAAGTTCAATCAAGACCATGAGAGGGTGCTGACTTTTTCTTATACGAGAGTTTTTTTAGTGATTTTGATTTTTGCAATTTTTTATTTTTTAAAAAATAACATGAAGTAATATTCACAAGATCAAAAATAAGCACACCAACTCTTTTGTAATTTTTACATTTATCAAAAATACTCAAAAAAATCCAGAGAAAATATTTTTGGGTTTTAAAAGTCTTGAAATATTTTTGAGAATTTTCATGTAATTTTCAGATATTTTTGTATTTTTCTAAAAATCAAATAGTGAGAAAATGTGAAAATGTGCACAGCCTGGAGTAATTTGAAACTTAAAAATATTTTAATACTAAAGCTCCTGACAATTATTTTTAAGACAAACTACATGCAATTATCTACAGACGGGAACTGAAATCACAATTTTTGGATTTTTGTAGAATTTTCTGTGATTTTTATAATATTTTTGATGTTTTTCAATTTTTTGGGTTTTATAAATAATTAATGCGTGAAAGTTGGTCAGATATTAAAAGACAATGAAATAAAATTATCCTAACTTTTTTGGAATTTTTGGAGTAATATTTGAATTTTTATAATTTTTTGAATTTCAGGAAGACGAAAAGGCATTGTTTTTGATTTTTTAATAATAATAAATGAAATCAAAATGCAATGAAAAGTTTATGCTAGGAAGATAATCACATCAGGAGCATAGCATAATTTTTGCAAGATTTTTAGATCACAAATAGCATTTATTTCAATGAAAAGCGCATGCAAAGAATAATGTTTGTAAACACAAGGACTGATATGTAATTACTCATAGTATTAGAGTCAAAGATTAACAATAAATAAATAAGAGGCAAGAATTTATAAATTACCCAGTGAAGGTGAGCTCTGCATGTGATGAACTAAGGCGGGGACCTTCCTGTAATTAAGAAAACTTCTGATGGTCTGAATGTAATTTTTCCAAATATTATTTTTTTAATCCCTAGGGTTCCCTGTCTCTTTTCTTCCTTCGTTCACAAGCCAAGGGGGAAGAATGGGCTGCCGCCCACCTTGTTGTTCTTCACGCAACGGGAGGAGCGCGGACCGGTGGCTGAGGCGACGGAGAGGAGGCACGGGGATCGCGCGCTGGACTGGCTTCTGGAGCGCGCGGAGGCGCAGAATGATGGAGGGGGCACGTCGCAGCGGTGGGTCGCGTTGGGGGTGCGACGGGCAGAGGACAACGGTGAGGAAGAAGGACGCGACACCGGGTGTGCTACTGTAGAGCGGAGGGGCGAGAACCGCCCCCGCGCGGGGCACCGCGCCGCTGCACAACGCGACGGAGGGCGATGGAGGGCGTTGCGGCCCTGGGCGCCAAGAGGCACAGAAGCTTAAAAGGTGGAGGGCCCAGGTGGGGATACCAGGCGATGGAGCGGCCGCACGGTTGAGGGGGCAGCGCCTGCGCTCGAAGGGCAACAGGCCGCGCACGGGGGCAGGCGGGCAGCGTTGCCGCCTGAAGGAGAGGTGGAGACTGGGCGGCACATGTCTGCGCAGAGGGGGGTCCACCGTGCGGTGCAGATCGACCTGTTCCCTTTTTTGTTTTTTTTGTTTTTTTTGTTTTTTTATGCTATGAAATTGTAAACAGTAAAAGAAAAACTTTTTTTATATTTTTTTGTAAATCCGAAAATAGGAGGGAAAAAGATATAGAAATTCCTTTTTTATATGTTTTTTATTATCTTTTTATTTCTTTTTTATATATTCCTGCAAAACAAACGTTAGAGAAAACGAAACAATATTTTTATTTATTTACAAATCGGAAAAATGAACGGGAATTCGGCGGAAATGAGGGATTCGAATCCAATCTCCGGCCACCATACGTGGACGGAGTTGAGAGATCGTGGATGATAGAAATAGAATGCGTGGAGATCGAGAAAGTTAAATGAAAAATCGAGTCGGTGGCAGAATAAATCGTGGTGGATTTTAAGATCTAGATAAAAAAATTGGTAACGAGATAAAAATGCGAGAAATAAACTTCGATTAACCTAGATAAAAATAAGAAAAATGTGGATGTCACCTTAGGAGCGGAAAAGGACCGTGATCGCCTCGACAAGGCTGACTCGCTGTCACAGGACGGCTTGGAGACTAGGCAACTTCCTCGATGAAATTTTCTCTCGGAGATCTGACTCCTCTCTCTAAAGATTGATTAAGTTGAAATGAGGGAGAAGGAGCCATATAAGTAGAAAAGATAGAATGAAATTTGAATTTTTGATTTTTTTGGTGGAGTGATAAAAGAGATGAAAATTGAAATGAATTTTTGAATTTATTGGTGGAAGAGATAAGAGAGATGAAATAAGATAAAATAAAAGAGATAAACATATTTACAAAATTATCTATTTTTTGAATTTTCGTCACTTATTTATTTGAATTAAAAATGTTATTTTTTATGGTGGTTAATTAAAAATAGCAACTATATACATATAGTATATACATATATGACATTATATACAAGGGTAAATGAGGAAATTGGTTTTTTTTGTTTTAAGAATTTTGTTATTTTATTATTTTTATTTTTATTTTAAATAATTAGTGAGAAGAATTTACAAATATACAAAATACAATATGCACAAAATATATGGGAAAATTGCACAAACCACCCCAGAAAACCGACTTTTCAATCGTAACTCCAAAAATTATGAAAATACAACCATTTTAAAGATAATTTAATTTCGAATCCAATGGAAGTGAGATTGATTCAATTTGAGCTCATATGGAGCTGAAATTGGTCTTTCAATTAGTGCTTAGTGGCTTTTTTCCAAGTGTGACTACTTTTATTCTATACATGATTTAATTGTGTAACTATTTTTATTTATTAGAACACATATTTATTTACAACTTTGACTTTGAAAATTATTTGATTTGAGTTCAATTAAGCACAAATAAATTAGTGTCTGTTTTATACAGATATATACAAAATAAGTGAGAAGTATTTACAACAACACACACATTTTTTGGATTTCCTGTTTAAGGACCCTATCTCCCCCTACTTTATTCCTGGTAGATCAGGTCAAGTCTTGACCTTTTCTCGGGGTTTGGGTCAGCCTGTATACAGTCTTCCTCCCTTTTTATTTTATTTTCTTTATTTTTCCTTTTTTATTTTCTTTTCTTTATTTTTCCTTTTCTTTGTTTTTCTTTTCTTTCTTTCTTTATTTATTTTTGGTTAAAATTAGTAAGAAGTGTACAATATTTACACACAGATGCAAGTTAGTAAGAATATGGAGTTAGTATTTTATGCAGGTATTCTATAAGGTATTTTAAGCTAAAATAAATGAATAAATATGACGAATCGCAGATTCATCATCCCCCTATGCTTTACCTTTTCTAGTCCCTTAGCAAACACTTATTTGAAAGAATAAGTGAAGAAAAAGAAAAAGAAAAAGAAAGGGAAAGGGAAAATAAAGAAAGTAGGACAACATTGAGTATTAAGCTTATCTTCATAAAATTGTAGTTTGGAGCTCTGTCGGACCTTTGGATTATTAGTGTGTCGAAACTTCTGTGAGACTTAGAATTTTAAAATCGACAGCCTTCAAGTTCTACACATCATTTTCACAGTTTCGGCTCAGAAATCATCTTAGATCAATCCTCTTCCCAAAGTATACCCTATGAACATTGAACAATCGACTCATGTGTGTGAAATGTTTTAGCTCTTCCCATCCAGAATGCTGGACTACCATGCAAATCTCCTATCTAGTTACTCGTCCTCGGGGAGTCATATATTTCCTTCTAAGGTTTGTCGCGCTGTGTTTACAATCGAATAGGGGGAGGAGTTAGAAGAAGGAGAAAAGAACTGGAGGGTGGCGAGTGTAGTCACCTCTCCTTGTGAAGGTGGCCAGTGTAGCCGAGTCTCCACCAAGATCTGAAGGTTTTCTTGAAGCTTGGACCTTTTTGGTCAGATATTTATTTGGTAGTGGCTTCTTTGTATTTGGATTTTTGGTGGTTCTGCTTGGATCTTGTTGTGCCCCTACGGATATAGAATCTTTTTGTTTCCGTACATTTTTTAAGGTCTTAGAAAAAATTACCATCCATCCCTTTTCCGAAGCTTTATTTCAACCCATACTCCGATCTTTAGATTTCCACGCTTCCAGAAAAGAAACTCACACAGTCTTCCAATATCTCGTATGAGTTGAGCTAAGTTCATAGTGCGAGAGTACAAATTGATTCACTCGTCCAGAGTTATACCCAGAATGAAGAGACCAGGTTAGACACTAAGAGTCAAACGTTGCACATTATCATGTGGAACTCAAAGAATTAAGTCAAAGACCTGAAGCTTCTAAAATCCTATTTCTTGGTGAAGTTCCTCTGAAAATTATGTGGATTAAGGTCCAACTAAGCTCCATTCTTCAATTTTATTTCAGACATAGTTTAAATGTCAATACTATCCTGAAAAATGCAAATGAAAATGCAAAATATGAACAATGTAGAGATTTTTTTTAAAAAGAAATGATGCACATGTGAAAAAAACTTTTTTTTAATAATTTTCTAATTTTGAACTTTTTATGGATTTTTTGGAGGAAAAATGCAGATATGAAAGAAAGGTTTTTTTAATTATGCAATTTTTTTATAGATTTTTGGTTTTGTAGTTTTTTAAGGAAAAAGGGTTGGTAAAATATATACAAGTATATACAAGATTTTTTTTGTCTTTTTTTGTTTTGTTTTATTTTTTTTGTTTTTTTTCTTCTTTTTTTGTTTTTTGTTTGTTTTTTTTTGTTTTTTTGTTTTTCTACACACGTGGATTTTACAAAATTATACACATAACCCCCCAAATAAATGTATTTAAAAGTACGAGTTATATCTAAGTATATATACAATATATACGACACCCCCATATACTTATCTCAAACTATGTCCTCATAGTGACCAGAGAGCGAAAAAGGAAGACATAACTCATGCTAAGTATAGAAAAGTGAAAAGAACTCCTATGCTACAACGACTCAAAGAAAGGATAAAAAGAAGAGAAGTTGGTGATCCCCACTATACTTAGGATCAAGTAATCCTAAGTATAATAGAGTGTACAGAAGGGAAAAACCAATGACGAGACTTTACAGACTCAAAAATAAGAAGACACGATATGAACAACATCACCCCCCCTATACTTAGGGTAGAGTATCCCTAAGTATAGGCAACAACAAGAGTAATGAACAGGACGAATATGAACAATACAAATCATTCACCCCCCCTATACTTAGGATAAAGCACATCCTAAGTATAACATATATACACACATGGAAAAGGGGTGAATGATAAAACGGGAGAAGAAAAGTAAAACAAAAGGATACAAGAGGAGTAGATGTACAAAGGTCAAGAAGGTCGAAAGCGAACCTTCTTGCGGGACCGTTGAGGCATGAATTTGACAAGGTGTAGGTCGATATTGGGATTATCATTAGACATAAACTGAGTAGGATCAACCAAGAATGTATCCTCAGCAGTTTCAGATTGTGCAAGCCTAAACCGATTATTGGAAGTAGTATGGTCATGTCCTGCCTGAGAAGTCTCGCAAACATCAAAGTAAAATGGTTCGAAATCATTATCAGAAAAAGTAGGACCAATTTCAGCCTGGCAAGCCTCTACCGAATCATCATCTTTATCAAAAGGCCCAATTCCTTTATAAAAGCAATCAAATCAAATTTGGCCTGATCGGTCTCATCTGAATCAGGATGAATAGGAACGGATTCATCAGTGGAAGTAGTTGAATCATGTCCGTCCTGTCTAGTCTCAGTTTCTGCCTTCCGCTCTAGGGTGTCTATCGTGTAAATTACACGGATGTCATCAATGCATCTCCACAGACCAGAAGGGGGAACTCCAAGGTCTATGCTTTCCGAGTCTTCCTCATTCAAGAGAAATTCTTGGGTTTCATTATCATCCAACATATAACAAGAATCTCTGATATTATCCTTGAGGTCAAATTCCTTGGGGTTGGCTAGCACGTGCGGGTTCTCATGAGATGCAAGTTTTTAGGCAGTAGTGGGTGTAGTGATCAACACATCACCCTACATCAGAACGGAAGCGAATCTCTCCTGAACCATAATCAATAACGACTCCTGCAGAGGTGAGGAAAGGCCGTCCCAGGATGATTGGAGGGTGTTCCACAGGGGCGGAGGTCTCCATGGGCATTACAATAAAATCTGAAGTGAAATTCATGCCCTAAATAAGAATGATAGCGTTTTCTAGAATACCCTTCGGCCTCTTGATAGATCCATCAGCAAATTGAACTATCATCCTGATTTCTTGAGAGGCCCAAGATGAAGAGACTGTACCATAGATAAGGGTATTATATTGATTTACGAACCGCCGACAAGGAGAGCGTTATCACAAGAATAGTCAGATATGGAGCAACTCACAAGAGGTGTGGCAGTGTTCCCTTTCTTAAAATACGGACGGTGAGAGATGGCGTAGGCAGTGGCCATGGTCAAGATGTGATGCTCAGATCTTCTCCTTCGCTTTCTCTTCTTGTATTGAGGAGTAGATAAATCTGTCATAGCCTGTTGAAGTGGGGCTTTAATGATCTCATGAAGGGTGGCCACCACTTCGGGTTTAGTCAACATTTTTTGAATTTTCGGACCTCATCCATACAAGGGAGGAGGTCAGAATAAGCATTTACACGAGGATTGCCAAGAGCAGTCTGTATAATGGAATCCTCGGGGTCAAGATCGGGACATATGGTGGATATATGTGTGGGTAAATGATCGGGCATTTGGGTCCTTTCCTCACAAAATGAATTAATAATGTGTCTCCCAGAATCTTTTTGGATTTTTAAATTTTTCTCATTTTTTTGTGTTTTGGATGATTGTAAGCTCTCATGATTATCCTTAAGTGAATCCATATCCTCAAATAGTGGAGCAGCATTCTGGCTCGTATTTATGATAAATAGATTGCTAATCCTCGAATTCATATGCTCCATCGTCTGGTTCAGGGTCTCAAGTGTGGATATCATGAAAGGTGATTCCAAAATCCCAGGATCGGGTGGGTTGAATGTGGGTGGGTGAAAATCAAAGTCCTCCTCTTCCTGAAATAATGGGTTAGGCGGATATGCACAAAAATCAGGAGGAAAGTCCTCCTAGAAAAGGAAGGTGGATCATCTGGAGAGTACGAGGTATCCACGGAGATCGGATTCAAATAACTCCAGTCGGCCATCTTCGAAACAAAAGATGGGATCGGGAGAGCACGAGGGTCAAGTCAAAAAATATGGAAAAAGGAGCAAATGCACAGAAGGATTGAGTATGCACACAAGCAATAAAACACAATACAAACCCCCAGTCTACCAACTCAACTCAAAGTGAAGACCGTGAAGGTTCGGTCAATTATCTTGTCAATTTTAGAGCTTGGTGACAATACAATCTATCAGAGCGGTTAAAAGCGAGCTATTAGGAACTCAATGCTCTCAGGAGACTAGCCTAATCCCAAAGTTAGATCTTTCCCAGTCAGTATGAATTGCGGACCGTTTACCGGCCACCCGATCAATTCAATCTGTCAAGGACGTCACGGGCCGCTTTACCAGCTATCGGAGAGATCCTCACTAGAGAACGACTAACCCAAGATAGTAGTCTGAAAAGAGTTCGGGCGCGGCTCTATCCTAGTGTGTGGGTTGCTCTCTCGCTCAATTAAACCAAATAATGAGGGGGTTACTCTCCCAAAACAATAATTTTCCTTGTATTTTTTAGGGTCGAGTTTTCTTTAGCAATCCCGATTTTAGCAGTTATCACTTGGTTAAAACATTTTCAAAGAATTGCCTACTGAGTGTCCGATTTCCTTTTTAACTTATGTGAGTGAAAACAAGGAAGGAGATCAGAAATGCCAATGCGCGATTAAAAATAATGATGCATGTAGGGGTTAGAGATGCGTACCTTGTCGCCAGCACTCTACATGCAAGTGATCCGCTCAGAATTGAAATAAACTATCATATATTCAACTGCAAGTGAACCGTCCTAGATGATAGCTTCTATTAACAGGCAAAAACAAGTTAATTTGACTAAGTCCAAATTACGCTCTACTCTATAGGCATAGAAATTTCTTGTTTATGGTGTATGGATCTAATTAATTACCTGGCTCAAGCAAATTAATTAAAGCAATCAAGAGGTAGCTCACGAAATCCGCAGGAAACAAAGAAAAATAAAGGCAACGAAAACAAAACCGGTGAGGTCCCCCAAGTGCACAGGCACTTGGCGAAACAGACCCCGCAACAAATGATTGTCCTTTTACATAGTTCAAATGAAAAAGAAAAACTCTCTCTCTCTCTCTTTCTCTATTTTTTAATTTTTTAATTCTTCTTCTCCTCTTCTCACGCTATCCTGCGGCTTGGTGAAGAATCAAGCCGCCTCCACGTCGCTTGGGTACTTCGGCTCTCCTAGGATCGCCTCCTTCACTCCGCGGGCCCTCGCAAGAAAAGGAAAGGAGATTGTGTAAGAAATACAATTATCAAATATGAGAGAGAAAAAATGAAATGAATGCAGTGGATATAAACAATGAAGTGAATGGCAAATAACGTAAACAGAGATTTACAACCAAGAATAGCAGGTCAAAAGAGAAACCTAACTACCCTCACCGTGCCTCCCCGGTAACGATGCCATTTTGTTGTTCGTGAAATCTCGAGGATCGGAAAATTGATGGAAAAAATTGGTTGTTGTTACCCAAAAACCTGTGACAAACAAATAAATTTTTTTGTTTTTTACTATTTATTAACGTGTATAGCGGACATGGTCGAACTCAGGGAGGCTACAAATCCTGAGGGTTATTCAATTAATCGAAAATCAATTACGAGAAAACAGGAATCTCAAAGGACAACTATCATTGGTTTTTGTGTTTTTTTATCTTTTAAATTTTTTTATTTTTTTATTTCTAATTTATTTTTTTGTGTATTTTCTTATTTTTAATTTTTTTAGTGATTTTGATTTTTGCAATTTTTTTATTTTTTTAAAAAATAACATGAAGTAATATTCACAAGATCAAAAATACGCACACCAACTCTTTTGTAATTTTTAAATTTATCAAAAAACACTCAGAAAAATCCAGAGAAAATATTTTTAGGTTTTAAAAGTCTTGAAATATTTTTGAGAATTTTCGTAGAATTTTTAGATATTTTTGTATTTTTCTAAAAATCAAACAGTGAGAAAATGTGAAAATGTGCACAGCCTGGAGTAATTTGTGACTTAAAAATATTTTAATACTAAAACTCCTGACAATTATTTTTAAGACAAACTACATGCAATTATCTACAAACAAGAACTAAAATCACAATTTTTGGATTTTTATAGAATTTTCTGTGATTTTTTTATAAGATTTTTGATGTTTTTCCATTTTTTTGGATTTTATAAATAATTAATGTGTGAAAGTTGGTCAGATATTAAAAGACAAAGGATTAAAACTACCCTAACTTTTTTGGAATTTTTGGAATAATATTTGAATTTTTATAAATTTTTGAATTTCAGGAAGATAAAAAGGCATTGTTTTTTATTTTTTAATAATAATAAATGAATTAAAAATGCAATGAAAAATTTATGCTAGGAAGATAATCACATCAGGAGCATAGCATAATTTTTGCAAGATTTTTAGATCATAAATAGCATTTATTTCAATGAAAAGCGCATGCAAAGAGTAATGCTTGTAAACACAAGGACTGATCTGTAATTACTCATAGTATTAGAGTCAAAGATTAAAAATAAATAAATAAGAGATAAGAATTTGTAAATTACCTAGTGAAGGTGTGCTCTACATGTGATGAACTAAGGTGAGGACCTTTCTGTAATTAAGAAAACTTCTAAAGGTCTGAATGCAATTTTTCCAAATATTATTTTTTTAATCCCTAGGGTTCCCTATCTCTTTTCTTCCTTCGTTCACAAGCCAAGGGGGAATGAATGGGCCGCCACCCACCTTGTTGTTCTTCATGCAACGGGAGGAGCGCGGGTCGGTGGTTGAGGCGGCGGAGAGGAGGCGCGGGGATCGCGCGTTGGGCTGGACTCTGAAGCGCGCGGCGGCGTGGAATGATAGAGGGGGTGTATCGCGACAGTGGGCCACGCTAGGGGTGCGACGAGTAGAGGACAACGATGAGGAAGGGGGCCGCAGCATCGGGAGGTGGCTGCTGGAGAGCGGAGGGGAGAGCACCGCCCTCGCGCGGGGAACCACGCTGCTGCACAGCGCGGCGGAGGGTGATGGAGGGCGTTGCGGCCCTGGGCACCTGGAGGCACGGAAGCTTCAAAGGCAGAGGGCCCATGTGGGCTACAAGGTAATGGAGCGGCCGCACGGTTGAGGGGGCGAAGCCTGTGCTCAAAGGGCAGCAGGCTGCGGGTGGGCAACGTCGCTGCCTGGAGGAGCGGTGGTGGTTGGGCGGCGCAGGTCTTCGCGGAGGAGGGGGGCCGCTGGGCGGCGCAGATCGACCTGTTCCTTTTTTTGTTTTTTGTTTTTTTTATGCTATGGAAATTGTAAAAAGTAAAAGAAAAACTTTTTTTATATTTTTTTGTAAATCCGAAAATAGGAGGAAAAAAGATATAGAAATTCCTTTTTTTATATGTTTTATTATTATTTTTTTTGTTACTTTTTATATGATCCAGCAAAACAAACGTTAGAGAAAACGAAACAATTTTTTTTATTTATTTACAAATTGGAAAAATGAATGAGGATTCGGCGGAAATGAGGGATTCGAATCCGATCTCCGGCCACCGTACACGGCCGGAGTTGAGAGATCGTGGACGATAGAAATAGAACGCGTGGAGATCAAGAAAGTGAGATGAAAAATCGAGTCGGTGGCAAAAAAAATCGTGGCGGTTTTTAAGATCTAGATAAAAAATTGACAACGAGATAAAAAATGCGAGAAATAAACTACAATTAACCTAGATAAAAATAAGAAAAATGTGGATCTCACCTTAGGAGGGGAAAATGACCGTGATCGCCTCGACAAGGCCGACTCGCTGTCACCGGACGGCTTGGAGACTAGGCAACTTCCTCGACGAAATTTTCTCTCGTAGATCTGGCTCCTCTCTCTAAAGATTGATCAAGTTGAAGTGAGGGAGAAGGAGCCATATAAATAGAAAAGATAGAATGAAATTTGAATTTTTTAATTTTTTGGTGGAGAGATAAAAGAGATGAAAAATGAAATGAATTTTTGAATTTTTTTGTGGAAGAGATAAGAGAGATGAAATGAGATAAAATAAAAGAGATAAACATATTTACAAAATTATCTAATTTTTTGATTTTTTTGTCACATTTTTATTTGAATTAAAAAATGTTATTTTTTTATTTTTGTTATGGTGGTTAATTAAAAATAGCAACTATATACATATATGACATTATATATAAGGGTAAATGAGGAAATTAGCCTTTTTGTTATAAGAATTTTATAATTTTTTATTTTTAAGTTTTATTTATATTTTTTTTAAATAATTAGTGAGAATAATTTACAATTATAAAAAATACAATATGTACAAAATATATGGGAAAATTGTACAAACCACCCCAGAAAATCGACTTTTCAACCGTAATTCCAAAAAATATGAAAATAAGCCATTTTAAAGATAATTTAATTTCGAATCCAATGGAAGTGAGATTGATTCTATTTGAGCTCATATGGAGTCGGAATTGGTCTTTCAATTAGTGTTTAGTGGCTTTTTCCAAGTGCGGCTACATTTATTCTGTACATGATTTAATTGTGCAATTATTTTTATTAATTAGAACATATTTTTATTTACAACTTTGGTTTTGAAAGTTATTTGATTTGAGTTCAATTAAGGCACAAATAAATTAGTGTCAATTTTATACAGATATATACAAAATAAGCGAGAAGTATTTACAACAACACACACATTTTTTTGGATTTTTTGTTTAAGGACCCTATCTCCCCCTACTTTATTCCTGGTCGATCAGGTCAAGTCTTGACCATATCTCAAGATTTGGATCAGCCTGTATACAGTCTTCCTTCTTTTTTTATTTTATTTTCTTTATTTTTCCTTTCTTTCTTTATTTATTTATTTTAGGTTAAAATTAGTAAGAAGTGTGCAATATTTACACACTGATGCAAGTTAGTAAGAATATGGAGTTAGTGTTTTATGAGGTGTTTTATAAGGGATTTTAAGCTAAAATAAATGAATAAAGATGACGAATCGCAGATTCATCAGTTATGCAGCCATTGATTGAATTTAGTCAATTTTTTAAGGTATTGTCTTCGAAGACCTTAGACCCGGAAGTATTGTCCTGATTAGAAATAGATATTGTTATTATTTTATGTAAGATGGAACAAGTCTTTCCACCTATGTTTTTTCATATAATGATGCATTGTACATCTTGCTGGTGAGGCTTGAATATGTGGTCCTGTTCAATATCAGTGGATGTATCCAATTGAATGATATTTATAAAAAGTAAAAAATATGATGTTTAATAAAGCTGCACCCGAAGGTTCAATTTCCAGGGGATATTTATGTAAAGAATATATTGCATTTTTTGAGATGTATATGGATGATGGAAATAGTTTTAGCTTCAATAGATTCGAATGAAATAATGATGGTGAGTTGTCCATTGAAGATCCAAACAAACTCTGTATATTTCAACAAAATGGAAGAGCAACTCTTAAGAGTATCCATCGATTTATTTCCGATGATAAAAGAGATCTCATTCATTTCTATAATTAGATGCAGTTAGATAAGGATGATTTTTTTGGAGAATACCATTTAACAAGTACAAAAAATTAGACTTCCTAATATGGTTCAAAGATAGCATAAAAAGGTTAAATTTAACCAATGATGAACGATGGAGCATGGATCTTGATGTTCTACAATAGAATCCGTTCTCACAAGTAGTGTCTCATTCTGGACATATCATCAATGGATTCATATTTCGGAAAAAGTCGATGGATGAGAATAAAACAACACAACTTTCTAGTGTGATAGTGAAGGCCGAACGTTCAACTGGAATTGATGGATACTATGGCGAAATAGTTGATATATTAGATAAAAGTTTTACACATTAGAAAAGATGTGTTCTATTTAATTGCATTTGGTTTGATGTTGGTCATGTTGGAGTAGGTTACAAGAAAGACAAAATGGAGTTATCTCATTAAAGCAAACAAGACGGTTGCAACCAACGAGTCGTCTACACTTGCAAGTCAGGTAGAGCATGCCCTTTATGTACCTGACAACTTGGTCAGTGGATGGATTATACATGTTAGGACAATACTTAGAGATTTCTTTGATGTTAATGAAGATCAATATGTAGTGGATACTGATGTTGCATGCTAGAATGTTTTGCACGATTTTCCCCCTCCTAATATAGATAAAGACATCGCTACTAGCAATGCAAAATGTTAATACAATTATAAGAGGTAACTACAAATATATTTTTTCATTCCAAAATTGTAACATGATTTCTTGGAATCGTGATAATTGCATATAATTTTTTATTTATATTGTCTTTAGTTGCAGGGATGGCTCCTAGACCCAGATGTATTCAAGAAAATCCCTAACCTGCTCCGCAGCCACAGGGGGGTCATATGATCCCAAGAGTAGCCATTCTTAGAGACGATGGGGACCCTCTAAGTGTAGGTTCCTAGATTGCCCCCTCTTGGGCAAACTTTACGCATTCATATTGTCGGGGGAGATGTCGTTGGTGAGAACTCGAGTGAATTTCAGAGCTACATTGGCCAAGTTGCTCGTTCATGTGTCCCCATCACCACGCTTAACTTTCGACAACTTCCTCATGCTATCAATGCTGCCATCCTATCAGATTTGGAGGTATTATATTATTCAAAAATTTGTTACATTAAATTAACATATTCATATTTACTTTTTCTTCTTATAGACTGTATTTACTTAGGATCGAGATGCAATGGTCGATGAACAAATTCTTTCTCATATGACTGAGATATTTCGTCGATATAAGGGATGCATAAAGGCTAAGGTAGCAACTATTGCAGAATGAAAACTTATAAGATACAATGGTTACTTACATAATTGTTTTCCTTTTTGTGGTATTATAACCCGAAAATCCCCCATGAGCAACTTGTGCAAAATGTCCTAATGGATGTTACCCCAGATTAATGGAGGGAGTTGATTAACGTCTGATCTAGTGAGGAGTTCGCGATATGCAAATTATTTCCATTTTTTCTTTTTCTCGATTGTACTAACTTCGAATAATAATAGGCAGTATCAACAAAAAATGATGCACAGTACTATATATGTTTTTTTAGCACAAGGAAAATGATTGAGAGATGACCCGAATAGAGGTTTTTGGGGGTCAAAGAGCATAGATATGGTAGGAGAAGTACAGTGGGTTGATGATGCCTATGCGCCAATCTGTGTGAGTAAATTATGTTGTAAATTTTGAGAATGGAATATCTTGTCTTATTTTTTAACAAATTATGTAGGAAGAAATGATCATGCTCTCTCCTACCACCTCACTAGATAGCACGTGAACGAGCACATTACCTCTATCTGACGGTGAAGCCTTCTTCCAAGCCACAAGCCTGGAACACAATGGGCATAGACATTGTGGGGGACGAGGAGCAATGATCCCTACATGGTACGGAACCGGTGGTGCTAGTGGGTCTCAATCATCATCGCAAGGGAGCTAGAGAGAGAGAGATGGAGAGAGAGAGAGTTGCACAAGATCAAGACGAAGATGTCCGTGCAAGATGAGGAGATGGCTAAGAAGTATTTTGATATGGCGAATGTATTGGCATACATTACCCATCTCCAAAACAAGGTCGATTGACCAACATAACATGCACAACTCGGCAGTGATGAGGAGGATAGTAATGAGGAGAGCGACGAGAACGAAGATACTGAGCAGATTAGGCTTTATAATGTTTTTTGAATTTAGAGTAACCTTAAACATCTAAAGTTTTTAGTATTCAAAACACCGTGAATCATCTTTACTTCTTTTGCATGAAGTACTTTGGTTTGTAGTGAATTATTATGTGTTTGTTAGATATTTATATTGTAGTGAATTCTTATATGTGTTTGTTACATATTATTTTGTAGTTAAGTTACTCCAGCAATAAGGAATAGAAACCACATTATAGTAAATCTTTTTTTATTTCAAGTTCAGAAGAGATTGTCATTGATCGTCCCATGAATTAGATGGTTGCAACCATCCCCTTCGATCACCAAGATCTTACTGATGCATGTTTAGGGTTCAACGACAGGAGGGGACGGTTTAGACTGTCCCACCCATGCTTCTGTGGTCATCTCAAAAAAAACTGGGCATAGGCATAAATGGAGGGGACGGTTGTGACCGTCCCCTATATGTCTCGAAAGGGATGGTTACGACTGTCCCCACCGACCACAAAGAGTTTATTGGTGCATGTTTTGGGGCTCGACGACCGAAAGGGATGGTTTAGACCCTCCCATCTACGCTTAGGTGACCGTCTCCAAAATAACTGGGCATGGCGTGAACTAGAGGGGACGGTCGTGACTGTCCCCTATATGACTCAGAAGAGATGATTACGACCATCCCCTCCGACCACTAGGGGATTACTGGTGCATGTTTTGGGGCTCGGCGATTGGAAGGGATGGTTTATACCGTCCCATCCGTACTTCTATGGTCATCTCCAAAAAAAACTAGCAATGGGCGTGAATTGCGGGGACGGTCATGACCGTCCCCTATATGTCTTGGAAGGGACGGTTACGACCATCCCCTCCGACCACTAGTGCTTACTAGTGCATTTTTTGGGGCTCGACGGCCGAAGGGGACGGTTACAACCGTACCCACAAAAATACTTTTTTTGGATGGTGGCGACCTTATCTTCTATTAAGAACGAAAGGAAAGGTCTCAACCATCCCTTCTGATTCCTAATAGGGGATGTTCATTTTTTTGTATCCCCCATGGTCAAATGTGAAAGCTTCAGAGGGGACGTTTGCACGATCGTCCCCTTTACCCAAAGGAAACGATTTTGGACATTAAGGGACGATTTTGGACTGTGTCCTAAGGTTACTCTGCTTGTAGTGAATGCAAAATGGAAGCCTGGGTTGGATCTCTTGAGACTCTTGGTCCTCGCTCAACACAAACGATAAGGTTGTGGAGCTCAAGCGGCAACTGGAGGAGGTTTACAACATGGTGGTGAGCACCGTCGATCTCACCAAAGAGGACCTAGGTCTTCACTTCACTTGTCTAACTCTTATTGTCATAGGATGCAAGGAAGAAGCTCTTAGGTCTCTCACATAAAATAAGATGGGGCCAAATGCAACCCTCATTAGTGGTTTTATGAGGAATTTTGTGGTTGAAAGTGGTGGTTTCAACTGCCATTAGTTGTCGGAGCAGAGGTGGAGGGCTTTGATGAAGGAGTCGACGTGAGAGAGGGGTGATCATGCTCCAAGGAGGTACTAGAGTCATATCGTAAGGACACGTGGAGTGGCGAGGATAAATCAGAGAAACGTCACCAGCGAAGAGGTACGAAGATTGGGATGCAACCAACCGAGGTTGATGAAGCACAAGCACTGTTGGATCACGAGATCCAAAGGCCTTGATCAGGGTATGCTAGGATGACTATGAGCTGCTTGATCATTTGATCAAGTGATCAAAATGAAGGTGACTCTGATGGATCAAGGACTATCTGATCAAAAGATCAGACAACTGATAATGAAGGCCGCAACTGATGAAGGGTCGAACTACACAACTAAATGAGAAGAATCCACGTGGCCTAATAAAAAAAGATAAATGACTAAAATAATGTAAAATTGAAATAAAATAGTAAATTAAGTCAAATAAAAAAAGTGTTCTACATGAAAGTTGTGTATTTCTTAAAGATATGTAACTTTCATGTAGATACAAAACCAAAATACATCATATATACATGCTTTTATTTTTGTAAGTGTGTTTATGAATATAATAAATACTTATTTTAATTGTTTTATTGTTTTTTGTATTTTAAATAGGAATTGACTTGTAATATATTATTTATAATATTATATTAATTTTATGGGATTTTTAATATCAAGAAAACATACATAAAATATAGGAAACTAAACAAGAATAAATATAATAATTAAAAACTTTATTTATTTACATTAATTAGTCTTAATTATCTATAAGGTGTATAATGTTGTTTATAATTATTTAATTGTTAAATTGATTGAGTAGGTTAAGATAGAGGATTAAATAATATAAATATTGTTGATACATCTAAGATCCATCAATAAGATCATTAGATCAACGAAATCTCCAATCCCGGAGTATCCATAACTTCAGAGTTTATCGATAAGCTAAATCATCCAGACCAACCACCGATATGGAATAGAAGTAGAATTTAATGTAATAAAGATAAATTGAATTTTTCTTTTATAGTAGATTTGTTAAATTACCCTATTTGTTTACTTTTTTCTCTTCCTTGTTACTTAACGGTCACTAATCATTATCTTATGATTTCAGAAAATCCAACAGGCAGCGATGGGCCATCACAAGGACTTTATCCAGATAGCCAGCCAACCAATCATAGTCATTCTAGTTCAAGGTAGTTGGTAGTTCTTTTGTGTTCTTTTCTTTGAGCTTGATGCACATGTATAAGAATATAGTGAAACAGTTATTATGTAAACTTTATTTTGTGAACGGAAGACTTTGTGACGCTTTCTTCGTAGCACTTTTATTGCAGTTTATTTCCAAATGTTAATGGTTTACTAGTGGATAAAGCTACTGCTGAATAACAAGATCCAGTAAGGGGAAAATCCGATGATCCAGAATCAGGGTCATGACATGTACTATATGTCAAATTCATGTATAAAATCCTACTATAAAAAATAGATATAGATGCTGATAAATATTTTAATATGGAAAATATCCAATGTGAAGGTAATAAACCACAGGGTTGATCCCAACCAAAAATCAAGGACTACAATTAAATCAGTCTCACATGAGAGGCTTACACAGAGCTGACCATTTATATAGTGATATTAATCTCTAAACAAAGGATTAAAGTAGGGAGAAGACATAGTAGCAAAATGACCCACTCGTCTTTGGTTATTACTCATGTGGAGTCCTTGTTCATCCATTAAAATCTTCTTAATAAATCAAGGAACCATGTGATTCATCAATCAATCTTGGATTTGATAATTGCAAATCAAACATTTGGATATTGTCAAAATGAAAGAAAGTGGGGTTTATAGGGTAGGAGTAAGGTTCGAAGCATGTCTAGGTAGTAGGAGACTTATGTCATGTATGGAATCAAGTCGGGACAAAAAAGGTGTGATGGTGATGGGGGATCATGGAGGAGAGGTTCCCATTTATTGGATGTTGTCGATCTCTATGGATGTGGGAAGCAAGTTGTCGTAACTCGACTATGACCAGCCTCGTCGTGAGCACTCACTCATCGCGAGCTTGACTATATCATAGGGTTCTCTATCATGTTCCCAAAGAGCACTCAACCTTTATAGCCTCAAGCACCACATTTTGGCTCTTGACTAACAGGTCCTCCTTCACCTTCCCATATGACATCAACACTGTTAACTCGATCCAAAGGCCTCATACACCAGACATTGACCAGGGATATCTCATCAATCACCCTCATCAATACTTCATTGATATGCCTCGTAACGATGGAGCGAACCTCATCATGAAGCAGGGAGTGGGGGGCTTCGTGAAGTCTCCCCTCCTCGTATCACTTGCATGTCATGTTGCACCTCTACCCATAAGATAGAGAGGGAATAAGAAAAGAGAAGAACGCATAAGATGATTGACGACTAAAATTAATTACAACATAGTTTGTTGGATTAATTTATAACTTTTCGTAACATTTTAGACTTTTGATCGACATCTTCAGGTATTTGACCAACATAGATTAATAGAAGGAACACAAGTGTTAATAGATACTTTTATGAGGGTTTATTGTGCAATTATGAAGTAAGTAGGAACACAATTGTTATTGACAAAGTTTGAAAGGTGCTAAGTGTAATTTTTACTATAAAAAAACTTGCCGCCCTTTGCAAAATGAGTGACGTTGGCTCGGGTCCGCGAGACGTTCTACACATTTTCTCATCTAAACGTAGAAAATCTAAGAGAAATTTCCACGCAGCCATCTATTGTTTACAAGTGACTCGTATAGTCCACCCCACCTTTTCCCCTCTACTTTCACCAATCTAAACATCCTCCTAGTTTCTTCTCCTTCCTTCTCAGCTCCTCCACGTGGACATGAAGAGGCCCATCTCCCACAAATCCTCAAGGCCTCCCTCCAAGAGCAGAGCTCAGATCAAGAATAAGATCCTTGCGGACTCCTTCGCCAGCCTCGTTGCGATCCTCAACCCATTTGCCAAGAAGAGCAGCGGCATGACCTCCCAGGATGGCGTCCACAGCGACAACAGCAATTCTGCAACGGCCTCTTCGATCATCGGCGATGCCTGCAACTCCGACGGCAGCGCGGAGACCTGATCCAATCATCTTGCCAGGTTTACTTGGCATTAGCAACCTCTGGTGCTGATGGATTTTTTTACGATATCAGCAGAAGAGGGGAATGAAAAATTAAAGTGCTCTATGCTGTCTATTAGTTAGTTATGTTTCTATGTGTTTAGTTGGATGACTTCTCAGTTGGGTCTTTGCGTGTCTTTTCTTTCTCTCTGGCCACTGGTTTTTCATTGTTACCAGAGGGATTATGCCTGTTGTCTCTCTCTCTCTCTCCTCTGTTACTGACATTTAATCTCATGTTTCAAAGGAAAATGAGGATTTCTAGTGTTTGATTGTAACAAAATCTGAAACTCCATGTTTTATGTACGGGTTTCGGAGCAATGATGTAATATATCCATGTTACATATTGAAACTTTATGTATGCTTGTGCTCTCTCTCTCTCTCTCTCCCTCTTTGCGCACATGTATAGGCAGGAATTTCATGTGAATTATACAAGATGCATGTTGCTCCATTATCAATAGACATGGGTCAAAGATTTATCCGCCTATCTGTGAAATTCTTCTTATTTAATTTATTAAAGGCAATTTTTCATATGTGCTTACATGTGTTGATTGTATTCCGCCGTGCTTAATTTAGAAGGAAATGAGTTTATAGTGAGATGACTACGGAGCTAATGGCGTTATCGTTATTTCTTACAAGTGCCTTTTGTTTATAGATCTTGTGACTAATAAAATATGGTTTTGTCAATATTAAGTAAGAATATTAGCTAGGAGACACTGGGATGTGAGATGAGCAATAAAGAAGAGTATAGGAAATTTATTTCTTTTACTTGTTTACTTGATTTGAGATTTGAGGAATAAGAAACGTAGATAATAACTGGTAAAATCACGATGTAATCCATTTATCTTTGGAATCCTGTTAAAAGAACGGATCCGGAATAAAGTGTGGCAATGGATAAGCGATGTTTGTCTCTTATTTCTGTTAGAAAAGAGATAAATAACATAGACAAACGGGTAAAATGGTGCTGCCCTCTGAGGAAGCTAACTTAGTTTTTCTCATCTCATTTTCCACATTTTTTGAAAAATGAATTTGTGAAAATCCATCGTTATGTTACCATATTATGTCATTCAAGTTTCATGTGAAACAGAGACTCCTCCGGCCTCCATCCGAACAATCGTTTGTTAACAGTCGCAGAGTTGTTGAAATCGATTCCGTCTAGATGGAGGTCGTATGGGTTATTATTTCGCACGAAATTTGAACGATATAATATAATAATATAGTTATGAAAATCAATGAAAGTATTTTTTAAAAAATTAAAAAATAGGAAAAATAAGGCGAGAGGAGCCAAGTTAGCTCTTCCTATATGATACCGCCATTTTACCCCCATAAAAATATATTAAATGATATATAATGTGACACTCTATGCTTTGATAGGTTATTCCAGGACAAAATCATCTTAGCTCGGAGATTATATTATATTTAGCATCGAAACAAAACTTTAAAGTCAGGAAAAACAAACTCGTCCAACCAGACCTCTCACTTTGACATCAAGATAGATATGTCTCACAGGTAGGTCTACTAATCGAACTGAACATGTTCGTGTTCGATTAGAGCTCGTTCGATATTAGTTCGAAAAATGTTCGTTCGTTTCTAAACGAACCGAACATGAACTTCAAATTTTAGTTCGATAGCTTAACGAACCGAATATGAACATAACATATGTTCGTTCGATAAAAGTTCGAGTTTGATATATGTATACGGTTTGTATTTGTTTGTGTAACTCGGTATTTATACACACGATAAATTTCGAGTTAAAGAAATTGTGGTGTTTATTGGTCTTTATATTATTTTAATTTGAATAATTTTTATTTTTACTGCTTATCGAACCTTCTTATTGAACTTCAATTTCGAACTTGTTCATATAAACACGTTTTAGTTAAGTTAAATTGTTAACGAACTATTATCGAACCGAACTCGAACGTTCGTTTTCAAAACGAATTCGAACTCGAACATATCCTAACGAACATTTATCGAACCGATCTCGAACTCGAACTTTCGAACTTCCTTATCGAACCGAACTCGAACATAGATTTTTTCGTTACAGTTCGGTTCGATTAGCAACCCTACTCACAGGGGACAGAAATGTCTTGTAATGTTGAAGCATCCCACCCAGCCTGTGAGCGTGGGAAGTGGTTTTCTTTGCAAAATGTGCGTAGTTTTTCAAGTAATATAAATTGAATATTATGTCATGTTTATTAAATTATAATATCTAGTAGGCCGGAAATTTCCAATCATGACTTTTTCTACGAAGTAGAAGATATTTTTGACAAACATCTACGTAAAACGAGACGATTAAAATTTAGTCTTCATATACTTCACATCGTAAGCTTAATCACTCTAACAAATATGACCAAACTCCTTTTACAAAAAAGGATGGCCAAACCATGTGTTATTCAGAACTCCTCTAATGGTCTAATGGTTGAAGCAGTGGCTCCCATTTTAAAGGACCAAGGTTTGAATCCTATAAATAAAAAAATAAAAAAACATGTGTTATTCGTAAAAATGCAAATTTAATTACCATCAAACACTAATCTCGAGAAACTCTAAATAGAAAATCTCTTAATAGATCCATGCATAGTCTTTATTTTATTACAATGATGAAGTACAACCAAAGGGTATTTAATAAATCAAACTGAACCCACAACTGCACTAAATGCCAAACTCGACCAATGAACATGAAAGAAATAATAGTGAGTGAATGGTTTAATAAAAAGGCACATGTATAGACATGCATGTCTAAGCATAAACAGTTATGTATGTACATGTATGTTGGCGATCTCTAAGTTCCATCGGCAAACCGATTCCATGCACATACAAGTCCACATTCTAAATACACAAAATATTATATGGTAGGGGAAAATAACATAAAAGATTGGAATTAAAATTTCCTTTCTATTCACTTCATATGCGTCATTCATCTCATTACAATCCATGTCTACACAAAATTACATGTATGAATTAAAAAGTACGTTCATACATACATGGTATATCTCTCATCCCTCAAAATGCTACAAGGTAAGAATAGTGAAACTACAAGTATTGTACCATAGAAAATCATGGAGTTGCATGAAAGAAGAAGCTCCTAGCTAAACAACGACTGCTCACTCTTGCGGCTTCTTCTGAGAACCTGTAGATCTACACATAGGTATGTTATGAGCACAGTTGCTCAGTACGATATAAGAATTCCAACAATTAATATATAAGAAGTATGCAACAGAAACAAATAGGTGTTTTGTCCTCACAAATAAATAAATTATAATATTTTCATTACATATGAGTAACCCAAGCTTCATGTATAATATGTGGTATCCTCATACTATGACTCTAAGGCCATAAGAAGGTCTTAGTGTTGCGGTGCCTCCATAGGCATGCAATGGAGTAAAATGAATCCTAAGTAAGTTCCCAATATGTCCAATTAGCTTCGCTTATCAAAATGTAGCTCAGATTCACAAATCAAATTCCAACCAATGAAATCATGTGACTGCTCAAGTCAAATACCCACGTGTAAGAGTTCACATGGTGTAGGACACAAGTTAGGGCACCGATTACTAAGTAAGATCATTTGTGCTATAATCAAAATCATCACAACTATCCTACGGAAGCGTGAAGATCACATCATATGCGATCGAAGCGACTAGTCGCAATAGTTGTTCGGTGCAATAAAATTTAATAATTTTAAATGACGAAACCACATGACCCGAGAATATTTCTTGAGTCATTTCATCTAAACCACAAATAAGATGTAGGATTGCCTCTTTAAGCGTGGTTGTGATCATGCCTCTAAAGCAAGAGACCTCCTGTCTCAAGTCCGATCCGACGGAGGAGATGCTTGCGAGCGTGTTGATGAAACGTGTGCTCCTCACAATCCAAGTCGATAAAGATCCAAGTATCAGAACTCCTGATTTTGTCACACAAAATCTAGCATCTTCTTCACGTGCAAGAAGCATCAAAGAAGATGGAGATCCGTAACACAACAACGTTGCGATGCTACGATTCTCTCTAACACAAGGGGTAGATGGCCACACATGAGAGAGAGAGAGAGGGGCGTGTGATGAGAATGAGAGAGAGAGTTGAGAGTTGCAAAAATATTTTGTAAAAGAAGAGAGATGGTTGCATCTTCTTTTATAGTATTTTGGGAGTTCATGGATCACAATTCATGTAAAACACAAAATCAATGGTTGAGATTGATTTGTGTTTCAATTCAATGGCCATGATTTTATTGTATAAAATACACTAATTTTAATGAAATTAAATATATATTGAATTATCATCAATATAATTTAATTTAATTAAATAAATTTCAATATGATGATGAAGAATGAGTCCACTTACTAAATATGGGGGGCAACCATGCTTGATCAAGTCAAGGATGGGCGTCCACCCTCTATGTATCGAAGGTGGATCATCCTTTAAATTTATGTGAGATTTTATATCTCACATATTCTTCTATATATTTATAACAAATTTTATTGCAAATATATTAACAAAATTAATTCCAAAATAATTTGTGAATATTCCAATCATGCCATTGAAAAAAATACGAAACATATTCATATACCCAAAATAAAATGTAAATTGTATTTTCAGTTCATTATCTAATGTGAATCCAATTCATATCAACAACTAATTCGTAAATACTATTTACAAGGGGAAAGGGATCCTACTCCATGGAGTAGGTAACTTACTTAGTCCATTTTCAATTTTTTCCACCTTTTTATTTTTTTTGAAAAATACTTCGATGGATTTTCATAACTATATATGTCTAATATGTCATTCAAATTTCGTCAGAAACAGAGACTCCTATGCCGGTTAGCCATGTGAGTCCAAGGCAAACTATTCCTACAATAAATGTTGTTGTAATGTTTGATATATCAATAAAAGTTATTGGTTTATTTCACTCCCTATCTGAAATTAAGTGAATGAATGCACAATCATGTCCCTCTGTAGAAATAGGTTTATGTACCATTGCTATCTTGACATCATAAACTATCAATTCAATTGTTGAATCATAGAGGCTGGTGCTTAGATGAATATCTAAAGAGTTACATTGAGGACTCATCAAGCACCATCAAATGATTGTCAAGATATGATCTCCATCCTGGGTGGGAGATGGCAATCCTAGCTTTAAAGGCTGGTATCTGACCGACCTCTTGATGCAGGTCCTCTACATGGGAATAGAGATTCGGAGGTGTCAGATAAATTAGGTCAAGGAGTTGACTTAAGAAGATCGAGATAACTAAAGACCTATGTCGTATGCTGTCACGATGTAGGCATGCATCCTCTGACCTGAGACAGATGTGTTGCTATATGTCTGAGTATGTACATTTGGTAGACCAATAGGTTGATGGCCTAATCAAGGTCTATAGACTGACGAGCTGGTGTGCATGCAAGGGCATATGAGTGATATGATCTCTCAAAGGGATCATACAGGTTCACTATCGAACCGGAAGACATGAGCTCACTCATGAGGTATTGGGATATATATTAATTTCCATGCATGGTCGTCTTGCTTTGGAAGCTTGACATAATTTATAGATATGATATATGCTTTTGGAAAGCATACGATTGGTACCAAGTCCCAATGACTAAATGAGAATCTTAGTGATAAAACCCTGAAGAAGACAATCTAAAGTGATCTTAGACTTCGGGTTTATTCTAGGTCTTCTAGTATGCAGGATGTACAGGTATTGGGAATGCATGAGGGTGATGTGATCATTAAACGATTGTATAACCATGACGCTTCCATTTCGAGGGAGTGATGAAACAGGTCTGGATTTTAGTGACTCCTCTGAGTAGAGAGAAGTGATCTAATCTTGGTCCAAGGATTGGACATTGGTCTGAATGAGATTCAGATGCATGAGAAGATTAGATCTATGGACTTGATTTAATCAAGCATCTATGAGAGGTCCCCGAGATCAGGATTTGAGATATGATCTCAGTATCCAAGTCACTATACATGGAACGTACAATCACCATGTCCTTATCTCCAAGTATCTACGAAGAAAGCGCGTTATTCTTGAAGGAGTTCAAGAATAGTTCCTTTTGATGAATTATGTATCCAAGCAATGAGATTTAATTATCAAGAATAATATAAATGAGATTCATATTAAGAGAATGATTATCCAAGATAATTAAATGAGATTTAATTATCAAGGATATGCAGAATGTGGATATTACTATCCATGCTATCCATAATATCAATGTATATTATAAATATGATTTATAATATATTGAAGAGAGCTCATTTGTAAATAATATTTACTAATTGATTGCTGATGTCAAATATATTCACATTGGGTGATTAATTGGAAATATAATTTACATTTAGTTTTGGGTTGTGAATGTGATTCACAATTTTTTTCTCAATGGCATGTTTGAAATATTCACTGATTAATTTGGAATTAGCTTAATGAATATATTTTCAATTTGATGTTGCAAATAATTAAAAGATAATGATATTTTATCTCATAAAATAAAGAAGATAAAACCCACATAATAAAAAGTGGTGTCACCCTTGAATTGTTCAAAGGTGATGCCCCATCTTTTTAGGAGGAGGTTATTGTCATCTTTATTATCTTGTGTTGATTAATTTTATTAAGTTAAATTATATGATGATAATGCAACATATATTTAATTTAATATAAATTAATAGTGGTTGCTTTATTAAACAACAATGCTCACGGCCATTGATTAAAAACATAAATCAATCTAACCGTTGATTTTGTGTATCCCATGGATTGTGATCCATGGACTCCCAAACTACTATATAAGAAGGGGAAACCCTAGCCCTTCAATACACATGTCTACTCTCTCTCTCTATCCTCATTCTCATGTCCCATCTCTCTCTCTAAGTGTGGCCGTCCACCTTGGGTGTTGAGAGAATTGCAAGCGTCGCTACGCCATCATGTTGTCGCCTCGATTGCTCGTGGATCTCCGTCTTCCTTAGTGCTTCTAGCGCAAGTGGAAGACATCGGATTTTGTTGGACGAAATCAGGAGATTCATCGCTTGGATCTTCATCTTGGATTGCGGGAAGCACGCATCTCATCATCCGCCCGCAAGTGCCTTCTTCGTGGATCGGACTTGAGTAGGAGAATCTCTTACTTTAGAGATCAAGTGGTCGCAACTACGCTTCAAGAGGTATTTCTAATACTCTGTGGTTAGATGAAACGATCCAAGAAATGTTCTTGGATCATATGGTTCATCATATGTTTTTTTTAAATTCCGCTTCACTGAGCAACTAGTGCGACTAGTCGCTCCGATCGCATTGGATGCAATCATCACGCTTACGTGATGCGCTTAAGGATTTCTAGTATCCTTCATGTGTTATCAGAGCCATGTTGGAGGTTTTGGACATAATCCATAAATCCAAGAAGATTTGGGCTCGTTGGGGTTCGTGAAATTTTTTTTATCGGCCATTTCAATTTTCGCAGCCCTATTTTGTGATATTTGTTCAGCCCTATTTAAAATGTTTAAACATGAATTTATTACATAGATAATGTTTCCCATTAAACAAGGAAAATGTGGAATTTGAGTTTGCGTAATTTGGATTCTATTTGCTCAAGATATGATCATATGTTTTAATGACCATATGTCCACTCTTTCGAGGATGGCGGTTAGAGACGTAATTAAGATGTTAATTACTATTTTAAAATACCTGAAAATGTGTGTTAATCACATAGTTTTTGTTTTAAATAAAATTATCAATCTCTGGAAATTGATTTTGCTTAATTTAGATTTAAAATGAAAGAGATATGCTAATTTTTATTGGTGATGGTCACTGCTGAAAATTAAATACTCAACCATGAACCTTGTGATTGCCATTTAAGAATCTTGTGAAATTAATGATTAATTTCCTGGAATAATTATGGATAATATTAGGAAATATTAGAACAATAATTGTTCCCTTAAATGACATTGCCTTAACCAATGACTGATTAGATTAGATCTAGAACACCAATTGGTTACTTGATACTCTTTCATCAAACTTGTTACTTGAATAGGTTTTGGAATTTGTATAGCAAATTTCGCTATAATCAAAATGATTTGATTATTACTATATGGTATAATTTCGATTGAAAACCCAATGATCATCTCAAGTACAAAGTGAATGGCTCGGCATTATTCTTTCCTGAGGCAGATATGGTGTCTTGTCGGGGAGCGTTGGGGTAGCAGGTTGCACCGTGTGTGATTTGTCCCACTTCAGTCGGTACTGGCCATGACAACAGGTAGGGAACGAATAACGCCTGAGAGATCATGATGTATTTTCTAATTATTAAAATTCGAATAATACGTATTTTGAGATAATACCATTATTTCAAGTAACAATCAAGTTTGATGATTGAATTGGTTTGATAATTGATTTAATGAGATTAAAGAAATTATATCCAATTAAAACACTCTATTATGAATAGATGTGTATTTCCTTTGGAAGAATTAATTACAAGAATGTGATTCATGATAGTTAATTATTGAATTTGAATAAGAGGTGGAGGATCACATAAGTGACATCAATTGTCTCCTGTCAAGGCGAAGGGTTCCGTCGCCGGGGATTGTATGTTGGAGACGTCTGTCCATAGTGATAGCTCCTGCATACAAGCGCTTCTGGATCGGGATCTTTGCTTCTCGAAAGAGTAAGGTTGTATACGTAGTGACCCTGGTATCGGTTCCTCATATTATTGGGGCGATATTGGATTGTGCATAGCGAGTACTATTCCTGTTGATGGTTGGTTCAATTAACAACGAGTCAACATCATCTTAGGGGTGGTGGGCTCGGGTGTTAAATATCGAATTGGGAAATGCAAGTTGGACTTGCAAGGTGGAATGAGTTCCTGCTTCTTTTTATCTAAGTTACAGTTTCTCATATTATTGGGATGTAACAAGGATAAGAAAGGAGATCCCAGATCTTGCTAGAGATATAGCGGTAAGTATATCTCTTACTTTGAAAGTGATCAAGGGAATGAACTTTCAAAGTCAACAAGGCAAGACTAATTTGATTAAAAATTCCTTAATCAAATAATTTAATTTATATATAATTCTTTATATGTTCTAATATAGTGCATTCTTAATTTCAGACAATGAAGTCGATGAACCCTCTCAGCAGACTTCTGGAAGACAACCAGTTGACCGGACCAAATTATTCAGATTGGATCCGTAATTTGGAACTTGTTCTCTCAGCTGCGCTCATAAGTTATGTACTCACAGAGGACAAGCATGAAAGCCCAGAAGAGAAAGAAGAAGAATCAAGGAGTTGGCTCATCTTCTAGTGCTTCCACACTGATGACATCGAAAAAGACCGATGTCAGACACCACTGCAAGAAGCCAGGGCACTGGAAGCGTAACTGTCCAGACTACATGAAGTCAATCAACAAAGGTAAAGACCCGGCAGGTATGAAATCTACTTTCATCATTGAAACTAGTTTTTTCGTTGGAGGAGAAGGTAGTTGGGTAGTAGATTCTGATGCTTCTGTTCATGTATGCAATTTGTTGCATCTGTTTTAGGAAACTAGGAATCTTAATGAAGGAAAGATAGTCATCTAGATGGGATCTGATGCAACTATTACAGCAGTCGCCGTTGGGACCTGCACACTATCATTATCTAGTGGGAGAGTCCTCATACTTAAAGAGTGTCTTTATGTTCTAGATGTTAGAAGGAACCTTATATATGTATCTAAGCTTGTTAGAAATGGATATTCGTTCATGTTCTGTAATAAACTTGTCATAAGTCGTTATGATAAATATATTATGGATGGTGTTCTGACTTCTGGTGGACTCTATGAATCGCGCATTTATGAATCTATCGTGAATGTTACTACCATTAATAAAAACCCTAAAGGGACCAGGGAGGATGATTCTACTGTGATTTGGCATCAAAGACTTGGTCATTTATCTGTTGATAGGATCAATAGATTTATAATAGATGGACCCTTAAATTTTCTACCCGTCTAATCTTTACCTGCCTGCGAACATTGTATTTGAGGTAAAATGACCAGGGTGCCTTTCTGTAATAAGGTTACAAGATGCGAGGGTGTTCTTGACCTAATACATACTGATGTATATGGTTCCTTCAGTACCGCGACACGAAGTGGATTTCGATATTATTTGATGTTTATCGGTGACCATTCACGATATGGGTTTATCTTCCTATTATGTCATAAATCTGAAACCTTTGAAAAGTTCATAGAGTTCAAGTCTTTGGTTGAGAACCAAACAGATAGGAAGATTAAATGGATTTGATCTGACCGAGGTGGTGAGTACCTCTCAGATGAATTCAACGAATACCTCAAAGAGAATGGAATTGTCTCCAATCTCACTCCTGCTGGAACTCCCCAACCTAATGGTGTTGTTGAAAGACACAACAGGACTATCATGGATATGGTATGTTCAATTATGAGTAAAGTACATTTACCTCTTAGTTTCTGGGGATATGCAGTAGAGACTGCAATATATATCCTGAATAAGATTCCTAGCAAGTCTATACCTAAAACTCCTCACGAGCTTTAGTATGGTACCAAACCTAGTGTAAGACACTTAAGGATTTGGGGTTGCTTGGTCCATGCGAAGAAGGTGGATGCAAGTAAACTAGAATCTCGCACTAGAGAGTGCTACTTCATTGGGCATGTTAGAGATGGTATTGGATACCAGCTCTATGACCCTGAGACTCAAAAGGTATTTGTCTCTAGAAGTGTAAAATTTCTAGAAGATGACTTCCTTAAGAGTCAAGATAAAAATGAAGTAAAGTAACTCATTGAATCCCCTGAGGATACCGAGCTTCCTGAACTAGAAACTGAAGAAGTAAATGAAGATGAAACACCCATACCTCTTCGAAGGAGTTCGAGGGTGGTTGCACCACCTGAAAGGTACAGATTCCATGTGTCAGCTGAAACTGACAATGATCCAGCTTCATTTGATGAAGCACTTGCGGATCAAGACATGGATAGATGGATGCTAGCAATGAAGTCAGAGATTGACTCCATGTATAAGAATGTGTATGGACCCTAGAGGATCCACCTAAAGTGGTAAAACCCATTGGGTGTAAATGGATCTTCAAGAGAAAAAGGGGACCTGATGGGAAGGTAGAGACCTTCAAAGCACGGCTCGTAGCCAAGGGTTACACATAGAGAGAAGGCATCGATTATGATGAGACGTTCTCTCCCGTGGCTATGCTTAAGTCCATCAAAGCACTGCTAGCTATAGCTGTGCATCTTGACTACGACATCTGTCAGATGGATGTCAAGACGGCTTTTCTCAATGGATACCTCGAGGAGGATATCTATATGGAGCAGCTCCAGAGCTTCATACCAGAGGAAGGAAAAGTATGCAAGCTAAAGAAATCCATCTATGGGCTCAAATAAGCTTCTCGTAGCTGGAACATCAAATTTGATGAAACCATAAAGAGTTATGATTTTGTCCAGAATCTTGATGAGCCTTGTGTATATAAGAAGCTTAGTGGGAGCACCATTGTGTTCATTGTGCCTTACGTAGATGATATCCTTATCATTGGGAATGATACATGAATAATGACCAGTGTTAAGATTTGGATATCCCATACCTTCGAGATGAAAGATCTTGGAGAAGCCTCTTATATCTTGGGTCTGAAGCTGTTCAGAAACAGAGAAAAGAGGATTTTGGGATTGTCACAACATGGGTACATTAGCAAGATCTTGGAACGGTTCCATATGGAGAATTACAAGAAAGGCTTCCTTCCTTTGAGACATGGTATCCATCTGTCTAAAGGAATGGCTCCCCAAACTATTGAGGATAAGAAAGACATGGTTGGATGCCCTTACGCATCAGTTGTGAGAAGTCTAATGTACGCCATGATGTGCACAAGGCCAGATATCTGCCATGTAGTGGGAGTGGTAAGCCGTTACCAATCCTTCTATGAAAAACAACACTGGAATGTAGTAAAGAACATATAAATATCTAAGACTGATGCAAGATTATATCTTGGTCTATAGAGATGGCGATCTCTAGGTCTTGGGATATACGGATTTTGACTTTCAATCTGATGTTGATGATCGAAAGTCGACATCAGGGTTTGTGTTCTTGTTGAATGGTGGTGCTGTGAGCTGGAGAAGCAAGAAGCAGGACACTATGGCATATTCAACAACATAAGCTGAATACATAACCGCATCATATGCTGCGAAGGAGGTGGTGTGGTTGCGCAAGTTCATACTAGAACTTGGCATACTTTCCTCTGATACTCCCATCCCGTTGCTCTGCGATAACATGGAAGCCATTGCTCAGGAGAAGGAACCCAGGTGGCATCAAAAGAGCAAGCATGTGGAAAGGAAATACCACATCATTTGGGAGATTCAAAAGCGTGGTGACATCGTCATCACCAAGATGGCCTCTGCCGACAATGTTGTTGATTCTCTTACCAAACCTCTGACATAGAAGGGTTTCAACCAGCATGTAATGAGTATGGGTTTAAGGATTGTACCTGAATGGTTCTGAGGGCTAATGGGAGATTGTTAGCCATATGAGCCCAAGGCGAACCATTCCTACAATAAATGTTATTGTAATGTTTGATATATCAATAAAAGTTATTGATTTATTTCACTCCCTATCTGAAATTAGGTGAATGAATGCACTATAAGGTCCCTCTGTACAAATAGAGTTATGTACCATGGCTGTCTTGACATCATAAAGCTGTTAATTCAATTGTTGAATCATAGAGGCTTAGATGAATATCTAAAGAGTTAGATTGAGGACTCATCAAGCACCGTCAAATGATTATCAAGATGTGATCTCCAGCCTGAGTGGGAGATGGCAATCTTAGCTCTAAAAGCTGATATCTGACCGACCTCTTGATGCATGTCCTCTGCATGGGAATAGAGATTCGGAGGTGTCAGATAAGTTAGGTCAAGGAGTTGACTTAACAAGATCGAGATAACTAAAGACCTATGTCGTATGTTGTCACGATATAGGCATGCATCCTCTGACCTGAGACAGATGTGTTACTATATATTTGAGTATGTATGTACATTTGGCAGACCAATAGGTTGATGGCCTAATCAAGGTCTATATACTGGCGAGCTGGTGTACATGCAAGGTCATATGAGTATGATCTCTCAAAGGGATCATACAGGTTCACTATCGAACCGAAAGACATGAGCTCACTTATGAGGTATTGGGATATATATTAATTTCCATACATGGTCGTCGTCTTGCTTTGGAAGCTTGACAGAATTTATAGGTATGATATATGCTTTTGGAAAGCATATGATCAGTACCAAGTCCCAATGACTAAATGAGAACTTTAGTGATAAAACCCTGAAGAAGACAGTCTAAAGTGATCTTAGACTTCGGGTTTATTCTAGGTCTTCCAGTATGCAGGATGTATAGGTATTGGGAATGCCTAAGGATGATGTGATCATAAACGATTGTATAACCATGATACTTCCATTTCGAGGGAGTGATGAAACAGGTCTGGGTTTTAGTGACTCATCAGAGTAGAGAGAAGTGATCTAATCTTGGTCCAAGGATTGGACATTTGTATGAATGAGATTTAGATGCAATGAGAAAATTAGATCTACGGACTTGATTTAATCGAGCATCTATGAGAGGTCCCTGAGATCTGGATTTGAGATATGATCTTAATATCCAAGTCACTATACACGGAATGTACAATCGCCATGTCCTTATCTCTAAGTTTCTACGGAGAAAGCACATTATTCTTGAAGGAGTTCAAGAATAATTCCTTTGATGAATTATGTATCCAAGCAACATGATGTTGATAATTAATTGAGATTTAATTATCAAGAATAATATGAATGAGATTCATATTATGAGAATTATTATCCAAGATAATTAAATGAGATTTAATTTTCAAGGATATGCATAATGTAGATAGTACTATCCATGCTATCCATAATATCAATGTATATTATAAATATGATTTATAATATATTGGAGAGAGCTCATTTGTAAATAATATTTACTAATTGATTGTTGATGTGAACTAGATTCACATTGGGCGATTATTTGGAAATATAATTTACATTTAGTTTTGGGTTGTGAATGTGATTCACAATTTTTTTTCTCAATGGCATGTTTGAAATATTCACTGATTAATATGGAATTAATTTAGTGAATATATTTGCAATAAATGATGTTGCAAATAATTAAAAGATAATGAGATTTTATCTCATAAAATAAAGAAGATAAAACCCACCTAATAAAGAAGTGGTGTCACCCTTGAATTGTTCAAAGGTGACACCCCATCTTATTAGGAGGAGGTTATTGTCCTCTTTATTATCTTATGTTGATTAATTTTATTAAGTTAAATTATGTGATGATAATGCAACATATATTTAATTTAATATAAATTAAGTTAAATTATGTGCCATCTCTCTCTCTTTATCCTTATTCTCACGTCCCATCTCTCTCTCTCTCTAAGTGTGGTTGTCCACCTTGGGTGCTGTGAGAATTGTAGTCATCGCTACGCCATCGTGTTGTCGCCTCGATTGCTCGTGGATCTCCATCTTCCTTGGTGCTTCTAGCTCAAGTGGAAGACATCGGATTTCGTTGGACGAAATCAGGAGATTCATCGCTTGGATCTTCATCTTGTATTGCGGGAAGCACGTGTCTCATCATCGCGCCCGCAAGTGTCTTCTTCGTAGATCGGACTTGAGTCAGGAGGATCTCTTACTTTAGAGATCAAGTGATGGAAACCACGCTTCAAGAGGTATTTCTAATACTCTGTGGTTTAGATGAAATGATCCAAGAAATGTTCTTGGATCATATGGTTTCATCATATGATTTAATTTTTTTAAATTCTGTTGCACCGAGCAACTAGTGCGACTAGTCGCTCCGATCGCATTGGATGTGATCATCACGCTTCCGTGATACGCTTAAGGATTTCTCGTATCCTTCAATGCCCTCCATCCAGAACATGTAATTTTAACGGTCTTAGATTTGTTGTAATTTACATGTTCTGGATGAATGGCATAGGAGTCCCTATTTCTAACGAAATTTGAATGACATATTAGATGGATATAGTTATGAAAATCCATGGAGGCATTTTTTAAAAAAATAAAAAAAATGGAAAAAGTGAAAGTGGAGTAGGTAAGTTACCTACTCTATGGAGTAGGATCTCCTTCCTCTATTTACAATAAGATCTCTCTAATATATTATAAATAACATTTATAATATATACATAAATAACATGGATAGTATGATCCACATTATTCACATCCTTAATTATTAAATCATATTTAATTATCTTATATCATCATTCTCATGCAACTAAATAATATGAATCACATTCACATTATTCATGATAATTAAATCATATTTATATATTAATTTCTCAATGCTCAGGTACATAATTCATCATTGTAAATATCCTTGAACTCTTTCAAGAATAATGCACTTTCTCCACGGAAAGTTGGAGATAAGGTCATGGCGATTGTATGCTCGACATATAGTGACTTGGACATTGAGATCATATCTCAACCAGATTTCAAGGACCACCCTTAGATGTTTGATTAAATCAAAATCATAAATCTAATCTTCTCATGGCATCTGAATCACATTCAGATCAATGCTCAAAATTTGGATTAAGATTAGATTGCTTCTCTACTAAGAGGAGTCACTAAAATCCAGACCTATTTTATCACTCCCTCGGAATGGAAACATCATGGTTATATAATCGTTTGTGATTACATCACCCTCAGATATCCTAATATATGTATATCCCGCATATTGGAAGATTTAGAACAAATCCGAAGTTTAAGATTTCTTTTAGACCGTCTCCCTCAGGATTTTATCATTAAGTTTCTCATTCGGTCATTGGGAGTTGGTATTGATCATATGCTTTTCAAAAGCATATATCATACCTACAAATTCTTGTCGTGCTTCCAAAACAAGACAACCATGCATGGATTTTGATCGGTCTCAATATCTCATGAGTGAGCTCTTGTCTTCTGATTCATAAGTGAACTTGTATGATCCCTTTGAGTGATCGTATTACTCATATGCCCTTGTATGCACACTAGCTCGTCGGTGTATAAACCTTTATTAGGCCATCAACCTATCGATCTTCTAAATATACATACTTAGACATATAGTAATATATCCATCTCTGGTCAAAGGATGCATGCCTATATCGTGACAGTATACAACATAGGTCTTGGTTATCTCGACCTCGCTATGTCAACTCGTTGACCTAACTTATCTGATGCCGTCGAATCTCTATTCCTATGCAGAGGAGATGCATCAAGAGGTACATCAGATATCTATCAAAAGAGAAAGGATTGTCATCTCCTAATCAGGTTGGAGATCACCTCTTAATAATCGTTTGGCGGTGCTTGATGAATCCCCAATCTAACTCTTTAGATATCATCGAAGCACCTGCCTCTATGATTCAATATTTTGAATCAACAATTATATGATTATTAAGATGGCCATGGTACATAACCCTAATCGTACTAAGGGATCTATTATGCAAATTAATTATTCTTCATTTCAGATCAGGGAGTGAATTGCAATAACATTTATTGCATAATGGCTCAACGTGGGCTCGCATGTCCAACAATCTCCCACTAGTCCAAAGGGCCATTAATGGGCTAATCTTTAAGCCCACACTCATGTGCCAATCGTAAGCTATTTAGAAAAATAATTAGGTAAGCTAACAAGTCATTATGTTCCCGAGAGACTATGTTAACTCCTTTTACGGTACTTGCATATACCCTAGCAATAGTGCTCACATCCAATGCGAATGTTGCATCTTATGCTACCAATAGTCAATTTTGTTAAAGCAGTTATAGTGTTCTTGATACTATAAATCAATAATTATTATAACTAGTATGTAACTTCTATTATCCTTTTCAGAATGCCCTTATTTCCGGAGATCTCTATCTCTTAAGAATAAGACCCAGGCTTATGTCTTATAAGGCATATGCAGTTAAGACCTTTTAGATTAATATCTACGAAGTCTTAAGTTCTTGAAGATTAGACTTTAATATCACTATCTCAAAAATCTTGTCTTCTTTGAAGGTGGTTTTATTACTGCAATAAAGTTCTTTATCTCCATAATAGTTTAGTAATAGTTACTACTCCCATTATATGGCAGATATCTGACTTTTATACACATCTAGCGTATACTAGGCTTCTCATAACTGATGCACAAGGGTAAGCAGGATTATCATTCACTTCCACAACTCTTTGAGGTGATATCCCTTTAGATAGGTCAGTTAAGGGAATGAAGCCTTCCTTGGGGTTTTCCCAAAAATGTAACATGTTCAAGGAGTACCACTAATGTGACGGTCCCAATGCCCCCTTTTCTTTGTTTCTGACCATCTTCAGAACTAAGATTAAGAGGTATCATTGAGATCATATCTGAAGGTATGAAATAACCGGATTATAAAACATTTATTTTCATCCTTATATCATTCCAAATGATTGGAATTTTATCTACATTTAGAACGATGAACACAATGGCACTCCCACTAAGCTTCACATGGTTCATCAATATTTTGTATGAAATCATAACATTTATAATTTCATCAAATCTAGTGTTCCAACTTAAGAAGCTTATTTGAGTCCATAAATGGAACTCCTTAGCTTTCACGCCTTGCATTCTTCAATAATGAAGCCATGGGGCTACTTCATATGAATATCCTCGTTGAGGTATTCACTAAGTAATGCAATCTTGACTTTCATCTTGTATATGTCATAGTCAAATTGTGTAGCTATAGCTAGCAATATTCTGATGAGTTTAAGCATGGTCACTGGAGAGCAAGTCTCATCGCAAGAGATGTCTTCTCTTTTGTGTGTAGCTCTTGGCTATGAGTCATACTTTGAAGGTCTCTACCCTCTCATCAGTTCCCTCTTTCTCATGAAGAACCATTTACACATAAAAGGTTTTACCACTATAGGTGGATCCTCGAGGGTCCATATACAACACTTGTATATAAAGTCTACATTACACTTTATTGCTAACATCCATCTCTCCATGTCATGATCCTTAAAGAGTTTAGTTGATCTCATTACCCTCAAACTAATTTGAAGAGGTGTGAGTGTTTTATCTTCAATTTTCCTTTTAGTTTCTGATTTCAGGAGCCTCATTATCTTCTTTAGATTCAATGAGTTCCTTTACTTCATTTTCTTCTTGATTCTCAAGAAAGTCTCTAAGAATCATATCCTTAGAGATGAAATATAAGAATCTCAAGGTCATAAAGTAGGTATACAGTACCATCCTTTATTTTCCTAATGAAGTAGCACTCTCTGGTGCTAGATTCCAGCTTACTTGCAACCATGACAAAGTTATGGACCAAGCAACCCTAAACTGTCAAGTGTCCAATAAATGAGCTAGGTTCCAAATCGTAGCTTATGAGGGTTTTGGGGTTTAGATCTGCATGGAATCTTATTAAGGATATATATATATGTATATTGTAGTTTGTACTATATATATATATGGAAACTACGAGGTAGTTATGCTAATATTAATCATTGATCACATCATGTCACACATAATCCAATTGCATCTCCCTACAACTCTATTGAGTTTAGGTGTATTAGGAGGAGTTAGATAAGAATTATATTCCCTCCATAAGGTATTCCTAGAATTCATCTAATAGGTACTTGCTAACTATGTTAGATTAAATTCATTTCACCTTCCTTCAGACTTTGATTCTAAACCAAAATTGTAAAATATTTGAACATTTCAAAGATTTCTAAGGTGAAGGGAAGAAATATCATATCACAAAAATCATTAATAGATATCACAAATCATTAATATTTATTATGATATAGATGATTCATATACATTAGTATGTATGAGAACTTGAATACCTTGGCATCTAACACCATTCCTACAGAAGGGTGCATTGGACATTTTTTACTTTGAATACAATATTCACAAGTATGTAAGATTTGAAATTTCAGACAGTCTAAAGTTTCATCTCTTACTAGTCTATTGATCTCATCAATAAACATATGTCCAAGACTTAATGACATATCATTATCAAATGATCTTCATCCTCCTATTGATCTTTTAAGGTTTAAATTTTCAGTATTTAGAAATATTAGTGAACCATTCATTAACTTTATAATTTAGTTGAGTCCTCTAGATGTTAGATTACTACCTGAAATATATCCATCATAACTCTTTATGATAGGTCTATTCCAGAATGCATATTTATTTTCAACATTTTGAAATAAAAAATCAATTTATTCTAATATATAGGTCATAGAGACATTTTCTAAGATTAAGGGCTCTCCCTTTGAAATTATGTAGTATATCTATCCAATAGAAATTATGGCAACAATTGCATCAACATCCATGTGGATGATTATTGAACCTTGAGATCGAAATTTATGGTTTTCCAAAACATATGCAACTAATTTCAAGTGTTATTAGAAGAGTGAGATGCAATTATTAGACTTCGATCTTATGTAATAAGTAAGTCAATTTCAATGATGATATGTAGATGTATAATATGTTGATGCACTATCCGAGTCCTTCTCTAAGGATCCTAGATAGTCTAGATAGTCATATTATCAGTGCATCAGCTTGTCGCAGTACTGCCATTTATCCAACTCTTTGGATGCCATGTGTGGAAATTATAAAAGTACAGTCAACTCTTTGACTTTCTTTCTCATTTGGGTCAGACCCATGCTTCTACTGCGCTCCCTTCGTCTATAAACAATCATTGCTTAAGACAAAAGATTTTTTTTATATTAAATAAAGATTTATATATAAGAGTATTTCAACATGTATACATGCTTCATTTAATTCATATAATATGAATATTACAAAACTTCATGAATGACTAGATTATAGATAGTAGAATGAAGACACTCAACATACTTACATCCATCTTAATTCTTAAAGACTTTTGTTCATGCACGTACTAAAATATTTTGAGTACACCATCTCTTATCGAGACACATTCTGCATAATGCAGTGAACCACGTCATTCATGATTAAATGTTGATAGCACATATGTCTATCAAAACATCTTCTTAGGTTTTATAAGGATTTTTGATAATTATGAATATCATCGACATGATACTTTTAAAGCACATTCGATGAGCGATCAATACTACATAGACATACAAACCCAAGCCCAAGGTTGTTGTCCTATTGTCTATTTATTTTCCATTGCCCATTATTATGAGGAAACTTTCACATTGCAACCGCATACATTATGTGTCCAACTGCAAGTACAATATCTTGATCATGGATCCGATCCATGATATTGTACAATATCTTGATCATGGATCCGATCCATGATATTTTACTGGTTACTATTGAGTATAATTTTGAGTAGGTTTAATGTAGGTTATATAAATAAAGAAATATTTGCATAATACATATTTTTACTTTGATTTAGGATTTTTATATCAAAGTTATCTTGCCTTGTCAACTCTGAAAGTTCATTCCCTTATTCACTTTCAAAGTAAGAGATATACTTATCGCTATATCTCTAGCAAGATTTGGGTTCTCCTTTCTTACCTTTGTTACATCCCAGAAATACGAGAAACTGTAACTCGGATAAAAAGAAGCTAAAACTCATTCCGCCTTGCATGTCCAAGTTGCATTTACTAATTCATTCTTTAACACCCAGACCCACCACCCCTAAGGCTATGTTGACTCGTCGTTAATTGAACCAACCATCAACAGGATTAGAACTTGCTATGTGCAATCTAATATCGCCCCAAAATATGAGGAATTGATATGGGGTCACTACGCATACGGCTGACAAACCGATGAATTCAGCCTCTTAGTTATGTCATTTTAATGTGTCGTAATCGACTAAATTCATATCGATAAAAAACCGCTAATGAATCTGTCAATTAAATCAAAGCGGTCGATTTTTTTTTACTTGGGCAAGTCCAAGGTCGAACTCAGGGACACGATCCTCTTAAGTACCTATCTAGACTCTCATTATTAAGATTAAGTGACGAATTAATAGTCCATAGGTCAACACACAAAAAGACAGACAATGCAATGGCAGAAACATGAAGCAGACACTTTTTGTTTTAATTTTTATCATGCAATAAGATGCAAGTTAAGATAAAGGCAAATATGCCCTAATCAGATTGAATCAATAGCCATTAATAAGGGATCAATTTCAGAAAAGATTTACAAAGCAATTTTCATTGACAAGTTAATTAATGGCATAAAAATCATTGGGTAAGCGACACATGTAATTTGATTTAATCATCTGGAGTTTAAGTGTCAGATCAGAAATCAAATCATTCCATTAGGTAGACAATGAAACAAGCATCGAAACGAGACCAAAATCGACTAAAACGGAGCTCGGATGCTTAAGATATTAACAAAAGAGTCTAGGGGTATAAACGCAAGAAAAACTTCAAAAAAATAGAGAAAACATTGCAAACAGGTCCTTAGGAGGACTGAAATGTAATTAAAATACATTGTGAGGCCTTCCCTGTAATTTACCCACACACACAAGGACTAATTTCTAATTATTAAAAATCGGAGGGGCTTGAATGTAATTAGCCCCAGGCACGCGTGCTTTTTACGTGATAATTGGACATTTTTTAATTTATATAAGTTGGTGGGGCCTCCTTGCAAATTACCCAGCACTCATGTGACTGAGCACGTGAGTCTAGGTTCGGTGATGATGTAGGCTCGGATCGAGGCTCGGAGGTGGCTGGGGCCACATGTCATCTGGTGAATTCCTGGCTTGGCTCGGGTGCTCCGAGCCTGAAAGCTTGGGTTGGAGGCTCGACGAAGACGCATGTCGCTATGTAGACCATCCAATCATGGATATCTGATGGTGACTGTAAATCCGTGAAGGCGATGACGTGGCCAGATATCGGCCGTTGGATGGGCATCGAGAGGGTGCCATGCAACGACAATTGTATGCTCTGGTGCTCCTTCCTCAACCGAGGGGTGGCGGAGCATTTGGGTCTCCGGCGAAGTCGTGTGTGCTCCGCCACCATATTATGCTCATTATGTTGCTTCGTAGAGGTCACTGGAAGATAGGTCGCCATCGTTGAAGCTCGGGAAAGTGGCTGGACTACCTGGAAGGGGCTGGCGGTGAGCCATCGCCGAAGACGAAGTTCAGGAAAGGAGCTTCGGCCCAGGTCTGACCACTAGAAACTAGCACCTGCAAAAAATATTTATTGTGATAGCTGAAGCATGCAAGTGCTTTGTGTGTGCGTAGTGGAGTGGAATGGAAGGCCATAAGGGGTCGAAGAAGATGGTGGCCTGATGTTCTTCCCCGACAAACTTTTAGAAGAAATGGGGTGAGGTGGCGGGAGGTGATGAGGACCGAGAGAGTGGGTGGAGGTGTGCGCGATGACGGTGGAAGTGAAGTGAAGCTCGAGGGATGATCAAGGGAAGATGATTGCTCATGGAAGTTCCTAATTAATTAAGAGAAATCAAAGGAAAAAGCAAAGCAAGATCACGAGGCTTACCTGGAGAAATTGGCGGTTGCGGCAGCCTGGGCTGAGCTTCTATGCGAAGCTTGGGTCTTCGTTGGACTCCATCGGCTATGCAGAGCAGCTCGCCGGCGAGTGAAAGCCGGAGGCCTAGCCTACCATGGCTTTGGGTCAACACCGAAAATTACGCCGTCGTTTCACCTTCGATCCAACCTCCTCATGTCACGAGGAAACGGAGAGATGTTGGGCCTAATCCCTCATAAAAGTGGACAGGAGTGATGGTGGTCGGCGGAGGCTTATTTGAAGAGGGGAAGTTGGAAACTCAGATGTTGGACAACGTGGTTTGCGGGTGAGGCATGGAGCGAACGAAAGGGAGGCATGGAGAACGTGGGTACCCGCGAGGAAAAGGAAAGATCAGGCTTTGACTAGGCTTGAACATGGAGACGAGGGGAGAGTTGAGGAGGTGGTGAAAATGGGAAGGGGGCGGTGGTCGTGCGAGGTGGAGGATGTGGGGGAGAAGGAGAAATCGGATGTAGGAGATGGGGTCTCAACTGTTGGATCTCGCGATCCAACAGTTGAGAGGAGGACGCGAAGGAGCGGCCTTGATCGAATGATCAAGGCATGTCCAAGGGTTTAGAGACAGAGAACATGACGTCGTTGGATCAAATGATCCAACGGTCGAGGGTCGGGCGGAAGGGAGCGGTCCAGATGTGATCTGGAAGATGAATCGGATGGTGGAGATCGAAGCATGTATGTGCGATGGAGATTGACGCTCCTGGAGATGATCAGGTGGCTGGAAAAAGAGCGGGAACAAGCGGTCCTAATTGAAGATCCAGAAGGCCATCGGACGGCAGGGGGCGGAGGCGTGTGGCGGAAGGGGAAGTGGGCCACGCGGTCCAGTCAGGTTATTCAGACAAAGAACATGAAAAAGGAAGGAGAAGGAGGCCGATTTTGGAAAAACTAAAAACATGAAAGTTGTAGATCTCGATGAAATGTACAAGTTTTATGCTAAAAATGCAAAGGAGGTCAAATAAAGGGGAAATATTTTTGTGAGCATTTTTAAAGGTATAAAAACACTACAATTTTGCTTTTGTAATTTTTTGTATTTTAAATTTATTTCAAGACTCAGATATTTACAACATTTAATCTGGTTTTATTAACACTAATTTAAGCTATGGGGTTAATATGGGCAAATAAACATGATGAAATCGAGGTTCATCATCCCCCTATACTTAAACTATGCTCGTCTCTGAGCATCGCAAAAATGAATGAGTTGTATAAACCCCCGATTGTGCATGTGAATACAGGATCTGATCCGTTCAAGAACTCCTAATTTTTAGAGATCCAAAATTTCAAAGCTCAACCTATCCTTAATCAAGATGTATCCAATTTCTCTAATTTTTCAGACTCTCTCTTGTATACATATAAACTAAGGATATGAAATTAAGTGTTGAACGCAGTTACGAGAGTAGAGTCACAATTTCACCCAAAGTCGCGGTCCAAGAAATTCTCCTAAAGACCCAATCCTCAACACTAGAGAATAAACCAAATATTGCAATCAATCCATCGTCTCTTTAGTTGTCAGACTTAGAAGTGTAGGTGGCCGACCGGTTGATGAAAGACATAGGATTGTGTCATTTCTTCTCTCCCTCTCATTGGAACAAGGGTCCGCTTGAGTGCCTTATTAACTCAACACATATTTTTGGTGTTGATCAGTGCGACCATCAAGAGAAGTTGGAGTCGTCTGCACTTTTTTTACTGGGAATACACCAAGGTGTGCCTTTTTTAATATCTATTATACCTTCTACTCCCAGACTTGTAGTATTTATGATGTAGAGCCCTTTTTTGATGCAAGCCCGACTCTTGGCCCTAATAGAGGTGGTCCAAGTGGATACTTTGAAATGTTTAGGAGCACTCGCCTTTGATGGAAGCTCTTTAATATTTGACTTTATAGGATGAGAGCTTTTTCAATATTTGTATTTCTTTTCTTTGTTTTTGGGTAGCTCCTCTACTTTTACCAAGAGTTGGCGCACACTGATCAATTTTTTTTATTTTATCACACCCTGGCACTTAGGTAAATGTCAAGAGATTAGCATAAGAACCATGTTCTCATACTGGCTAAAATGTTGACACTCAGGTTTCATGAGGCCTTCAATGATTTTATCCTATCCTCGAGCATCATTAATCGAGTCCAAACTTGAATCCCTCATCCCAGTTTCTCAAGTGAAATTTCAACTCCTCTCATCATAACCGCAGTCGTGTATGTGAACTGCTGATCATAATCTTAAGAGTAGAGACTAAGCATGCAATATAGCACGTAAATCTGACAAACTAGGGAAATGTGGATAATTAAGTCAGAGACCCTGAATAACTAAGAATGGTTAACTTAAAATCTCAAGACCTCTCAAACCAAGTGTTCTTGAGTATCACTGATCCAGTGTGGAAGTGAAAGTGTCAGGGATTTAAACCAACTCCTTCATCCTTTTTTAATCAACAATATTTACAGACACAAGTTAGACTCATTTAAGCCTTCTTTTTGAAAAAGAATTTCGAATAAACAGTGTCACAGATATAAAGATTCTTCAAATATTTTTTCAAATGATTTTTCAAAACAAGTAAAACTCATTTTTAAAACCATTTTCAAAATAATTTTCTTCAAAATAATGTAACATGGTAAAGAAAATTTTTCAAGCTTTGAAAATATTTTGTCCAACTTAGTTCAATAGATGTATACTCTAGCTTAGAAAAATTTTAATTTTTTTCAAAATTTTTAAAAATAGAGCTATGGCTAAAGTATTTATATATTGCATATACCATATACCACCTATACTTAAATTTTGCTATGTCCTCATAGTACTAAGTAATAAAAAGACATAACTCAATTTAAGGTATAGGAAAAATATACTGGAACTGAGGAAGACACCCCCTATACATAGGTTAGAAATAACCTAATATCATGAGAAGGATAAATGAGTAAGAAATTCACGGGAACTTAGATCCCCCCTGTAGTTAGGCAGAGAATAGCCTAAGTACAGATATGGATAAATGATGTTGGGGAGACTTGAGGGGAACATAGAAGTTAAGGTGAATTTACAAGTGACGGGAATGATTCTACGGAGATGAATGGAGCGCCTAGGTTCTAGGGGAGAGTGATGAAACAATCAAGGCTCAATCAATCAAACAATACCCTTTAATTCACCAACTCACACGTGAAATCAACAAGTGTTGGTTGTTTATCTTGTCATTTTTATTGGTGATAAAATCATTCTATTTTAAGCAAGGATTAGTGAAATATCAAATTGAAAATATCCTACGTAAACAAGGGTGTTGTTCTCCCAAAACATGATTTTTACTCCATTTTATTTGTCAACTTGCATTATCGGTCCAATTTTTTGGCTTTAAGGTTATCACTATTTTAATGAGAGCATAAATCAATCAGACATCGTCTACCGCTCATTCCCAATTCCCATTAATCCTAGATGATCAATCCAGGAAGGGAGGTCGAGAAAAAGCCAATGCATTCGATAAAATCATGATCTATGCCAAGAGAAAACTCGCGGTGCCTTGAGCTAAATTCGTGAAAAATAAGACTGAATTAGAAAACTGAAAATCGAATGTATGCAAGTCGATGAAAACTGCACCTAACATGCTTCTATTAGCGAGGAAGAACTGGTTTTATTTTTGGCTAAGTGAAACGATGTCTATATGCATCTCAAATTAATGTGTGTCCTACCTACGATCAAACACATCGAACAAAAATGTGAAATAGATCGGAGAGCCGCGTGCTTGATCCTATGTCAACACTCAAGTGGGACAAGCCCCACACAACCACGAAACCATCGTTCATTTACAATCGTGAGTCTTCAAATGAAGACTGATGTAAAGATGATTATTACATGAAATTCATGATAAATGCAAAAGACATTAATTCTCTTCAATTTCTCTGACTATTGCTTCTACGGCTCCTTGCAATGGGAGCTCCTGCTCCTTGTCTCCTTAATCGCCAAGGGACCCTGCCACAAGAAGCAAACATTCGAGAGATATTTGAGAATTATCAACAATGCGAGAAAACAACTACAAGACCTATAAGTAAGAAATTATCACTTAATCAAATAATAAAAATCTAAATAAGAAAAAAAGATGAGCTGTGTCTCCAACAACAACGCCATTTGACAAACCGTGAATTCAGCCTCTTAATTATGTCATTTTAATGCGTTGTAGTCGGCTAAATTCAGATCGATCAAAAACTGCTAATGAATCTATCAATTAAATCAAAGCGGTCGATTTTATTTTACTTGGGCAAGCACAAGGTCAAACTCAGGGACACGATCCTCTTAAGTACATATTTAGACTCTCATTATTAAGATTGAGTGACGAATTAATAGTCCATAGGTCAACACACAAAAAGACAGACAATGCAAGGGCAGAAACATGAAGCACTTTTTGTTTTTATTTTTATCATGCAATAATATTCAAGTGAAGACAACGGCAAATATGCCCTAATCAGATCGAGTCAATGATTAATTAATAAGGGATCAATTTCAGAAAAGATTTACAAAGAAATTTTCATTGATAAGTTATTTAATGGAATAAAAATCATTAGGTATGAGACACCATGTGATTAGATTTAATCATCTGGAGTTTAAGTGATAAATCAGAAATCAAATCATGCCATTAGGAAGACAATGAAACAAGCATAGAAACGAGACCAAAATCGACTAAAATAGAGCTTGGATGTTCTAGATATTAACAAAAGAGTCCAAGGGCATAAACACAAGAAAAGCTTCACAATAAATAGAGGAAACATTGCAAACAAGTCCCTGGGAGGATTGAAATGCAATTAAAATAAGTTGCAAGGCCTTCCCTATAATTTACCCATACGTGCGGGGACTAATTTGTAATTATTAAAAATCGGAGGGGCTTGAATGTAATTAGCCCTTGGCGCGCGTGCTTCTCACATGATAATTGGACCTATTTTAATTTGGAGAAGTTGGTGGGCCTCCTTGCAAATTACCCAGCGCTCACGTGACCAAGCACGTGAGGCTAGGTTCGGTGACGATGCAGACTCAGATTGAGGCTCGGAGGTGGCTCGGGCCACGTGTCATCTGGTGAAGTTCTCGCTTGGCTCGGGTGCTCCGAGCTTGGAAGCTAGAGTTGGAGGCTCCGCGAAAAAGCGTGTTGCTCTGTAGACCATCTGATCATGGAGATCGTATGGTGACTGTAAATCCGTAAAGGCAATGACGTGGCAAGATATCAACAGTTAGATGGGCATCAGAAGGGTGCCATCCAACGGCAACTGTATGCTCTGGTGCTCCTTCCTCAACCGAGGGGTGGCGTAGCGTTTGGGTCTCCAGCGAAGTCGTGTATGCTCCGCCACCGTCTTATGCTCATTATGTTGCTCCAAATACCTCATGAGTGACCTCTTGTCTTCTGATTCACAAGTGAACCTACATAATCCCTTTGATAGATCATATTACTCATATGCCCTTCTATGCACACCAACTCGTCGATGTATAGACCTTGATTATGCCATTAACCTATCAGTCAACCAAATATACATACTTAGACATATATTAATACATATATCTCTAGTCAGAGGATGCATGCCCATATCGCGACATTATATGATATAGGTCTTGGTTATATCGATATCGATAAGTCAAGTCTTTGACCTAACTTATGTGATACCTTCGAATCTCTATTCCTATGGAGAGGACCTGCATCAAGAGGTCGATCAGATATCAGCCAAAAGAGAAAGGATTGTCATCTCCTACTCACGCTGGAGATCACCTCTTAATAATCATTTGGCAGTGCTTGATGAGTCCTCAATCTAACTCTTTAGATATCATCCAAGCACCAACCTCTATGATTCATCATTTTGAATCGACAAATGTATGATTATTAAGATGGCCATGGTACATAAATCTAATTATACTAAGGGAGCTATTATACAAATTAGTTATTCTTCATATCAGATCAGGGAATGAATTGCAATAACATTTATTGCATAATTTCTGATAGTGGGCTCGCATGTCCAATGCTAACTTCATTAACCACATTTTCTGGAATTCCACTCTAAACTGCTCCCACTCGAAATACTAACCAATGTGTCCTACACCAATTAGTAGATGAGGTTTAACTCTAAGCGAACAAGCCAAACACTAGACTACTAAACATGACTACTTGGCCCGCACTCGATGCCTTAGGTTAAAGGCATGCAAGTACCGAGGCTGAATACCACGTGGTGACTCCTTGGTGTACCAAGTAACATGTCCCCCAACCAACGCAACTATTTGGTTCGTGATGCCTAAGTTTCAACCCGAGGCCCTAAGGATGCATGCCCCTCCTTGGCGGCAACTAACTCCATCTACCTGTTCAGCGTGCCATCTCATCCCCTTATTCAATTCTTATCTGACAATATTTTTGAAAGACTCATACTCCATGAGATGTTCTTTTGTGTGATGATCATCCGTAGGTACAAAATACATAATTTTACAAATTTCAATTAGGAAAGATGAAGTATGAAAAAGCACTATGTAAAAGAAGGATATTTTTTGATTCGCACTTATCTAAAGCTTTATCTATCTCAATATGTCTAACATATAAGGTGCACATACTTAGACCCTAGTTTTGTCATCATCCCACCCACAAATATAATCGATATATGAAAAAGAGCAAGTCCAATCTAAGAATGCACACAAAAAGAACCTGAGCACCTAAAAATAATTGAAGAATTATATTTCAAGTTTTATTAACAGGGTGTTTAACCTTAACATTGAGTTGACATTCAAGGACCATTAATATATGCTATGGTTATTCGGAAGTAAAATCCTAATTCTCTAGATTAATACGAGCATGCCAAATACTTTACAGGCATGATATCATGTTGGACCTTTTCTTAGAAGATCCCACTCAGTTTTTCATTAGATGTCAACTGACTAATGTATCCCTCTTTTGTTGGGGTTTTGGACCAAACATATGATTGCAACAACCATGATACATGTGAAGTTTCCCCAATCAATCTAGTGCACGTTTCCTTTATGTTGATGATATATTTTATTATAATAAGCATAAAGACAAAAAATACTAGCATTATTGAAACTTCCAAGTCCAACGCAAAAGAATTAATGATTAATTAATCGAGTATACTCCCTCAAAGGAAAATCCCAGCAGTGCCCTTGTCCAGCAAGCACTCTATTAGAAATCCCAAATGCCAGCTTTTAAAGATCCAGATACCCAGGGATCTTGTATCAAATTGTGTACCTTGGGATTTCAAAGAGAGCATATCACGTTCTAATTACAACAACAAGAATAAGTGTTTTTTTAGTACCCAAGGATCAGTTAAATTATCTAAGAAGAGATGTGTTATTTCTAAATAAAGTCACCATGTACAATACGAATCAATCTTCACATGGAAGACCAAACATTGTGCTGCACAAATACAATGGAATCACATATTGTATAGATCCTATCTGAGAATTGGAAATCATAAATACTAAGAAACCACCAAAATCATATATGTGAGAATCCAGTAACAAATCACGATATAATTGGGTAAAACTATATTATAATCAGGTAATCAAATTTGATACAACTTCTATTAGTTGGATGTTAAAATATCTATTTGATTTTCACATAGTCTGTCCAACGAGCTATAAGGCATTATTTTAAAAAAGAGACTAATTATTTCCTAGTGTATGATACGTTTACCTCTACCAAATACCGATTTGTGCGACTTCCTAAGAGCTAGGTAGATATGGATGTCTGCCAAAGAAATTCCCAGTGCCTAGAATCCGCACGAAGAACCATTTGACCAATGGATGTTTGGACGTTGGCATATCTTTGAAGATCACCGATGATCTCATCCAAAATCAATAGCCATTATAAAAAATCCCTAAGGTACACATGTCAGTGACCATCAATCGAGAGTAGCGGGAAGAAATAATGGGAAAAGGACATGCTTACCTTAACCACTTCAATCAAACTAAAAAGAAAGCCCATATATTTACACATATTCATTTCACACACAATCTAATATGTCCTTTGATGAGAACAACAAAGATTTTAGAATCTTGGATCCATAAGTTACTATAAGGATAAATCAATAGAGGTTATAACAATGTTTATGAAAGGTTTGATTATGAGAGTCGATAAAATCGTAAGAAACTAAAGACAATGTGGGAAAGGGAACATTGTTACAACCATCTTATAGATCAATGAATGATTAAGAAATATGTCAAAATTAAGTGGAATCCGTAGCAAGTAAGAAGGGGACATCGTACCTAAAAAATCACGACCTTAGTTTCTTCATCCATGGAAAAACGACGCGTTCAACGTTTTGTTGATGACGTAAACCCCTAAATGAGCATAACCTCGACCTTCTCTACACGATGATGGCCTCCAATCCCTGATCGGACGCACTCCGACGGTGATCCAAAGAGGGGGGAGTATGGGACTGTTCTTGAGTTAGGATTTTTTGGAAGAGAGGAGTGGCTTTTGAGGATTTTTATATGGGTCAAAATTAGGATCTTGGTTCGGATCTGAATTTAACTCGGACCCCTTCTCTCTAAAATGACCGTAAATCAGGCTTCTGAACTTGGATTTTTACATTCTTGGACTCATTGGAATGGTCTTGACGAGCACTACGCATTGGAATGATCTTATAAGTTTCAGATATTGGATACACGCAGTTTTAATGGACACGTTTGGATCATGTTATGAGGGGTTTCACATCATAAAAATCTCAAAGGAAGTCTCGCCCTTGAGACTTAGTATGATCCTAACTGACTTCCAATCCCAACATTAACGTATAAAAATCTCAAAGAGGAATGAACTCATAAATATCTCAAAGAGAGCAAAACCTATAAAAATCTCAAATGGAATTTGACTACAGTTTCGGTTCCATGCCTACAAATAAACGAGGATGCTTCTTCCTCACATCCACCTTATGCTCCCACATCACCTCCCCAAGTATGACTTGAATCTACCATAAGACTTTGACTAAGGAATCTCCTTCTGCCTCATCTTTTTGACCGCATGGTCCAATATCTGAAATGATTCCGTATGAAGGAGATTCAGCTCCGTCATCAATTTCTCATAGTTGATCACGTACCTAGGATCTCAGATGTACTTCCAAAGATTCGACACGTGGAACACATCGTGAATTCCCTCAAGAAGTGGAGAAAGGGCCACTTTATAAGACACCTTCCCTGGAGAACTTGGAGAAGAAATGGGGTGAGGTGGAGAGAGGTGATGAGGACCGAGAGAGTGGGTGGAGGTGTGTGCGAGGATGGTGGAAGTGAGGTGAAGCTCGAGGGATGATCAAGGGAAGATGATTGTGCATGGAATTTCCTAATTAATTAAGAGAAACAAAGGAAAAAGCAGAGCAAGATCAAGAGGAGTACCTGGAGCAATTAGCGGTTGCGACGACCTAGGTTGAGCTTCTAGGTGAAGCTCGGGTCTTCGCTAGACTCCGTCGGTTAAGCAGAGTAGCTTGCCGGCGAGTGAAAGCCGGAGGCATAGTCTACCATGGATATGGGTCAACACCGAAGATTACGTCATCGTTGCGCCTTCGATCTGACCTCGCCAGTCACGGGGAGGCAAAGAGATGCTGGGCCTAATCCCTCATAAAGGTGGACAGGAGTGACAGTGGTCGACAGAGGCTTATTTGAAGAGGGGAAGTTGGAAGCTCGGAAGGTGGACGATGTGATTTGTGGGCGAGGCATGGAGCGAACGAGAGGGAGGCATGCAGAATGTTGGTACCTGTGAGGAAAGGAAAGATCATGCTTTGACTGGGTGTGATCATGGAGACGAGGGGAGTGTTGAGGAGGTGGTGAAAATGGTAAGGGGGCATTGGTCGTGCGAGGTGGAGGATGTGGGGGAGAAGGAGAAACCGGAGGTAGGAGACGGGGTCTCACTCGTTGGATCTCATGATCCAACAGCTAAGAGGAAGGCACGAAGAAGAGGCCTTGATCAAATGATCAAGGCACATCCAAGGGTCAAGGGATGGAGCACGTGATGTTGTTGGATCAGATGATCCAACGGCCGAGGGTCAGGCAGAAGGGAGCGGTCCAGATGTGATCTGAAAGATGAATAGGATGGTGGATATCGAAGTACGTATGTACGGTGGAGATTGACGCTCTTGGAGATGATCGGGCGGTTAGAAAAAGAGCGGGAATGAGCGGCCCTAATTGAAGATCTAGAAGCCCATCGGACAACAGGGGGGCAGAGGCGCGTAGAGGAAGAAGAAGTGGGCCACGTGGCTCGACCAGAAAGAGCCACGTGGCCCAATCAGGTTATTCAGACAAAGAGCATGAAAAAGGAAGAGAAGGAGGCTGATTTTGGAAAAACTCTAAACATGAAAGTTGTAGATCTCGATGAATCTACAAGTTCCATGCTGACCAAAAATGCAAAGGAGGTCAAATAAAAGGGAAATATTTTTGTGAGAGTTTTTAAAGGTATAAAAACACTACAATTTTGCTTTTGTCTTTTCTTTTTGTATTTTTAATTTATTTCAAGAGTCAGATATATACAACATTTAGTCTGGTTTTTATTAACACTAATAGTTATGGGGTTAATATAAGCAAATAAACATGATGAGACCAAGGTTCATCAACGGCCTTACTCTTTCGAGAAGCAAAGAGCTCGATCCATGTGTGCTTGTATGTAGGAGTTGTCACTTCGGACAGGAGTCTCCTCCATAAATCCATGATGACAGAACCCATCGCCTTGACGGGAGATCATGGATGTCACTTATGTGATCCTCCTTATCATGTTCAAATTTTAATTAATCAATATGAATCATTTCACATAATTAATTCTTCCAAAGGAAACACTAATCTATTCATAATAGAGTATTTTAATTGGATATAATTCATTTAATCATATTAAATCAATTATCAATCCAATCAACCAACCAACAATCAATCTTGATTGTTACTTGAAGGGATGGTATAATCTCAAAATATATATTACTCAAATTTTAATAATTAGAAAAAAAACATATCATAATCTCTTCAATAATTATTCTTTCCTTACCCGTTGTCATGGCCAGTATGCATAAGATGTGGGACAACTGTTCACGGAGTAACCTGCTACCCCAACGATCCACTACTAGACACCATATCCACCTCTAATCAAGATAATGTGATTTGATCATTTTGTATTTGAGATGATATTTGGTCTTTCAAACGAAGTTATACCAAACAATATTTATCAAAACCATTTTGATTAATATTATAAGAATACTTGCTAAACAAATCCCCAATCCTATTCAAATAACAATGTTTTGCACGTAGAGATCGTCCTACAACTATTGTAGGATACACTAGGGTTTTCATGAAATATTCATTCAATGGTCTATGATGATTAATAAATTATTTTTATAATAATTAGGCATCATATTTAATCAAAGTAAATTCATAATTTACGTGATTTCCATTGAGTTATATACACATTAAGTAAAGGGATTTAATGGTCTAATCATTTTCTGACCCATCTCCACTAAATATGAGATATCTAGGGCAAATGGAGTTGGAATCACGCGAAATAAATTCGAGCGGTTTACTGATTTGATTATCTACTTAATCCAAGTATTTATGTCACATTTCATGATGGAAAAACAATAAGTAAAATTAATCTTCTTACAGATCTGTGAATTCATGCAAAACATCTTTCATAGCAGGAACTCTTCGAATCATTTTCATGGACTTTTGGTACCAATTATATATTACTATTTTAGGGATATATTTAGAATCTCTATATACATTTTATTAACAAAAAAATATCCCAATAATGTAAAAACTGTAGGTTTTTAATTAAGCAAAAAACCGATTCGAATCTTGCATCTAATGCAAAAATAATGACTCTTGTGCATCCGAAACATGAAACTCGATCGCCTAGGGTTTCGGATCATATTCAAGACCTCAAACAAGATCTTATACCATTTTAAAGTATATGGAAATATCCTTAAGTGCATCAGGGAAGCGTGAAGATCGCATCATATGCGATGGAAACGACTAATCACACTAGTTGCTTGGTGAAGCGAAATTAAAAAACTTTAAATGATGAAACCACGTGACACGAGAATGTTTCTCAAGTCTTTTCATCTAAACCACAAATAAGATGTAGGATTACCTCTTGAATCATCATTGCGATCGTTTTTCTAAAGCAAGAGACCTCCTGTCTCAAGTTCGATCTGACGGAGGAGACGCTTGCGAGCACATTGATGAAATGCGTACTCCTCACAATCCAAGTTGATGAAGATCCAAGATCTAGAACTCTTGATATCGTCACACAAAATATTTCATTTTCTTCATAAGCAAGAAGTACCAAAGAAGATGGAGATCCACAAGTAGTCAATCCTTTGGCACAACAACGTCGCGATGACTACGATTCTCTGTAGCACAAGGGGTGGGCGGCCATACTTGAGAGAGGGCATGTGATGAAAATGAGAGAGAGTTGCAAAAATATGTTGTAAAATTAGATCTAGGGTTGCCTCTTCTTTTATATTATTTTGGGAGTCCACGGATCATAATACATGTGAAACAAAAAATCAATGGCTTAGATTGATTTGTGTTTCTATTCAATGGCCATGATTTTATTGTATAAAAGTACAATAATAATTAATTTAAATTAAATTATATATATATATATAGAATTAACATAGATATATTTTAATTTAACCAATTTAGATAAGAGGATGAAGAATGAGTCCACTTACTAAATATAGGGAGGACGACCTCTCTTGATCAAGTCAAGAGTTGTCGTCCACCCTCCATATGTCGAAGGTGGCTCATCCTTTTAATATATGTGACATTTTATATCTCACATGATATTATATATATTTGCAACAGCTTTTATTGCAAATATATTAACAAAATTAATTCCAAATTAATTTGTGAATATTCTGATCGTGCCATTGAAAAAACATGAATCATATTCATTTACCCAAAATTACATGTAAATTGTATTTTCAATTAATTATCTAATATGAATCCAATTCACATCAACAATCAATTTGCAAATACTATTTACAATAAGATCTCTTTAATATATTATAAATCACATTTATAATATACACATAAATAACATGGATAGTGATATCCACATTATTCATATCCATGATAATTAAATAACATTTAATTATCTTGGATCATCATTCTCTTGAAAATAGGTAATATGAATCACATCCACATTATTCATGATAATTAAATAATATTTAATTATCAACTTCTCAATGCTCAAATATATAATTCATCAATAGGATTATCCTTGAACTCTTTCAAGAATAATGCGCTTTCTCCGCAGATAGTTGGAGATAAGGAAGGAATGATTGTACATTCCGTGTATAGTGACTTGGACATTGAGATCATATCTCAAATTCAGATCTCGAAGATCTTCCTTAGATGTTTGATTAAATAAAAATCATATTCGAATCTTCTCATTGCATCTGAATCACATTCAGATCAATGACCAACATTTGGTCTAAGATTAGATTACTTCTCTACTAAGAGGAGTCATTAAAATCCAGACCTATTTCATCACTCCTGTGGAATGGAAGCATCATGGTTATACAATCGTTTATGATCACATCACCCTCAGGTATTCCTAACATGTGTACATCATGCATACTAGAATAAACCCGAAGTTTAAGATCTCTTTTAGACTGTCTCCTTCAGGGTTTTATCATTAAGTTTCTCATTCGGTCATTGGGAGTTGGTATCGACAATATGCTTTCCAAAAGCAAGATGACCATGCTTGGAATTCGATCGATCCCAATAACTTATGAGTGAGCTCTTGTCTTCTGATTCACAAGTGAACCTACATGATCCCTTTGAGAGATCGTATTACTCATATGCCCTTGTATGCACACCAACTCGTCGATGTATAGACCTTGATTAGGCCATCAACCTATTGGTCTACCAAATATGCATACTTAGACATATATTAATAAATCTATCTCTAGTCAGAGGATGCATGCCTATATTGTAACATTATATGATATAGGTTTTGGTTATATCGTCAACTCTTTGACCTAACTTATCTGACACCTTCGAATCTCTATTCCTATGCAGAGGGCCTGCGTCAAGAGGTCGATCAGATACCAGCCAAAAGAGAAAGGATTGTCATCTCCTACCCACGCTGGAGATCACCTCTTAATAATCATTTGACAGTGCTTGATGAGTCCTCAATCTAACACTTTAGATATCATCCAAGCACCAGCCTCTATGATTCAACATTTTGAATCAACAAATGTATGATTATTAAGATGGCCATGGTACATAACTCTAATTATACTAAGGGAGCTATTATGCAAATTAGTTATTCTTCATTTCAGATCAAGGAATGAATTGCAATAACATTTATTGCATAATGTCTCACAGTGGGCTCGCATGTCCAATGCTAACTTCATTAATCACATTTTCTGAAATTCCACTCTAAACTGCTCCCACTCGAAATACTAACCAATGTGGCCTACACCAGTTAGTAGACGAGGTTTAACTCTAAGCGAACAAGCCAAACACTAGACTACTAAACATGACTACTTGGCCCGCACTCGATGCCTTAGGCTAAAGGCATGCAAGTACCGAGGCCGAATACCATGTGGTGACTCCTTGGTGTACCAAGTAACATGTCCCCCAACCAACGCAACTATTTGGTTTGTGATGCCTAAGTTTCAACCTGAGGCCCTTAGGATGCATGCCCCTCCTTGGCGGCAACTAACTCCATCTACCTGTTCAGCGTGCCATCTCATCCCTTTATTCAATTCTTATCTGACAATATTTTTGAAAGACTCATACTCCATGAGATGCTCTTTTGTGTGATGATCATCCATAGGTACAAAATCCATAATTTTACAAATTTCAATTAGGAAAGATGAAGTATGAAAAAGAACTATGTAAAAGAAGGATATTTTTTGATTCGCACTTATCTAAAGCTTTATCTATCTCAATATGTCTAACATATATGGTGCACATACTTAGACCCTAATTTTGTCATCATCCCACCCACAAATATAATCGATATACGAAAAAGAGCAAGTCCAATCTAAGAATGCACACAAAAAGAACCTGGGCACCTAAAAATAACTGAAGAATTATATTTCAAGTTTCATTATTAGGGTGTTTAACCTTAACATTGAGTTGACATTCAAGGACCATTAATATATGCAATGGTTATTCGGAAGTAAAATCCTAATTCTCTAGATTAATATGAGCATGCCAAATACTTTACATGCATGATATCATGTTGGACCTTTTCTTAGTAGATCCCACTCAGTTTTCCACTAGATGTCAACTGACTAATGTATCCCTCTTTTGTTGGGGTTTTGGACCAAACATATGATTGCAACAACCATGATACATGTGGAGTTTCCCCAATCAATCTAGTACATGTTTCCTTTATGTTGATGATATATTTTATTATAATAAGCATAAAGACAAAAAATACTAGCATTATTAAAACTTCCAAGTCCAACGCAAAAGAATAAATGATTAATTAATCGAGTATACTCCCTCAAAGGATAATCTCAGCAGTGCCCTTGTCCAGCAAGCACTCTATTAGAAATCCCACATGCCAGCTTTTAAAGATCCATATACCTGGGGATCTTGTATCAAATTGTGTACCTTGGGATTTCAAAGAGAGCATATAATGTCCTAATTACAACAAGAATAAGTGCTTTTTTAGTACACAAGGATCAGTTAAATTATCTAAAAAGAGATTTGTTCTTTCTAAATAAAGTCTCCATGTACAAGACTAATCAATCATAACATGGAAGACTGATAAACGCGGATCCTGCCCTTTAATAGTGCGGATTTAGCACTTAAGAACGTTGCAGCTGGGCTGGATTCAGTCCATCTAAAGACAATCTAAATGATAAGTTAAAAAGAATCATATGGTCATGAATTTTTTTTTACTTGGTAAGAAACCAAGGTTGAACACAAGGACACAAGCCTCTCACATGATTATTCAGACCTCTATTAATTAACTAAGTGTTGATTTAGAAAATCGTAGGTCAATAAATGCAAGAAGACACAACAATGCATCAAATAAATACAAAACATGCATTTTTTTAAATCATGCAATTGGATGAAATGCAATGAAAACATGCCCTAGATCACAAATACTTGAGCCATTAAATTACGAGCCAAATTAGGGATCAAATAATAAAGCACTCTTCATTCATGTAAAAAAACTAGGCACGAGAATCATTGAAATCAAGACACTTAATCAATAAAATAATACATCAAATTTTATAGTGTCAATTTTCAAATAAAGGCATGTCATAAGGAAGACAATGAAGAGAGCTTCAAAATGCCACTAAAATCGTCTCAATCGGACTTACGAAGCTCAAGATATGCATAAAAGAAGATAAGGGCATAACTGAAAAAAAACATGAAATATAATTACAAGCAGGTCCCTAGGAGGGACTAAAATGCAAATAAAAGAAAGTCGGGACCTTCCTTGTAAAATACCCACACGCACAGGGGCATTTTTGCAATTATGAAAACCCACAAGGGTATAATTGCAAAATACCCACTACGCACATGATCCGTACGTGATCTAGGACCTATATGCAAATTTGAAGACTCCGGAGGGCCTCTGTGAAATTAACCCAGAGGGCACGTGATATGCACATGCTCTTCCAGGCTCGGGCGACTCTGCGGCTCGGAGGAGGTTCGGGTAGCTTCGGCTAGGATCGGCATGGAGGAGCCTCTAAGCTTGGGTTCGGACGAGGTTCGTAAGTCTCGAATCTATGGGGAGGCTCGATGCAGGCTCAACATATCCGAACCTATAGGTCCGGTTAGATGGCTAGGAGAACATCGGGAGTTGACGCGTGGGCTCCTGTCATCCGTCAATCAAGATGATCCGACGTCTCCTGTGTTGCGTGAAGTCGTAGGCGTGCCATCCTCTGGACCGTTGGATGAATACTGGGATAGATTCATCCAACGGTGGCTGTGCTTTCTCCTCCGCCGCAGGCTGGTGGCGCGTTCTGATCTCCGGAGAAGAAGGCCAAGCTCCGCCGGTCTTGTCCGGCGTCGATGAAGATCCCCAGTTGCTCTCAACTACCTAGAAATCCTCTTTGAAGCTTGATGGATCAGATGGCATGTCTAGAGGAAGAAGGAGATGCATGTAGGCCAGATGCTCAGCTGCTTGAAGCAGCTCCGGTGAGTTCTCCGTTCATTGAAGGTTCGAGAACCTGCATCATTAGTTCATAGCCGAAGCGTGGGTTTCGTGAAGGTGAGTGAAGTGGAGAGCTTCGAGGATGAAGAAGGTGGCAGCTCGGAGCTCCTCCGCCATGGAGGGAGGAGGAGATGGGTCGGATGCGATCTGAGGACTGAAGGAAGAAGAGGGTGGTCGCAATGTAGCGCGTGAAGGGGGGATCTGTGGGGAATCTCGGAGGATGCTTAATGAACGACGATAGTGGAAAGGGAATCCTAATTAATTAAGCATAAATAAGAGAAATTTGCAGAGACGATCAGAAGAAGCTTACCTGGAGAATAAGGCGGAGCGGGGCCTGGGCTTGAGGTTCCAATGAACCTCTGGTCATCACTGAACTCCCCCGGCAATGGGGAACAGCTTGGCGGAGGCGGAGCCGCCGCGGGCCTGGCCTACAATGGCCAGGGGTCGACACCGGAGAGAGCCGTCGTCTTCGCGCTCCTTGCCGCCCCCTCGTTGTCACCGGGGGGAGGAGGCTTGCTAGGAGGCCCCTCACGTAAAGGTGGACGGTTGTGAATGGAGTGGAGATGAAGTATTTGAAGGTGGTGATGGTGGTTCTGATGAGTGGAGGTCGTGGTTTGACCATGGGATATGGAGCGACTGAAGGAGCTTCGTGGAGTGCGTGACAGGCCGCGAGGATGAAGGGTGATAGGGCAAGGTCGTGGGATGGTCGGTGAGTGGAGAAGGTGGCGATGGTGGTCAAGAAAATAAAAAGGTGGAAGGGGTCTATGAAGTGGAGAACGTGGAATTGAGGGAGGCTGGAGGTTGACGAAGGTGTCTAAGCCGTTGGATCATGCGATCCAACGGCAAGGATCGAGGCACTTATTGTCGGCTATGATTATGTCTCGGGCGACACGATCGAAGGGTGGCGGAGCGTGTCACGTGTCGTGTTGAAGGCGAAGTGCCAGTGGACGGGCGTGATTAAATCAAGAGATTGATCGGGTGGTGGAAATCAAAGCGACAGTGGCAGTGAAGATCTAGGCGCCAACGGGCGAGATCTGATGGCGCACAAAGCGCCACGTGGCGGGCGGAACTCACGATGCCAACGGGCGGCCCAGATCGCATATGGACGGTGATCAGATGGTGGGAAGCGAAGGCAATAATGGATGGTATTGATCCTGAGATCAGACTGGCCATCGGACTGCTGAGAAGAGGCGTCGCATGGCGCAAGAAGGATTGGGCTACGTGGCGCAACCAGAAGGCGCCATGTGACCCAATCAGATTATTGCGAAGAAGAAAGTGAATTATGAGGGGTCAAATGGCCGAATTTGAGAAAACTCAAAACATGAAAGTTGTAGATCTCGATGAGATCTACAAGCTTCATGTTGTCCAAAATGGAGACGAGGTCATTTGAAGATAGAAAATATTTTTGAAGGTATTTTTAAGGTTAAAAACACCATGTATTTTAATTTTGTGATTTTTTTGTGATTTTTAATTTATTCAAGACTCTGATAATTACAAGACATTATCTGGTTTTATTGACACACATTTAAGCAAGGGGGTTAAAATGGGCAAATTAAGATGATAAAATCGAGTTTCATCACCCCTAAACTTAGACTATGCTCGTCCCCGAGCATCAAGAAAATGAATGAACTGGATTAACCCCCTTGTGCAAGTGAGTACAAGATCCAATCTGTTCAAGTCCACTCAACTTTAGACGTCCAAAATTTTAGAGCTCAACCCAGCCTTAATCAAGAGGTACCCAATTCCTCTAATTTTCCAGACTCTCTCTGATATACATATAGACTAAGGGTATGATATTTAGTGTTGAATGCGTTCACGAGAGTAGAGTCAAAACTTCACCCAAGGTCTTGGTCTGAAAAACTCTCCTAAGGACCCAATCCTCAACACTAGGGAATAAATCAAATCTTACGTTCAGTTCACCGTCTCTTTAGTTGTCAGTCTTAGAAAATGTAGATGGAAGGCCAGTAATGGAGGGCACAGGATTGTGTTATTTCTTCTCTCCCTCTCATTGGAACAAGGATCCTCTCTTAGGGCCTTATTACACAACACATTTTTTTGGTATGATCAGTACATCCATCAAGAGAAGTTGGAGCCGTCTGCACTTGTTTTCCTGATAATACATCGGGGTGTGTCTTTTTGGGTACCTATCGTACCTTCTACACCCAGACTTGTAGCATTTACGATGCAGAGCCCTTTTTTGGTGCAAGCCCGACTCCTGATCCTAATAGTGGTGGTCCAGTGGATACTTTGAAATGGTTGAGAGCGCTCGCCTTTGGTGGAAGCTCTTTTGATAATTTGATGAGAGCTTTTCTTTGATATTTCATTGATTTGTAGTATTTTTGGCTAGCTCCAATGCTTTTACCAAGAGTTGGCGCACACTGATCAACAATTTTTTTTATTTATTTCACTCCCTGTCACTTAGGTCAATGTCAATAGATTAGTATAAGAACCAAGTTCTCATACTGGCTAAAATTGCTGACACTCAGGTTTCATGAAGCCTTCAAAGATTTTATCCCATCTTCGAGCATCATTAGATCAAGTCTAGACTCGAATCCCTCATCCCAATCCCTCAAGTAAAGAGTCAACTCATCTCATCGAAACCGCAGTCGTGCATGTGATGTGCTGATCATATTCTTATTGTCTGAGACTAAGCATGAAATATAGCATGCAAATCTAAACATCTAGGGGAATGTGGATGATCAAGTCTAAGACCATGATGGCTAAGGCTGGTTAACCTAAAATCTCAAGTCCTCACAAACTAAGTTTCCTTGAACACTTCAGATCCTGCGGAAGTGTGAATGTAGAGGATTAATCCAACTCCTTCATTCAAAAACACTTTTTTTTAACTTCAAGAGATATTATGACTGTCCAAACCTGATTAAGTATTTGCATCTGCATTCAGCCAGTATGGATGTAAGTACAGGCCGGAGATCGTTGCTTGAGGACGGGGCCTTACGCGATGTCCTATAAACCATCCAATCTGCTAAGGGCGAACCCTCACTGAACGCGACTACTTATTTGGGCTTACTAGTCACTAATGACTCTTAAAGGATTTTTGATTCTCTCATTTTTATGGATTTTAATTAAGGGTTAGAACACTGGTTAGACTTAACTTTCCATGAAAAGAGAGAAAATTTCAAGACCATGTCACACAAAATAAAAAATTTTCAAAACATTTTCAAAAGATTTTTTTCAAAATAAGATAAACCTATTTTTCAAATCATTTTCAAAAATATTTTTATATAAATAGTGTAACATAATGTAGAAAGCCATGAAAACCACTGAGTCCATTTAGTTCAAAGGATTTTACTTTAGCCAAAAAGTTTTAAATTTTTCAAATTTTTCAGATTGTACCTAAAGTAAGTATACGGTATATACGGTATACCCCCCTATACTTAAACTTTGCTATATCCTCATAGCACTAAATGATACAAGTACATAGGTCCATTTCAATATAGAGAAATATACGGGAACTAAGGAGGGCTCCCCCTATACTTAGGTTAGAAATAACCTAAGTATAAAGGCAAGGAAAGATGAGTGGAGAAAATCACAGGGACTCGGGTCCCCCCTTATACTTAGGCTGAGATTATCCTAAGTATAAAGATGGAGATTTGATGTTGGGAGAGATCCGAGGTGAACAAAGAAGAAGGATGGATATACAAGTGAGTGGATGAATCTGCGGAGATTAATGGAGTGACTAAGGCTCCTGGGAGGGTATCAGAGCAAACATGGCTTAATCAAACATGCAAGACCCTTCAATTTCACCAACTCACACATGAGACCAACCGAGGTTGGTTTATTATCTTGTCTATTTTATTGGTGATTAAAACATTCTATTTATACGCGACAACAAAAATGTTAAGTGAAATCGACTGTGCACGAGGGTGTTGCTCTCCCAAAACAATTTTTTTACTCCATTTTAGGTTGACTTGCAATTTAACAGTCCCAGTTATTTAAGGTTGTCACTGAATTAAGGAGAGCACATAAATCAAGCAATCGTCGTCTACCGTTCATTCCCATTTTCCATTAACCTAGGTTATCAAGCTAGGAGGGGAAATCGAGAAAAACCATGATCTAAGCTAAGCGACAAAACATGTAGTGACTTGACAAAAATACTTGAAAACTTGGGCTTTTTTTAAAAACCAAAATCATGTATGCAAGTCGATCAAAAGCCGCACCTAATCATGCTTCTATTAGCGGGGAAGAATGTCTATTAAATTTGGCTAAGTGAAGTGAGATTATGCGCGTCTATATTTTAGTGTGTCCTACCTACGAGCAAGCACGTAAAAAATGAAAAATAAAATATGCTCAAAGAGTCGCGTGCCTGGTCCTAGGTCGACACTCAAGTGGGGACGATCTCCACACAACCACATTCGTTCCTTTACAATTGCGAGTCTTCGATCGAAGACTGCTGTAAAAGACGATTATTACATTATGCATAAGACGCATGTTTTTCTCTTCTTTTCTATTTGCTCCAAGCATGCTTCTGCGGCTCCTCGCAGCGGGAAGCGCCTGCTCCTTGCCTCCTTGAACACCAAGGGCCCTGCCACAAAAGCAAAGGATAGAGATCAAATGAAAAAGAAAAATTTTGAAATGCAAAATATATGAACAAATTGACCTATAAAATGAAACACTTAATAGAATAAATAAAAATCCAAATAGACAAGAAATGAGCTGTGTCCCTGGCAACGGTGTCATTTGATAAACACGGATCCTGCCCTTTAATAGTGCGGATTTAACACTTAAGAATGTTGCAGCTAGTCTAGATTCGGTCCATCAAAAGACCATCTAAATGCTAAGTTAAATAGAATCGGATGGTCATGAATTTTATTTTACTTGGTAAGAAACCAAGGTCGAACTCAAGGACACGAGCCTCTCTCGTGATTATTCAGACTTTTATTAATTAACTAAGTGTTGATTTAGAAAATCATAGGTCAATAAATGCAAGAAGACACAACAATGCATCAAACAAATACAAAACATGCATTTTTTAAGAATCATGCAATTGGATGAAATGCAATGAAAACATGCACTAGATCATAAATACTTGAGCCATTAAATTACGAGCCAAATCAAGGATCAAATAATAAAGCACTCTTCATTCATGTAAAAAAACTAGGCACGAGAATCACTGAAATCAAGACACTTAATCAATAAAATAATATGTCAAATTTTATAGTGTCAATTTTGAAATAAAGCATGCCATAAGGAAGACAATGAAGAGTGCTTCAAAATGCCACTGAAATCGTCTCAATCGGACTTACGAAGCTCAAGATATGCATAAAAGAAGATAAGGGCATAACTGAAGAAAACATGAAATATAATTACAAATAGGTCCTTAGGAGGGACTAAAATGCAAATAAAAGAAAGTCAGGACCTTCCCTATAAAATACCCACAAGCACATGGGCATTTTTGCAATTATGAAAACCCGCGGGGGTATAATTGCAAAATACCCACGCATGTGATCCGCACGTGATCCAGGACCTGTATGCAAATTTGAAGACTTCAGAAGGCCTCTGTGAAATTAACCCAGAGGACACGTGATATGCACATGCTCTTCCAGGCTCGGGCGACTCTACGGCTCGAAGGAGGTTCGGGTAGCTTCGGCTAGGATTGTTATGGATGAGCCTCTAAGCTTGGGTTCGGACGAGGTTCGTGAGTCTCGAAGCTATGGGGAGGCTCGATGCAGGCTCACGTAAAGTCGTAGGCGTGTCCTCCTCTAGACCGTTGGATGAATACTGAGATAGATTCATCCAACGGTGGCTGTGCTTTCTCCTCCGCCACAAGCTGGTGGCACGTTCTAATCTCCGGCGAAGAAGGACAAGCTCAACCGATCTTGTCCGGCGTCGATGAAGGTCCCTAGTTGCTCTCAATTACCTGGAAATCCTCTTTGAAGCTCGGTGGAGCAGTTGGCATGTCTGGAGGAAGCAGGAGATGCATGTAGGCCAGATGCTCAGCTGCTTGAAGCAGCTCCGGCGAGTTCTCCGTTCATTGAAGGTTCGAGAATCTACAACATTAGTTCATAGCCGAAGCGTGGGTTTTGTGAAGGTGAGTGAAGTGGAGAGCTTCGAGGATGAAGAAGGCGGCAGCTCGGAGCTCCTCTACCGTGGAGGGCGGAGGAGATTGGTCGGAGGCGATCTGAGGACTGGAGTAAGAAGAGGGTGATCGGAATGTAGCACCTGAAGGGGGGATCTGTGGGGAATCTCGGAGGATGATTAATGGACGGTGATAATGGAAAGGGAATCCTAATTAATTAATCAAAAATAAGAGAAAATTGCAAAGACGATCGGAAGAAGCTTACCTGGAGAATAAGGCGGAGCGAGTCCTGGGCTCGAGGTTGCAATGAACCTCTGGTCATCGCTGAACTCCCCCGGCAACGGGGAGCAGCTTGATGGAGGCGGAGCCGCCGCGGGCCTGGCCTACCATGGCCAGGGGTCATCGACACCGGAGAGAGCCACCGTCTTCGCGCTCCTCGCCACCCCCTCGCTGTCACCGGGGGGGCTTGTTGGGAGGCCCCTCGCGTAAAGGTGGACGGTTGTGAATGAAGTGGAGATGAAGTATTTGAAGGTGGTGATGGTGGTTTTGATGAGTGGAGGTTGTTGTTTGACCGCGGGATATGGAGCGACCGGAGGAGCTTCGTGGAGTGCGAGACAGACCGCGAGGATGAGGGGTGATAGGGCAAGGTCGTGGGATGGTCGGTGAGTGGAGAAGGTGGCGATGGTGGTCAAGAAAATAAAAAGGGGGAAGGGGTCCCGTGAAGTGGAGAACGTGGAATTGAGGGAGGCTGGAGGTAGACGAAGGTATCTAAGAAATTAGATCATGCGATCCAACGGCAGGGATCGAGGCGCTTATGATCGGCTACGATTATGTCTCGGGTGACACGATCGAAGGGTGGCGGAGTGCGCCACGTGTCGTGTTGGAGGCGAAGCATCAGCGGACGGGCGTGATTAAATCAGGAGATTGATCGGGTGGTGGAAATCAAAGCGATAGTGGACGGTGAAGATCTAGGCACCAACGGGCGAGATATGATGGCGCACAAAGCGCCACGTGGCGGGCAGAACTCACGGCGCCAACGGGCGGCCCAGATCGCATATGGATGGTGATTGGATGGTGGGAAGCGAAGGTGGTAATGGACGGTATTGATCCTGAGATCCGACCGGCCATTGGACGGATGAGAAGAGGCATCGCATGGCGCAAGAAGGATCGGTCCGCGTGGTGCAACCAGAAGGCAACACGTCGCCCAATCAGATTATTACGAAGAAGAAAGTGAAATATGAGGGGTCAAATGGTCGAATTTGAGAAAACTCAAAACATGAAAGTTGTAGATCTCGATGAGATCTACAAGTTCCATGTTGACCAAAAATGGAGACGAGGTCATTTGAAGATAGAAAAGTTTTCTAAGGTATTTTTAAGGTTAAAAACACCATGTATTTTACTTTTGTGATTTTTTTGTGATTTTAATTTATTCAAGACTCTGATAATTATAAGACATTATCTGGTTTTTATTGACGCACATTTAAGCAAGGAGGTTTAAATGGGCAAATAAAGATGATGAAATCGAGTTTCATCAAAGACCAAACATTGTGCTCCACAAATACAATGGAATCCCGTATTGTATAGTACCTAGCTGTGAATTGGAAATCATAAATACTAAGAAACCACCAAAATCATATATATTTGAGAATCTAGTAATAAATTATGCTATAATTGGGTAAAACTATATTGTAATCAGGTAATCGAATCGCATACAACTTCTGGTAGTTGGATGTTAAAATATCCATTTGATTTTCATATAGTCTATCCAATGAGCTATAAGGCACTATTTTAAAAAAGCGACTAATTATTTCCTAGCGTATGATACATTTACCTCTACCAAATACCGATTTGTGCGATTTCCTAAAAGCTAGGTAGATATGGATGTCTACCAAAGAAATTCCCAGTGCCCAGAATCAACACGCAGAACCATTTGACCAATGGATGTTTGGACGTTGGCATATCTTTGAAGATCACTGACGATCTCATCCAAAAACAATAGCCATTACAAAAAATCCCTAAGGTACACATGTGGGTTACCATCAATTGAAAGTAGCGGGAAGAAATAATGGGAAAAGGACCTGCTTACCTTAACCACTTCAATCAAACTAAAAAGAAAGCCCATATAATTACACATATTCATTTCACACACAATGTAATATGTCCTTTGATGAGAACAACAAAGATTTTTAGAATCTTGGATCCATAACTTACTATAAGGATAAATCAATAGAGGGTATAACAATGTTTATGAAAGATTTGATTATGAGAGTCGTCAAAATCGTAAGAAACCAAAGACAATGTGGGAAAGGGAACATTGTTACAACCATCTTATGGATCAACGAATGATTAAGATATATGTCAAAATTAAGTGGAATCCGTAGCAAGTAGGAAAGGGACATCGTACCTAAAAAATCATGACCTCGGTTTCTTCATCCATGGAAAAACGACGCGTTCAACACTTTGTTGATGATGTGAACCCCTAAATGAGCGTAACCTCGACCTTCTCTGCACGGTGATGGCCTCGAATCGCAGATCGGATGCACTCCGATAATGATCCAAAGAGGGGGGAGGATGGGACTGTTCTTGAGTTAGGACTTTTTGGAAGAGATGAGTGGCTTTTGAGGATTTTTATATGGGTCAAACCTAGGATCTTGGTTCGGATATGAATTTAACTCGGACCCCTTCTCTCTAAAATGCCCGTAAATCAGGCTTCCAAACTCGGATTTTTACGTTCTTGGACTCATTGGAAAGGTCTTAAGGAGCACTACGCATTGGAATGATCTTATAAGTTTTAGATATTGGATACAAGCAGTTTTACTTACAAGTTTGGATCATGTTACGAGGGGTTTCACATCATAAAAATCTCAAAGGAAGTCTCGCTCTTGAGACTTAGTATGATCCTAACTGACTTCCAATCCCAACATTAACGTATACAAATCTCAAAGAGGAATGAACTCATAAATATCTCAAAGAGAGCAAAACCCATAAAAATCTCAAATGGAATTTGACTACAGTTTCGATTCCATGCCTACAAATAAACGAGGATGCTTCTTCCACATATCCACCTTATGCTCCCACATCACCTCCACAAGTATGCCTTGAATCCACCGCAAGAATTTGACTAAGGAATCTCCTTCTGCCTCATCTTTTTGACCGCATGGTCCAATATCTGAAACGGTTCCGTAGGAAGGAGATTCAGCTCCATCGTCAAGTCCTCATAGTTGATCACGTACCTAGGATCTCCGATGTACTTCCAAAGATTCGACACATGGAACACATCGTGAATTCCCTCAAGAAGTGGAGAAAGGGCCACTTTATAAGACACCTTCCCTGGCGAACTTGGAGAAGAAATGGGGTGAGGTGGCGGGAGGTGATGAGGACTGAGAGAGTGGGTGGAGGTGTGCGCGAGGACAGTGGAAGTGAGATGAAGCTCGAGGGATGATCAAGGGAAGATGATTGTGCATGGAAGTTCCTAATTAATTAAGAGAAATCAAAGGAAAAAGCAAAGCAAGATCAAGAAGCTTACCTGGAGAAATTGGCAGTTGCGACGGCCTGGGTTGAGCTTCTAGGCGAAGCTCAGGTCTTCGCTAGACTCCGTCGGTTACGCGGAGTAGCTCGCTGGTGAGTGAAAGACGGAGGCATAGCCTACCATGGCTATGGGTCAACACCGGAGATAACGTCGTCGTTGCGCTTTCGATCCGACCTCCCCCAGTCACGAAGAGGCGGAGAGATGCTGGGCCTAATTCCTCATAAAGGTGGACAGGAGTGACTGTGGCTGGTAGAGGCTTATTTGAAGAGGGGAAGTTGAAAGCTCGAATGGTGGATGACGTGGTTTGCGGGCGAGGCATGGAGCGAACGAGAGGGAGGCGTGTAGAACGTGGGTACCCATGAGTAAAGGAAAGATCAGGCTTTGACTGGGTGTAATCATGGAGATGAGGGGAGTGTTGAGGAGGTGGTGAAAATGGGAAGGGGGCATTGGTCGTGCGATGTGGAGGATGTGGGGGAGAAGGAGAAACCATAGGTAGGAGACGGGGTCTCAACCGTTGGATCTCACAATCCAACGGCTGAGAGGAAGGCGCGAAGGAGCGGCCTTGATGAAATGATCAAGGCGCATCCAAGGGTCTAGGGACGGAGCATGTGATGTTGTTGGATCAAATGATCCAACGACCGAGGGGCGGGCAGAAGACGATGGATATCGAAGTGCGTATGTACGGTGGAGATTGACGCTCTTGGAGATGATCTGATGGATGGAAAAAGAGCGGGAACGAGAGTCCCTAATTGAAGATCTAGAAGCCCATCAGATGACAATGAGGGGGGGGGGGCAGAGGCGTGTGGCAGAAGGGGAAGTGGGCCACGTGGCTCGACCAGAAAGAGCCACGTGGCCCAATCAGGTTATTCAGACAAAGAACATGAAAAAGGAAGAGAAGGAGGTTGATTTTGGAAAAACTCTAAACATGAAAGTTGTAGATCTCGATGAAATCTACAAGTTCCATGTTGACCAAAATGCAAAGGAGGTCAAATAAAGGGGAAATATTTTTGTGAGCATTTTTAAAGGTATAAAAACACTACAATTTTACTTTTGTCCTTTTTTTATTTTTAATTTATTTCAAGACTCAGATATATACAACATTTAATTTAGTTTTTATTAACACTAATAGCTATGGGGTTAATATAAGCAAATAAACATGATGAAACCAAGGTTCATTAGCAGCCTTACTCTTTCAAGAAGCAAAGAGATCGATCCATGTGTGCTTGTATGTAGGAGTTGTCACTTCGGACATGAGTCTCCTACATACAATCCATGGCGACAGAACCCATCGCCTTGACGGGAGACCAAGGATGTCACTTATGTGATCCTCCTTATCATGTTCAAATTTTAATTAATAATTATGAATCATATTCACATAATTAATTCTTGCAAAGGAAATACTAATCTATTCATAATAGAGTGTTTTAATTGGATATAATTCATTTAATCATATTAAATCAATTATCAATCCATTCAATCAACCAACAATCAATCTTGATTATTACTTGAAGGAATGGTATAATCTCAAAATATATATTACTCAAATTTTAATAATTAGAAAAAAACATATCGTAATCTCTTCGATATTATTTCTTTCCTTGCCCATTGTCATGGCTACTATGCACAGGATGTGGGACAACTGTTCACGGAGTAACCTGCTACCCCAACGATCCCCTACTAGACACAATATCCGCCTCTAATCAAGATAATGTGATTTGATCATTTTGTATTTGAGATGATATTCGGTCTTTCAAACGAAGTTATACCAAATAATATTTATCAAAACCATTTTGATTAATATTATAAGAATACTTGCTAAACAAATCCCCAATCCTATTCAAGTAACAATGTTTTGCATGTAGAGATTGTCCTACAACTATTGTAGGATACACTAGGGTTTTCATGAAATATTGATTCAATTACCTATGATGATTAATAAATTATTTTTATAATAATTAGGCATCATATTTAATCAATGGAAATTCATAATTTTCATGATTTCCATTGAGTTATATACACATTAAGTAAAGGGATTTAATGGTCTAATCATTTTCTGGCCCATCTCCATTAAATATGAGATATCTAGGGCAAACGGAGTTGGAATCACGCTAAATAAATTCGAGCGGTTTACTGGTTTGATTCTCTACTTAATCCAAGTATTTATTTCATATTTAATGATGGAAAATAATAAGTAAAATTAATCTTCTTACATGTCTGTGAATTCATGCAAAACATCTTTCATAGAAGGAACTCTTCGAATCATTTTCATGTACTTTTGGTACCAATTATATATTACTATTTTTGAGATTTATTTAGAAATTCTAGATACATTTTATTAGCCAAAAAATATATCCCAACAATGTACAAACCGTAGGTTTTTAATTAAGCGAAAAACCGATTCGAATCTTGCATCCAATGCAAAAATAATGAATTTTGTGCTTCCGAAACCTGAAACTCGGTCGCCTAGGGTTTCGGATCAAATTCAAGACCTCAAACAAGACCTTATATCATTTAAAGGATACAAAAATATCTTTAAGCGCATCATGGAAGCGTGAAGATCGCATCATATGCGATAGAAACGACTAATCACACTATTTGCTTGGTGCAATGAAATTTAAAAACTTTAAATGAGGAAACCACATGACACGAGAACATTTCTCGAGTCTTTTCATCTAAACCACAAATAAGATGTAGTATTACCTCTTGAATCATCTTTGCGATCGTATGTTTCTAAAGCAAGAGACCTCCTGTCTCAAGTTCGATCTGACGGAGGAGACGCTTGCGAGCACGTTGATGAATTGCATGCTCCTCACAATCCAAGTCGATGAAGATCCAAGATCTAGAACTCTTGATATCATCGCACAAAATATTTCATTTTCTTCATAAGCAAGAAGCACCAAAGAAGATGGAGATCCACAAGTAGTCAATCCTTTGGCACAACAACGTCAAGATGACTACAATTCTCTGTAGCACAAGGGGTGGACGGCCATACTTGAGAGAGAGGGGCATGTGATGAGAATGAGAGAGAGAGAGAGTTGCAAAAATATGTTGTAAAATAAGATCTAGGGTTGCCTCTTCTTTTATATTATTTTGGGAGTCCACGGATCATAGTACATGTGAAACACAAAATCAATGGCGGACATTGATTTGTGTTTCTATTCTATGACCATGATTTTATTGTATAAAAATACAACAATAATTAATTTATATTAAATTTTATATATATTGAATTATCATCAATATATTTTAATTTAACCAGTTTAGATAAGAGGATGAAGTATGAGTCCACTTACTAAATATAGGGAGGACGGCCACTCTTGATCAAGTCAAGAGTTGTCGTCCACCCTCCATATATCGAAGGTGGCTCATCCTTTTAATATATGTGACATTTTATATCTCACACAAGAGTGGCCGTCCACCCTCCATATATCGAAGGTGGCTCATCTTTTTAATATATGTGACATTTTATATCTCACATGGTATTATATATATTTGCAACAACTTTTATTGCAAATATATTAACAAAATTAATTCCAAATTAATTTGTGAATATTCCAATCACACCATTGAAAAAATATGAATCATATTCATTTACCCAAAATTACATGTAAATTGTATTTTCAATTAAATATCTAATAAGAATCCATTCACATCAACAATTATTTTGCAAATACTATTTACAATTATATCTCTCTAATATATTATAAATCACATTTATAATATACACATAAATAACATGGATATTGATATCCATATTATTCATATCTTCGATAATTAAATCACATTTTAAAATCCAGGATCATCATTCTCTTGAAAATAAATAATATGAATCATATTCACATTATTCATGATAATTAAATAATATTTAATTATCAACTTCTCAATGTTCATATAATAGTTCATCAATGGGATTATCCTTGAACTCTTTCAAGAATAATGCGCTTTCTCCGCAGATAGTTGGAGATAAGGAAGGAATGATTGTACATTATGTGTATATTGACTTGGACATTGAGATCATATCTCAAATTCAGATCTCGAAGACCTTCCTTAGATGTTTGATTAAATAAAAATCATAATCGAATCTTCTCATTGCATTTGAATCACATTCAAATCAATGTCCAACATTTGGTCTAAGATTAGATTACTTCTCTACTAAGATGAGTCATTAAAATCCAGACCTATTTCATCACTCCCGTGGAATGGAAGCATCATGGTTATACAATCGTTTATGATCACGTCACCCTCAGGTATTCCTAACATGTGTACATCATGCATACTAAAATAAACCCGAAGTTTAAGATCTCTTTTAGACTGTCTCCTTCAGGGTTTTATCATTAAGTTTCTCATTCAGTCATTGGGAGTTGGTATCGATCATATGCTTTCCAAAAGCAAGATGACCATGCATGGAATTCGATCTGTCCCAATACCTCATGAGTGAGCTCTTGTCTTCTGATTCACAAGTGAGCCCACATGATCCCTTTGAGAGATCGTATTACTCATATGCCCTTGTATGCACACCAACTCATCGATGTATAGACCTTGATTAGTCCATCAACCTATTGGTCTACCAAATATACATACTTAGACATATATTAATACATCTATCTCTAGTCAATGGATGCATGCCTATATCGTGACACTATATGATATAGGTCATGGTTATATCGATATCGATAAGTCAACTCTTTGACCTAACTTATCTGACACCTTCGAATCTCTATTCCTAAGCCGGGGACCTGCATCAAGAGGTCGATCAGATATCATCCAAAAGAGAAAGGATTGTCATCTCCTACTCACGTTGGAGATCACCTCTTAATACTCATTTGGCAGTGCTTGATGAGTCCTCAATCTAACTCTTTAGATATCATCCAAGCACCTGCCTCTATGATTCAACATTTTGAATCAACAAATGTATGATTATTAAGATGGCCGTGGTACATAACCCTATTTATACTAAGGAAGCTATTATGCAAATTAGTTATTCTTCATTTCAGATCAGGGAATGAATTGCAATAACATTTATTGCATAATGTCTCACAGTGGGCTCGCATGTCCAATGCTAACTTCATTAACCACATTTTCTAGAATTCCACTCTAAACTGCTCCCACTCAAAATACTAACCAATGTGGCCTACACCAGTTAGTAGATGAGGTTTAACTCTAAGCGAACAAGCCAAACACTAGCCTACTAGACAGGAATACTTGGCTCGCACTCGATGCCTTAGGCTAAAGGCATGCAAGTACCGAGGACGAATACCACTTGGTGACTCCTTGGTGTACCAAGTAACATGTCCCCCAACCAACGCAACTATTTGGTTCGTGATGCCTAAGTTTCAACCCGAGGTCCTAAGGATGCATGCCCCTCCTTGGCGGCAACTAACTCCATGTACATGTTCAGCGTGCCATCTCAACCCTTTATTCAATTCTTATCTGACAATATTTTTGAAAGACTCATACTCCATGAGATGTTCTTTTGTGTGATGATCATTCGTAGGTACAAAATCCATATTTTACCAATCAAATAGCAAAGTTGAAGTACAAAAAAGCACTATGTAATAGAAGGATATGTTGTGACTCGCACTTATCTAAAGCTTTCTCTATCTCAATATGTCTAACATATAAGGTGCACATACTTAGACCCTAATTATGTCAACATCCCACCCACAAATATAATCAATATATGAAAAAGAGCAAGTCCAATCTAAGAATGCACACAAAAAGAACCTGAGCGCCTAAAAATAACTGAAGAAATATATTTTGAGTTTTATTATCAGGGTGTTTAACCTTAACATTGAGTTGACATTCAAGGACCATTAATATATGCAATGGTTATTCGGAAGTAAAATCCTCATTCTCTAGATTAATACGAGCATGCCAAATACTTTACAGCAATGATATCGTGTTGGACCTTTTGTTAGAAGATCCCACTCAGTTTTCCACTAGATGTCAATTGACTAATGTATCCCTCTTTTATTGTGGCTTTGGACCAAATATATGATTGCAAGAACCATGATACATGTGGAGTTTCCCCAATAAATCTAGGACCGGTTTCCTTTATGTTGATGATATATTTTATTATAATAAGCATAAAGACCAAAAATACTAGCATTGTTGAAACTTCCAAGTCCAACGCAAAAGAATTAATGGTTAATTAATCGAGTATACTCCCTCAAAGGAAAATCCCAGTAGTGCCCTTGTCAAGAAAGCACTCTATTAGAAATCCCAAATGCTAGCTCTTGAAGATCCAGATACCCGGAGATCTTGTATCAAATTGTGTACCTTGGGATTTTAAAGAGAGCATATCATGTTCTAATTACAACAACAAGAATAAGTGTTTTTTAGTACCCAAGGATCAGTTAAATTATCTAAGAAGAGATTTGTTCTTTCTAAATAAAGTGACCATGTACAAGACTAATCAATCTTCACATGGAAGACCAAACACTGTGCTGCAAAAATACAATGGAATCCCATATTGTATAGATCCTAGCTGAGAATTGGAAATCATAAATACTAAGAAACCACCAAAATCATATATGTGAGAATCCAATAACAAATCATGATATTTTCGGGAAAAACTATAATGTAATCAGGTAATCAAATATGATAAAACTTCTGGTAGTTGGATGTTAATAAATCCATTAGATTTTCATATAGTCTATCCAACGACCTATAAGGCATTATTTTAAAAAAGAGACTAATTATTTCCTAGTGTATGATACGTTTACCTCTACCAAATACCGATTTGTGCAACTTCCTAAAAGCTAGGTAGATATGGATGTCTTCCAAAGAAATTCCCAGTGCCCAGAATCCGCACGTAGAACCATTTGACAATTGGATGTTTGGACTTTGGCGTATCTTTGAAGATCTCTGGCGATCTCATCCAAAATCAATAGCCATTACAAAAAATCCCTAAGGTACACATGTCAGTGACCATCAATCGAGAGTAGCGGGAAGAAATAATGGGAAAAGGACCTGCTTACCTTAACCACTTCAATAAAACTAAAAAGAAAGCCCATATAATTACACATATTCATTTCACACACAATGTAATATGTCCTTTGATGAGAACAACAAAGATTTTTAGAATCTTGGATCCATAAGTTACTATAAGGATAAATCAATAGAGGTTATAACAATGTTTATGAAAGGTTTGATTATGAGAGTCATCAAAATCGTAAGAAACCAAAGACAATGTGGGAAAGGGAACATTGTTACAACCATCTTATAGATCAATGAATGATTAAGATATATGTCAAAATTAAGTGGAATCCATAGCAAGTAGGAAGGGGACATCGTACCTAAAATATCATGACCTCAGTTTCTTCATCCATGGAAAAATGATGCGTTCAATGCTTTGTTGATGATGTGAACCCCTAAATGAGCATAACCTCGACCTTCTCTACATGGTGATGGGCTCGAATCGCTGATCGGATGCACTATGACAGTGATCCAAAGAGGGGGTAGGATGGGGTTGTTCTAGAGTTAGGACTTTTTGGAAGAGAGGAGTGGCTTTTGAGGATTTTTATATGGGTCAAAATTAGGATCTTGGTTCGGATCTGAATTTAATTCGGACCCCTTCTCTCTAAAATGACCGTAAATCAGGCTTCCGAACTCAGATTTTTATGTTATTGGACTCATTGGAAAGGTCTTGACGAACACTACACATTGGAATGATCTTATAAGTTTTATGTATTGGATAAACGGACAAGTTTGGATCATGTTACGAGGGGTTCCACATCATAAAAATCTCAAAGGAAGTTTCTCCCTTGAGATATGATCCTAACTGACTTCCAATACCAACAGTAACGTATAAAAATCTCAAAGAGGAATGAACTCATAAATATCTCAAAGAGAGCAAAACCCATAAAAATCTCAAATGGAATTTGACTACAGTTTGGATTCAATGCCTACAAATAAACGAGGATGCTTCTTCCTCATATCCACCTTATGCTCCCACATCACCTCCCCAAGTATGCCTTGAATCCACCACAAGACTTTGACTAAGGAATCTCCTACTGCCTCATCTTTTTGACCGCATGGTTCAATATCTGAAACGGTTTTGTGGGAAGGAGATTCAGCTCCATCGCCAAGTCCTCATATTTGATCACGTACATAGGATCTCAGATGTACTTCTAAAGATTCGACACATGGAACACATCATGAATTCCCTCAAGAAGTGGAGAAAGGGCCACTTTATAAGACACCTTCCCTGGTGAACTTGGAGAAGAAATGGGGTGAGGTAACAGGAGGTGATGAGGACCGAGAGAGTGGGTGGAGGTGTGCACAAGGGCAGTGGAAGTGAGGTGAAGCTCAAGGGATGATCAAGGGAAAATGATTGTGCATGGAAGTTCCTAATTAATTAAGATAAATCCAAGGAAAAAAGAAAAGCAAGATGAAGAGGCTTACCTGGAGAAATTAGTGATTGCGACGGCCTGGTTTGAGCTTCTAGGCGAAGCTCGGGTCTTCGCTAGACTCCGTCGGCTACGCGGAGCAGCTCGCCGACGAGTGAAAGCCGGAGGCATAGCCTACCATGGCTATGGGTCAACACCGGAGATTACGTCATCGTTGTGCCTTCGATCCGACCTCCCCCAGTCATGGGGAGGTGGAGAGATGATGGGCCTAGTCACTTATAAAGGTGGACAAGAGTGACGGTGGCCGGCGGAGGCTTATTTGAAGAGGGGAAGTTGGAAGCTCGAATGGTGGATGACGTAGTTTGCGGGCAAGGCATGGAGCGAACGAGAGGAGGCATGCAGAACGTGGGTACCCGTGAGGAAAGGAAAGATCAGGCTTTGACTGGGTGTGATCATGGAGACGAGGGGAGTGTTGAGGAGGTGGTGAAAATGGGAAGGGGCATTGGTCGTGCGAGGCAGAGGATGTGGGGGAGAAGGAGAAACCGGAGGTAGGAGACGGGGTCTCAACCATTGGATCTCACGATCCAACAACTGAGAGGAAGGCACGAAGGAGCGACCTTGATCAAATGATCAAGGCGCATCCAAGGGTCTAGGGATGGAGCACGTGATGTTGTTGGATCAAATGATCCAATGGCCGGGGTTCGGGCAGAAGGGAGCGGTCTAGATGTGATCTGGAAGATGAATCGGATGGTGGATATAGAAGTGCATATGTACGGTGGCGATTGACGCTCTTGGAGATGATCGGGCGGCTGGAAAAAGAGCAGGAATGAGCGGCCCTAATTGAAGATCTAGAAGCCCGTTAGATGACGGGGGGAGGCGCGTGTCGGAAGGGGAAGTGGGCCACGTGGCTCTACCAGGAAGAGCCATGTGGCCCAATTAGGTTATTCAGACACAAAGCATGAAAAGGGAAGAGAAGAAAGTTGATTTTGGAAAAACTCTAAACATGAAAGTTGTAGATCTCGATGAAATCTACAAATTCCATGTTGATAAAAAATGCAAAGGAGGTCAAATAAAGGGGAAATATTTTTGTGAGCATTTTTAAAGATATAAAAATACTACAATTTTTCTTTTGTCTTTTTTATTTTTAAATTATTTCAAGACTTAGATATATACAACATTTAATCTGGTTTTTATTAACACTAATAGCGATGGGGTTAATATAAGCAAATAAACATTATGAAACCAAGGTTCTTCAACGGCCTTACTCTTTCGAGAAGCAAAGAGCTCGATCCATGTGTGCTTGTATGTAGGAGTTGTCACTTCTGACAGGAGTCTCCTACATACAATCCATGGCGACATAACCCATCGCTTTGACGGGAGACCATGGATGTCACTTATGTGATCCGCATTATCATGTTCAAATTTTAATTACTCATTATGAATCATATTCACATAATTAATTCTTCCAAAGAAATTATAATCTATTCATAGTAGAGTGTTTTAATTGGATATAATTCATTTAATCATATTAAATCAATTATCAATCCAATCAACCAGCCAACAATCAATCATGATTGTTACTTGAAGGGATGGTATAATCTCAAAATATATATTACTCAAATTTAATAAGTAGAGAAAAACATATCATAATATCTTCAATAATTATTCTTTCCTTACCCATTGTCATGGCAAGTACGCACAAGATGTGGGACAGCTGTTCACGGAGTAACCTGCTACCCAAACGATCCCCTACTAGACACCATATCCACCTCGAATCAAGATAATGTGATTTGATCATTTTGTATTTGTGATGATATTCGATCTTTCAAACGAAGTTATACTGAATAATATTTATCAAAACCATTTTGATTAAAATTATAAATATACTTGATAAACAAATCCAGTATCCTATTCATGTAGCGATGTTTTGCATGTAGAGATTGTCCTACAACTATTGTAGGATACACTAGGGTTTTCATAAATATTCATTCAATGGCCTATGATGATTAATAAATTATTTTTATAATAATTAGGCATCATATTTAATCAAGGGAAATTCATAATTTTTGTGATTTCCATTGAGTTATAAATACATTAAGTAAAGGGATTTAATGGTCTAATCATTTTCTGACCCATCTCCACTAAATATGAGATATCTAGGGCAAATGGAGTTGGAATCACGCGAAATAAATTCGAGCAGTTTACTGGTTTGATTCTCTACTTAATCCAAATATTTATTTCATATTTCATGATGGAAAAACAATAAGTAAAATTAATCTTCTTACAGATCTATGAATTCATGCAAAGCATCTTTCATAGCAGGAACTCTTCGAATCATTTTCATGCACTTTTGGTACCAATTATATACTACTATTTTTGATATATATTTAGAAATTCTAGATACATTTTATAAACCAAAAAATACATCCCAGCAATGTACAACCTGTAGGTTTTTAATTAAGCAAAAAACCAATTCGAATCTTGCATCCAATGCAAAAGTAATGACTCTTGTGCATCTGAAACTTGAAACTCGGTCGCCTAAGGTTTCGGATCATATTCAAGACCTCAAACAAGATCTTATACCATTTAAAGGATACAGAAATATACTTAAGCACATCAGGGAAGCGTGAAGATCACATCATATGCGATAGAAACGACTAATCACACTAATTGCTTGGCGCAGCGAAATTTAAAAACTTTAAATGATGAAACCATGTGACACGAGAACATTTCTCAAGTCTTTTCATCTAAACCACAAATAAGATGTAGGATTACCTCTTGAATCGTCGTTGCGATCGTGGTTCTAAAGCAAGAGACCTCCTGTCTCAAGTTCGATCTGACGGAGGAGACGCTTGTGAGCACGTTGATGAAATGCGTACTCCTCACAATCCAAGTCGATGAAAATCCAAGATCTAGAACTCTTGATATCGTAACACAAAATATTTCATTTTCTTCATAAGCAAGAAGCACCAAAGAAGATGAAGATCTGCAAGTAGTCAATCCTTTGGCACAACAACGTCGTGATGACTACGATTCTCTGTAGCACAAGGGGTGGACGGACATACTTAAGAGAGAAGGTCATGTGATGAGAATGAGAGAGAGAGAGTTGCAAAAATATGTTGTAAAATTAGATCTAGGGTTGCCTCTTCTTTTATACTATTTTGGGAGTCCACGGATCATAATACATGTGAAACACAAAATCAATGGCTGGGATTGATTTGTGTCTTGATTCAATGGACATGATTTTGTTGTATAAAAATACAACAATAATTAATTTAAATTAAATTATATATAATGAATTATCATCAATATATTTTAATTTAACCAGTTTAGATAAGAGGATGAAGAATGAGTCCACTTACTAAATATAGGGAGGACGACCACTCTAGATCAAGTCAAGAGTGGTCGTCCACCCTCCATTTATCGAAGGTGGCTCATCCTTTTAATAAATGTGACATTTTATATCTCACAAGATATTATATATATATGCCACAACTTTTATTGCAAGTATATTAACAAAATTAATTCCAAATTAATTTGTGAATATTCCGATCTTGCCATTGAAAAAATATGAATCATATTCATTTACCCAAAATTACATGTAAATTGTATTTTCAATTAAATATCTAATATGAATCCAATTCACATCAACAGTTAATTTGCAAATACTATTTACAATAAGATCTCTCTAGTATATTATAAATCACATTTATAATATACACATAAATAACGTGGATAGTGATATCCACATTATTCATGTCCTTGATAATTAATTAACATTTAATTATCTTGGATCACCATTCTCTTGAAAATAAATAATATGAATCACATTCACATTATTCATGATAATTAAATAATATTTAATTATCAACTTCTCAATGCTCAGATACATAATTCATCTATGGGATTATCCTTGAACGCTTTCAAGAATAATGCGCTTTCTCCGCAAATACTTGGAGATAAGGAAGGGATGATTGTACATTCTGTGTATAGTGACTTGGACATTGAGATCATATCTTAAATTCAGATCTCGAAGACCTTCCTTAGATTATTGATTAAATAAAAATCATAATCGAATCTTCTCATTGCATCTGAATCTCATTCAGATCAATGTCCAACATTTGGTCTAAGATGAGATTACTTCTCAACTAAGAGGATTCATTAAAATCCAGACTTATTTCATCACTCCCGTGGAATGGAAGCATCATGGTTATACAGGTGTTTATGATCACATCACCCTCAGGTATTCCTAACATGTGTACATCATGCATACTGGAAGACATAGAATAAACCCGAAGTTTAAGATATCTTTTAGAATGTCTCCTTCAGGGTTTTATCATTAAGTTTCTCATTCGGTCATTGGGAGTTGGTATCGATCACATGCTTTCCAAAAGCAAGATGACCATGCATGGAATTCGATCGGTCCCAATACCTCATGAGTGAGCTCTTGTCTTCTGATTCACAAGTGAACCTACATGATCCCTTTGAGAGATCGTATTACTCATATGCCCTTATATGCACACCAACTCATCGATGTATAGACCTTGATTAGGCCATCAACCTATCGGTCTACCAAATATACATACTTAGACATATATTAATAAATCTATCTCTAGTTAGAGCATGCATGCCTATATCATGACATTATATGATATAGGTCTTGATTATATAGATATCGATAAGTCAAACTCTTTGACCTAACTTATCTGACACCTTTGAATCTCTATTCCTATGCAGAGGACCTGCGTCAAGAAGTCGATCAGATATCAGTCAAAAGAGAAAGGATTGTCATCTCCTACTCACGCTGGAGATCACCTCTTAATAATCATTTGGAAGTGCTTGATGAGTCCTCAATATAACACTTTAGATATCATCAAAGAACCAGCCTTTATGATTCAACATTTTGAATCAACAAATGTATGATTATTAAGATGGCCATGGTACATAACTCAAATATACTAAGGGAGCTATTATGCAAATTAGTTATTCTTCATTTCAGGTCAGGGAACGAATTGCAATAACATTTATTGCATAATGTCTCACAGTGGTCTCGCATGTTCAATGCTAAATTCATTAACCACATTTTATGGAATTCCACTCTAAACCGCTCCCACTCGAAATACTAACCAATGTGGCATGCCCTAGTTAGTAGACGAGGTTTAACTCTAAGCGAACAAGCCAAACACAAGACTACTAAACATGACTACTTGGCCCGCACTCGATGCCTTAGGATAAAGACATGCAAGTACCGAGGTCGAATAGCACGTGGTGACTCCTTGGTGTACCAAGTAACATGTCCCCCAACCAACGCAACTATTTGGTTCGTGATGCCTAAGTTTCAACCCGAGGCCCTAAGGATGCATGTCCCTCCTTGGCAGAAACTAACTCCATCTACCTGTTCAACGTGCCATCTTATCCCTTTTTTCAATTCTTATCTGACAATATTTTTGAAAGACTCATACTCCATGAGATGTTCTTTCGTGTGATGATCATCTATAGGTATAAAATCCATATTTTACAAATTTCAACAAGGAAAGTTGAAGTATGAAAAAGCACTATGTAAAAGAAGGATATTTTGTGACTCGCACTTATCTAAAGCTTATCTATCTCAATATGTCTAACATATAAGGTGCACACACTTAGACCCTAATTATGTCAACATCCCACCCACAAATATAATCAATATATGAAAAAGAGCAAGTCCAATCTAAGAATGCACACAAAAAGAACCTGAGCGCCTAAAAATAACTGAAGAAATATATTTTGAGTTTTATTATCAGGGTGTTTAACCTTAACATTGAGTTAACATTCAAGGACCATTAATATATGCAATGGTTATTCGGAAGTAAATCCTCAGTCTCTAGATTAATACGAGCATGCCAAATACTTTACAGCAATGATATCATGTTGGACTTTTTGTTAGAAGATCCCACTCAGTTTTCCACTAGATGTCAACTGACTAAAGTATCCCTCTATTGTTGGGTCTTTGGACCAAACATATGATTGCAAGAACCATGATACAAGTAGAGTTTCCCCAATCAATCTAGGACAGGTTTCCTTTATGTTGATGATATATTTTATTATAATAAGCACAAAGACCAAAAATACTAGCATTGTGAAACTTCCAAGTCCAATGCAAAAGAATTAATGATTAATTAATCGAGTATACTCCCACAAAAAAATCCCAGCAGTGCCCTTGTCCAGCAAGCACTCTATTAGAAATCCCAAATGCTAGCTTCTAAAGATCCAGATACACGGGGATCTTGTATCAAATTGTGTACCTTGGGATTTCAAAGAGAGCATATCATGTTCTAATTACAGCAACAAGAATAAGTTCTTTTTAGTACCCAGGGATTAGTTAAATTATCTAAGAAGAGATTTGTTCTTTCTAAATAAAGTCACCATGTACAATACTGATCAATCTTCACATGGAAGACCAAACATTGTGCTGCACAAATACAATGGAATCCTGTATTATATAGATCCTAGTTGAGAGTTGGAAATCATAAATACTTAGAAACCACCAAAATTATATATGTGAGAATCTAGTAACAAATCACGCTATAATTGGGTAAAACTATGTTGTAATCAGGTAATTGAATCCGATACAACTTCTGATAGTTGGATGTTAAAATATCCATTTGATTTTCATATAGTCTGTCCAACGAGCTATAAGGCATTATTTTAAAAAAGAGACGAATTATTTCCTAGCGTATGATATGTTTACCTCTACCAAATACCGATTTGTGCGACTTCCTAAAAGCTATGTAGATATGGATGTCTGCCAAAGAAATTCCAAGTGCCCAGAATCCGCACGGAGAACCATTTGACTAATGGATGTTTGGACGTTGGCATATCTTTGAAGATCACTGACGATCTCATCCAAAATCAATAACCATTACAAAAAATACCTAAGGTACACATGTCGGTGACCATCAATCGAGAGTAGTGGGAAGAAATAATGGGAAAAGGACCTGCTTACCTTAACCACTTCAATCAAACTAAAAAGAAAGCCCATATAATTACACATATTCATTTCACACAATGTAATATGTCCTTTGATGAGAACAACAAAGATTTTTAGAATCTTGGATCCATAAGTTACTATAAGGATAAATTAATAGAGGGTATAACAATGTTTATGAAAGGTTTGATTATGAGAGTCATCAAAATCATTAGAAACCAAAGACAATGTGGGAAAGGGAACATTGTTACAACCATCTTATAGATCAATGAATGATTAAGATATATATATATATATATATATATATATATATATATATATCAAAATTAAGTGGAATCCATAGCAAGTAGGAAGGGGACATCGTTCCTAAAAAATCATGACCTCAGTTTCTTCATCCATGGAAAAATGATGCGTTCAACACTTTGTTGATGATGTGAACCCCTAAATGAGCGTAACCTCGACCTTCTCTACATAGTGATGGCCTCGAATCGCTGATCGGACACACTCCGATAGTGATCCTAAGAGGGGGAGGATGGGACTATTCTTGAGTTAGGAGTTTTTGGAAGAGAGGAGTGGCTTTTGAGGATTTTTGTATGGGTCAAAATTAGGATCTTTGTTCGGATCTGAATTTAACTCGGACCCCTTCTCTCTAAAATGACCGCAAATAAGGCTTCTGAACTCGGATTTTTACGTTCTTGGACTCATTAGAAAGGTCTTGACGAGCACTACGCATTGGAATGATCTTATAAGTTAGATATTGGATACAAGCAATTTTAACGAACAAGTTTGGATCATGTTACGAGGTATTTCACAACATAAAAATCTCAAAGGAAGTCTCACCCTTGATACTTAGTATGATCCCAACTGACTTCCAATCCCAACATTAACGTATAAAAATCTCAAAGAGGAATGAACCCATAAATATCTCAAAGAGAGCAAAACCCATAAAAATCTCAAATGGAATTTGACTACAGTTTTGATTCCATGCCTACAAATAAACGAGGATGCTTCTTCCTCATATCCACCTTATGCTCTCACATCACCTCCCCAAGTATGCCTTGAATCCACCACAAGAATTTGACTAAGGGAATCACCTTCTACCTCATCTTTTTGACCGCATGGTCCAATATCTGAGACGGTTCTGTAGGAAGGAGAGATTCAGCTCCATCGTCAAGTCCTCATAGTTGATCACGTACCTAGGATCTTTGATGTACTTCCAAAGATTCGACACATGAAATACATCGTGAATTCCCTCAAGAAGTGGAGAAAGGGCCACTTTATAAGACACCTTCCCAACTCGGGCCAAAATTTCGAATGGTCCCACAAAGCTCATCAGTGCAAGCTTGCCTTTGACACTATCAGGGATACTCGCAGGAACAAAAATTCCCCATCCTGTGATCATGAGGAATACTTCAGACACAAAGGTTGGTTAAAAATCATATATTTTAAGGTATGCATGTACGTAATATACCTGAAACTCAAGGTCTCAATGCTGCTAGTTGGTGTAGCTCTTTTAACGGCTCTACATGGTCAGCAATCTCTTCCTAGTAGTCTCCACAACTTTAGAAGTCTCCTCTATGATATGTAGGGTAGACAAGGTGTTGTCACCCACTTGCTACCAACACAAAGGACCGGTGCATTGCCTCCTGTATAAGGACTCAAAAGGTGTCATGCCTATGTTGGCATGTCAGTTGTTGTTGTATGTGAACAAAAATAGTGGAAGGTGATCCTTCCAGGATCCGTTCCATTCAACAACACAAGCTCGTAGCAAATCCTCCAAAATCTGAATGGTCCTCTCGAACTATCCATCTATTTGTGGTTGGTAGGTTGAACTCAGTTGTAGCTTGATTCTCAAGGCTCTTATGAATTCTCCCCAGTAATGCATAGTGAAGCATGCATCCCTGTCTGATACTACCTCCTTGGGTATTCCATGCAATCGAATGACATGTTGGATGTATAATTTGGCGACCTCAACTAGAGTACATGTTATGTTGAACAAACTAATATGGGCTGACTTGGTCAATCATCAACGATCACCCATATCACATCATGCCCTCTTGGGGTGCACATCAATGATGTGATAAAATCCATGGAGATGCTCTCTCATTTTCCACACTGGCATGGAAAGAGGTTGTAGTTAACCAGAGGGTCCCTGGTGCTCTGCCTTCACCATCTGAAAGGTAAGGCATCGGTTGATGTGCTCTACTACGTCCCTCTTCATGCCCTCCCACTAAAAGTGCTAGAGGAGGTCTTGGTACATCGTGGTGCTACTTGGATGTATAGAAAGACTCAAACTATGCACCTCATCCAAGATATCTCTCAACTCCTCATTATCTGGGACACACACGGTCCCATTTCCATAGGATTGATTCACGAACTCAGTATCCAATGAACTCGTCCTTCAAGCACATGTGGTATAAGTCCTAGATCCCCTGATCTATCTGTTTTCTCTAGACAATCATGTACCATAAACTATTGTACTTTGTCAGTACTGTCACTACATCGGAGGTGCCCTCAAATGTATGCCACTTGCTAAGTGCGATGAGCACATCCCAAGTCTGCAACTGAGCAGTTGAACCCTTAGTGTGTGTCTGCTTGCTCAAGGCGTCTGCCACAAAATTCCCTTTACCAGGCTGGTAGGAGATGAAACTGTTATAGTCCTTCAGCAACTCCCTCCACCACCTTTGCATCATGCTCAACTCCTTCGAATCAAAATATATTTGAGGCTCTTTTGGTCGGTGAAGATCTCAAATGTCACTCCAAACAAATAGCAGTGCCATATCTTTAATGCAAAGACTACGCTTGCCAACTCCAATTCGTGAGCAGGGTCATTACGCTATTGGTTCTTCAGTTGTTGTGATGTGTAAGCCACAACATATCCTCGTTGCATAAGTACAACACCCAACCATTCCTTGGAAGCATTGGTGTAAATCATGAAGTCTAAGGTACCATACGGAAGGGTGAGGGAACATAAGTTAATCGCTTCTTGAGCGTTCGAAAGCTCAACTCACATTTGTCAATCCAGACAAATGGCACTTCCTTCTATGTCAATAGGGTATGTGTGAGAATTGACATCTAAGATAATTAAATATGATTTAGTTATGAAAGATATGATTAATGTGGAAAATACTATCCATAATAATCATAAATATTATAGATGTGATTTATGATATGTTATAGATATTTAATTATAAATAGAATTTGCGAAATAAATGTGACGTGAATTGGATTCACATTGGACAAATAATTGTAAATACAATTTACATTTTATGTTGGTTGGTTGGTTGGTTGAATATGATTCATAATTATCAATGGTATGATTGAAATTATCATGAAATAATTTAAATTTTTTGGTGAATAATTATGCAATAATAGTTGTTGCACATGTGGAATATTTGAAGAGATATGAGATCTCTCAATTAAGGAAGAAGAGATATACCTTCCTCTTTAAGAGGGTGGACAACCATGGAGTCCTACATCATGTATGGTCATCCACTCTATTAAGGAAAGGATGCTTGTCATCTTTCGTAATTTGAATAAAATTAAACATGTTGAAGATTATTAGAAACATATTTTTTTTATTTTAAATTAATTAATAGTTGTTGCAAATTGTTGCAATGAATCTCAACCATTGATTTGAATTAAGATTGCATCTCCACCATCCAATTTAGTATAAAAGGAATGGTGGCCCTAGTTTTTTTACTATATAATTACAAGAGAAAAAAATCTCTCTTTCTCCCTCTATTCTATACCATACATCCAAAGTCTCTCCTATTTGTGGTAATGCACATTTTGTTGAAAGAAACCCTACCAGCATCGAAATGTCTTTGCGTTGTCAGATGACTACTCGTAGATCTCCACCTTCTTCAGTGCTTCTCGCTCGTGAAGATGGATCCATATTCGTGAGATGAAATAAGGAGATTCCAACCTCGGATCATGAACTTGGATTGTGGGAGCTTCACGTCTCATCTACGCACCTGCAAGTGCTTCTACGTCGGATCGGACTTGAGACAGGAGAATCTCTTACTTTAGAGATTAATGATCGTAAAAAGGATCCAAGAGGTAATCCTAGTTACTCGTTTATATTTTTGATGCAAGAATTTGAGAAGTGATATCGAATAAAGTCGGTTTATCTATTTATTTTTTTAATTTTGCAGCCCCTTGCAACTAGTATTACTAGTTGACCTAGATCGTATTAGATGTGATCTACATGCTTCTGTGGTGCACTAATGTATAAGCCCTAGACTTCAGGTTGGCCACCTTCCAAACACCAATGCATCTGCCCCTCCATCCCCTCCTCTCCATCGAGCTATATAAAATGGAGGGGGAGGACCCAACTTGAGGAAAAACCCATTACATGAGTTTCGACCCTCTCTCCTCCATCCTCGAAGCTCTGTTGACCGCCTCCTCCAACTCCACCAACCCCCATGGTGTGTCCACCCCTGCCTCACCGTCGTGATATGTGACTCCTCGTTGACCTCCTCCCGTCGCCGCCACCACCATCAAGGAAGAAGTGGTCTAGGAACCCCTTCATAATTTTAAGTTTCGTTTAGTTTATTTATAAGTTTTGATCCTTTATGCAATTATCTAAAGTTCTAATTCATATTCTGCAAATTACCCAAATTTCAGTTACTTATTTTTATGAAATTTACATTTTAAATGCAATATTTATTAAATTACATTTTAGTCCCTTAAGGGCTCTCTACAATTCCATAAAGTGCTCATTTATCTACAATTTTCCCACTATTTATTTCATTTTAAAAAGTTAAAATTTCATTTATGTAAAAAGATTTTCAATATTTACAATTATGCCCTTATGTTTCAATTTTATTTACATTCAATGCCCATTTTCCTTATAATTACGTAAACGCATCTAGAACTTCAAAAAATCTTCAAATAGCATAAAAATCTGAAAAATTCTTAGAAAATTCATGTGTGATCCGTATGTTGTCTAGAACCTAGTGATAGAGGTTTCAATTCATTTTAAGGTCTCAGGAATAAAAATAAAATTAGATTCGATTTGAATCAATAAAGTCGAAAATACCTTTATAAATAAAATAAAAATTCTCTTAAAATGTCTGAGTCCATATGGATCAACCCTCTTCTTGCCCTATACATTAATTGATATATCTTGGTTTGTAGATGAATAAAAATCATCTAAATATCTCAGTTTTCTTGTCAGCATACAACGACACTAAAAATCACCTCTTAGCGCACGTAAAATCTTGTTATTACTGATTGAGTTGTTTTCTTTAGGATTTAGATCGCAACTTCATTTCTTAGATTAGATTTAGATTTAGTTTAGCTTAATTTCCAGTTGTTTGGTGTAAATACTTGATTTCATAGTTCGTCGGAGCTCGTTCTCTGAATGTATGTTTCGTCGTGATTCTGACTGTCTCCGATCCATATCCACTTCTACTCTTTGTCCCTACATCTGCATTTGATTCCACGTAAGATCCAACCTTGATCTCGCTCAGATCAAGCGATCTGTCTCCTCCTACCACCCTTCACCGGAGACTCTTCACCCTACCTCATCTTCGACCTTTTTCTACCTAATAAATTGCCAGAATCCGCCACCCTTGTCCCCCCAAAATCCATGTGCAGATGGATGCTCCCAAGGATCCCTCTTGGGGTTGATTTGAACCAGCACGGAGCTTCCTGGCGCTCTGAAATTCAAGACCACCCAGGCCTCTTCTAGCGAGGTTTGAACAAATCGAGTACTTCCATTAGCTGCGGCGAGGTCCTTGCGAAAATTTGAGCCACTTGCGAGCCTCTTAGGTGGTCGGAGAGGGGAGAATCAAAGGAATCAATCATCCAAGTCCTATTGTTCTTCCATGTTCTTGGAGAAGAGAAGTTGTCATTGAATTAGGAGCTAAGCCCTAGTTTCGATCTATATTGTCCATCTGAGGAGCCTAGGAGCCATCCGATCCACCCGTGGATATAATTAGAGCCCTTAATCATCAAAGGGTTATCAGTGTGCCTCAACCGTCGATGCTCTTCAGTGGATTCACATCCACCGTCCGATGAGCACGTCTTTTAGGGTAATTTGCATCGCTACCCTCCCGCTTTTTGTATTTAATATTTAGTCCTATGAATATAATATCAAGTGTAATATAAATAGGGTATTTTGCAATCAGGACATGACTCATCTTGTAATTACACTTTAGTCCTTACGTCTCACATGCAGTGATGAATCCATGATTCTCACTCTTTATTCTTTTATTTTAGCACCTCTTTTTGGCAAAACCTCCTGTAAATACCTGTAAAACAATAAATTAGCTTTCTGCATAACTTTGTTATTATTGCATAATTAGCATGCAGTTTTGCAAAAATAAAAGAATAAAAGAAAAAGAAAAAGAATGATGTATTTAGAATAAATACAGTGTGACCCCAACCCCAAGAGAAGGTCAAGACTTGACATGATCGCAAAATAATATATGTAGAGAGAGATAAGGTCTACTATGTATTGTATAAATCACCTATACTAGTACATATTATCTATTTATTTATAAAACCAAAATTATTTTATTCTTTTACACCCTTGTATATAGTTTTAATAATATTATAAAAATAAAATAAAAATCAGAGAAATAAAAGAAAAATAAAATAAAATCATCAAACCTATGTATAAAAGACACATGTACATATCGCATCCACTATTTATTTTATACCTTTGAAAAATCTATAAAAATAAAATAAAAATTATTTTATACTCCTAAAATTAGGTTGTAAATAAATAAAATATAAATTAAAGGTATTTATGTAAAAATAAAAAATAAAAATACTTGTACATAATACATAGGTACATTATACTTGTATATAATACTATACAATGTATATAATATACTATTAATTTATAAAAAAATCACAGAAAAATACTTTGAAAAATAATATTTTTTTATTTTATACACTTGTTAATTTAGATTCGTTTACTATTTTTATTCAATTTCCTATTATTTTGTATATTCTGAATTCTATTGGTCCACGTGAGTTTTTTGACCCTGGTCAACGTCACCCTCCAGGTCGGGTCGAGTCGCATTCCTCTCGTCGGAGAATCTTCTCCGAATTTTCATGCCTGAACCTGACGGCCTCTTGCCTTGATATTCGGACTCGAGATTCCTCGTACACCTGAGATTCTTGCGGATCCCTAGAATCACTCGGATCCTCCTAGGGTTGCGCTCCATCTCTCGATCTTTCCAGACCCTCGGGCATCCTATAAAACCTCTCTTCAGCTCCGCCAGCCGCGCATCTTATCTTTCGCGCCCCCATTCTTCCCTAGCCACCTTCCGTGGAGTGACAGCCACTCAAGGAGCAGCTCAGGATCTTTAGGGGCATGTTTGGTTGCAGGGTTGGACAGGGTTGGGTTGGGAAGGGGTACCCCTGTGAATAGTAAACTGTGAGGAGGAGAACCCTGTTTGGTTGGAGGGGTAACCCGGGTTGGGCCAAGCCAACCCTATCCAACCCTCCAACCAAACAGGCCCTAGGAGACGTCTGGAGGCTTGTAGATGGCAACACGGCCGGAGCTCCACCGTATGAACCCTCTCTCGCCTGTCGCAGCAGCAGATCGAGGCCAAAACCCATCGGATCTTCTTCGCTTGGAGTTCTCAATTTATTGGTAGCTTTAGGTAATGCTTTTAACCTCCGCATTTCCCCCATTTGATTCCCTATTCGCATTTTAAGTCGTCGCCAATTACTCTACTCCAACCAGCCGGTCGGAGCTTGACCATCTATCCACTCCGATCGAACCCCCCTGCTCACCTCGCTCCTTCCCACGCAGTCGGATCACCCTACATCTCACTCACCGGAGCGATAGATTAGGATAGTGACTTACTTCTCCCATCTCCGTCGGAAGTCAAGTATCACCTCCATCGTTTCTCCTCTCCTTGTGCAATAACTTGGACCGGAGCAGCGCCCCGAGTCCCTCTACCTTCTGCAGGTGCTGGTTCGCATAAAGGAACCCGATTGATTCACCAGATGACCAGGTGGAGTAGCTCCAGGTGGTGCGATGCTGCCACGCACATCCAACCATCCATCACTCCATCAAAGCCTACCACTAGACACGGAGTAGCTTCACGACTATGGTGGACCTCTCAGCGTCGTCATTGGGGTTGTGGATCTTTCTCTGCAGTCAATTGAAGGTCGCCCGAGCTGACATTCTCTATGTTGCCTGATCTCATCATGAGTCATCAGACACATATGCCTGCTCCACTCTCCTGAGCCATCAGATCCTTAGCAGAGTAGATCAAAACCGTCGGCACTCGCCTTTATGAGAGCCTGCCATGCATCCCACGTGCTCTACACGTGCCTGCAAGGGTATATTCCCCCTTTTACCCTGTGTATTTCTGCATTTTGCTTGAGTACATTAAATATTTGTTGTAGTTGGGAATTTTTGCAGTTAGACCCTCGCATTTTTCTTATTTGCATTTCAGTCCAGTTGAATCTGAGGCACATGAGTCCACACGTGCTCTTCTGGGATATTTGCATTATATGCCTTGAACCTTCTTCTGGTTATTAAATGAACATCAAGTTTTTTTTATTTGAACTTATAATCGTGTGAGCCTAGATCACGTGTTGCACACACTTCCTCTAGATTATTTGCATTATTGGCCCTTGGCTTTTCTATATTGTTATATGTTTGGTCTGTGAACTTAAAGTATTTACAATGAGGTCTTTGTGAACTGTGATTAATTACATGCCTTTTATTAGACTTAATAAATATTAAATTAATTCGAAAAATTACATAAAAATTACCATTGGCTCCTATTAGAGTGTGGTTTTTACTGTAATTTTACTGTTAATTTTGTTTAAAAACCCTTATAAAAACCTTAAAAGTTCAAAAAAAACTAAAAATTATGAAAATTATATAAAATCAAAGAAAAATCCAAAAATTCCATCTTCAGATTCTATTTGTAGCTTTTAACTTCTATTTTCTCATAAAATTGCTAATCAGGACTTTAGGGCTCTTTAGATATTTTTAATTTGCAATTTGATCCTGATTGTATAGTGTTTTTATTTTTAAGCACTTTTTTATTTTTATAAAATCACAAAAACACTTGAAAAATCTTTAAAAAATATCAAAAACACTTTAAAACCTAGAAAACCCAAAAGTATTTTTGCCTTAATTTTCTAACTATTTTGCTTGTTTATAAAATCCAAAAAGATTGTTAAATAGCCTTCTTTTACTTGTTGTTTTGTTTTCTTATTAAAAATTAGAAAAAAAATCAAAAAAATCAAAAACCACTAAAAATTTATTTTATTTTGAAAATGTGACTACTTCGTATTTCTTTCGTGCTCCTTGTGTTCGACCCTGGTGGCTATACCAGGACCGCTTGCATTTCTTTATTGCTTGATTTTTCTAAGTGGTTTTTATTTTTCTTGATTGAGTCTCCCTATCTATTGGGGTCGCAACGACCTCTATTTTACTTTGATACTTAACCCTAGTCGGTAGGTCGTGTCATTAGAATGGCGCCATTGTCGGGAAGCACGGCTTAGCAGTCTTATTCCATTTTTGCTCATTTTTCAGTTTTGTCCATTTTTGCATCCATTTGATATAACTACCTTCTGACATCTTTTTATTTCACTTTTTGTGCGAGGAACTGCCCGAGGGATGCTTCGCCTTTTTGTTGGAGGAGTCTGCAACTGAGGAGGAGCAAAAGGAGAGAGAGTAGTTATTTTAGATAGAGTAGTTTTATTTCTGCAAAACATTTTTATTATTGTAATAATCATAGGACTTGAACACTTGCTTGGACACTTAGACACTTCGGGGTCTGTTTCGTCGAGTACTGGTGTTACTAGACTTAGGAATTTTTGTTGATTGTGACGTAATTAGCTAAGGCCCCACACCTAATTTCCTATCTGCTCCTATATATTGCAATTGGACCTACCTAAAATAAACTTAAAAAGTTAACATATTGGGATTAGAGACCGCGTGCCGAGAGAGGACGCATACAGCGCTGGCAGGACCCATTGTGGTGGGCACCAATCGGCATCAAAGACCAGACTCCGGTCTCTCTTCCTAATAGTTAGTTATTTGTGCTTCACGATTAATAGAAATTGCTCGTCTAAGGCTGATTTCCTCGTGCATCATATAGGTAGTTTACTTCTTGTCTTTACTTTTATGGCGGATCACCCTGCATGCAGAGTGTTGGAGTCAGGTACGCATTTCTATCTCTGCATGAATCATTGTGTTTGATTGTGCATCGGCTTTTTCGACTTTCTCCCCCTATTTTATTGGACTCAAAATAACCTAGGAAATCGAAGAATTCATTAGGTGTTGTCTTATTTCAGAAAAACACTTAAAGAGATAACCAAATAAAATTGGGATTGCTAATGCAAACTTGACCTTCAAATACACTTCACCTAAAAATTTTTGTTTTGGGGAGAGTCACCCCCTCATTGATTGATTTATCTGCAGTGCGAGAGTGACCCGCACACTAGGCTAGAGCCATACCCGAACTCCTTTCAGACAACTGGTCTTGTAGCTAGTTGTTCTCCAATGTCGTCAGCCGAGGGTCTTTGATAGTGTGAGGATTTCAACCGGTAGCCGGTAATCGATCCGGGACTTCCTTAGTAGATTGGGCAGATCGGGTAGCCGGTAAACGGTCCGCATCCATACTGACTGGGAAAAACTAGTTGCGAGATTCATGCCAATCTCCTGAGAGCATTGGGTTCCCAACAGCTCGCTTAATTGCTCTGATAGATTGATTTGTCACCTCAATAAAATTGGACAAGATTAAAGACTGATCTTTCACGGTCATCAGCTCGAGTGTTGAGTAGGTGAAAAGGGGGCTTGACTTCACATCTTGTTTGCATTCCAGATCCAATCTTCATAAATCCCCACATCACGATGATGGGAAGGAGGTCCCTTAGGCTGCCTTTGACATCATCACTTTCAAGCACTCCTCTCCATTCATCTAGTGCAGCTTCAGAGAGCCCAGGCTGCCTTTGACATCATCACTTTCGAGCACTCCTCTCCATTCATCTAGGGCAGCTTCAGAGAGCCAAGACCCACTCTCTGAACTTGAGTTCGCTACCACCATGTTCCCCCTTGACCACCCTTCTTCCAGTCCTGAGGTGCCCGAGAAGAGGCCAACACAGTTATATGTTCACTTTATGGCACTTGAGTTGGGGTCTTTTGCCTTTGCAAAGACCCGAGAGATGGCCAGCAGTGAGGGACGCACCGATGAGCCACCATAGGGATAAGCATATATACTTGACCATGCTTCCATCAACAATACATTATTAGCCTCCTTGGAGACCATGTAGCAACAGATCAGAGACCGGGGTGCATTTATGGCAGAGGTGTGACGAGAGCTGACGCAGATGTGAGCAGGCAGAGTAGAGCCACAAAAACCAGTCGGTGGAAAGATACCAGCAGCTGGAGGAGGAAATGAACCAAGGACCTGCAGGAGCCAGTTAGGCCAGTACGGATCATGAGGCAGTTGCACAACCCTGGTGCGACCCTCACCCATCATTGGATTCAGCTTCCGGAGATCCTAGGTGACTTCAGCTTCACCCCCAGACCATCCAGTTATTGCTCAAGTTCCATAGGCTAGCCACCGAGGAGCGTACCTCCATCTGCAGGAGTTTGAGATGACCTGCAGCACGGTCCATGACAGATTCTTGGACAAGGACACGATCAAGATGATCGCCTTCTCGTTCTTCTATTTGATAAAGTAGCCTATTGGCTGAAGAACTTGCGAAGGTATGTCACTACTTGGGAGTAGCTCCGGATCGAGTACTTCAACAAGTACTATTTGCTCGGCCAGACCAACGCAGCACGAGCCATGATCAAGAACTTTACCATGATCCCAAACGAGTAGTTTTACGAGGCTTGGGATCGATTCCAAGAGCTCATCGACTGGAGTCCACATCATGTGATATACAATCCCAACCTTGTTCAGAGCTTCTTTTATGGACTTACACTAGAGCTGTATGGGCTAGTGAACGCCTCATGTGGAGAGTCCTATTTTGCCAAGGACGAGGACCTAGTCGGGACCATCTATGAGGAGATGGTAGAAAACTACACGGTGATGTCCCAGGCTAGGGTTTACACTCAGGGGAAGCCCCTCCCACAGGCGATCTCATATCAGAGGATTGCACGAGTCGATGCCAATCCTTCTACTTCGTCAGCAGTAGCACAGGCCGAGTCCTCAACCGTTGACATGGGGATCATCAGCGAGAAGCTAGACCGCATCGAGATCATTGAGAAGAAGCAGTGCCATGGCCTCAACCAGATTGATCAATTGGCATAACCATTCAGTTACTTGAAGACCCAAATCATGTGTCTCCAGGAGGCACAGATGGCTTCTTAGCCCCGTCTCAGGTCACGGGTTGATCCCAGCAGCAGCAGCTCCACCCTGCCATCTGCTATGTACCGACAGGTCCACTACATTCAGGCAGAGCTGGCCCAGTAGCTGCAGCACTACTTCTAGCCGCCACCATCTCAAGACATTTTGTTGGTGGCCTAACAGCCGGATCAACCCCTGCAGTTGTTCCCCTGCCACACTACGATCAGCCGGAGTCGTTGATGGAAGTCAGTGGGATTTGATACGACCAGTACCAGTAGCATCCTAGGATCCGTCGTGATCACCGGGGTTTCCGATGGTCCACCGGAGGCACCTCGTCCCAGCAGCAGCCTTCAACTTAGGTCGGACAGAGCAGCCAGCAGCAGCAGCAGCCCCATCACTCCCAGCAGTACCAGCAGCAGCACCAGCATGATCCTCATCCCTGCCATCAGGTACAGTAGTCGAGACAGCCTCAGCAGTACTCCTAGCCTCCCCCTCAATACCAACAGTAGTCTCAGCCTCATTTCTAATGAGGCAACCTATCTGGTTCTCATGAACTTGTCTATGAGAACCCAACCCTTAACGACCTCGCCCGCTTACTTTCAAACCAGCAGGCATCCTTCCGGCAGGAGATGGACGAGTTCCGGCAGGACATAAGGGAGATTATCAAGGGCAAGGCCGCCATACCATCTCAGATCAAACCCAACCTGAACAATATGAAGAGGAAATCTGAGTAGGTACAGTTTACAGAGACTACGGCACCTAATGATACTTTGGGTGATATTTCATCCTATGTATTTTATGTTGATTTTATGACACTTAGGAGCGGTAGGATGCCAGCCGGCAACATCTCGTCTGAGCAACGACCACTTGGAGATTTTAGAGTGGTAGATAAGGAGGGTAGCGGTGCTGATGACGCTTATGATGATGATGACAGTGGTGCTGAAGCCACCAGGATGTTGATCCAGTTGACGGTACTGAGGCCGTCGTGACTCCAGATGTTGACGGTGGTGTTGATGCCACCATCATTCCAATTGTCGGATCATAGAGCGGTGATGATGCCACGATTCCAGATGTTGTGGGTGGTACTAATGCCACCAATTTTCCTTCAGTTGTGTTACCTTTTTCTGTATCTCAGAACAGAAAAATACAAAAAATGGAAAAATTGAAAAGACCAAAAATATGAATAAAGGAAAGGTTTATGTATCCGCTACTAGTCCATATGTGTTGCATGATGATATTGGTATGGATTCTACTCTTCTACATGCATAGGAGCCTATTCCTGACCCTCATCTTTCTGGAGAGAGTCCAGCCATCCCCTTCTCTCAAGTACTTCGCTTAGCGAAGGGGACTAAACCAGAAAATCCCAAAAAGAAACACCATCTAGAGTTAAACCAATAGATGATCAATCGATTCCAGTTACAGCTGACTCTACAGGAGGCACTAGAGCATATCCCCCTCTTCTAGAAGAACTTGAGAGAAAAGACCACCATCCGCAGGAAGAGGAGGAACCACAATGCAGAGATCCATGTACTTACTCATGACACCTGATTCGCCATTCAGAATCGATTGACAGCCAAGAGACTTATGCAGGGGCTCCATATGTCAGATTCCATAAACATGAGTAGCGGTTTGATCGTGCTCTATAAGACAGCTCTTCTATTAACCATCTTCTGGCAGCCTTACTTGACCGATTCGAGTTTGACCCTCTACGACAGAGCAGGACAATTCTTCAGTTTGCTGATAGATCTATCAAGAGACCAAAAGGGTTGTTGAAGGATGTGGTCGTCACAATTCAGGGCTTAAAATTCCTCATGGACTTTGTAGTATTGGACATGGAGATCCCGGAGTCTGTGATAGATACCCCCATCATACTAGGATGCCCATTCTTGGCCACAGCCAAGGCAGTGTCCAGCCATGATAGTGGGAAGGTATACTTTCGCGTCGAAGGCGAAATTGTACAAATAGAGATGATCGAGGAGACCAGAGCATGAGATTCAGCCTGCTCCAAGCAGTCGAGTGATTCAGAGCAGATGATAGATGCAGAGCAAGACTTCCACAAAGAGTGTGACTTTGTGATTACAAACGACGAGATAGTTTGGTCCGATCCCGTATCACGAGCTCTTGTCACGCCATCAGACACTGCAGATTTATAGACTATAGTAGATGAGAGTTCAGAGAGCACACTCTTGGCACCGAACACATTTGAAGCTGATGATCATGGTCAGGATAGCAAAGCAGAGTATATTTCATGTTCTTCCGATTCAGATCCCTCAGATTCAGGCATTGATTATGATGACTTTGATGATTACTTACCATGACTGATTCCTTCAGAGCCAACAACTAGGGTAGAGAATAAGCCAGTACAAATGACAGAGATACCAGCAAGGTTACATTCGTCAGATTTTCACATGCAGTGAGTGTTCTCCCATGCAGACCTGGTAGACTTCACTCAGACATTTCAGAAGCTAGATTTGGCAGCTCATAGTTGTCCAGAACTGAAGACCTTGCCGTAGTCGATGAAGTACAGATTCCTTGCGGGTGAGTCGAAGATGTTCCCAGTTATTATCTCAACGGATTTGACTAGAGACTAAGAATCTCACTTGATGGAGCTTCTTGGAAGAAACTACAAGCGATTGGATGGAGTGTAGCTGGCATCGCACCACCTGAAGCTACTCTGCATTGTCAGCTGGTGAATCAATTGGGTTCGTTTGCGTGAACCAACACCTGCAGAAGGAAGAGGGACTTGGGGCGCTACTCCAGTCCACATTATTGCATAAGGAGAGAAGAGAAATGGTGGAGGTGATACTTGACTTCCGGTGGAGATGGGGGAAGGAAGTCTCAATCCTAATCTCACTCCGATGAGGGTGATGTAGGGTAATCATACTACGTGGGAAGGAGCGAGGTGAGCAGGGGGTTCGATCGGAGCGGATATATGGTCGAGCTCTGACGGACTGGTCGGAGCAGAGTAACTAATGGTGACGTGAAATGCAAAGATGGAATAAAATGGGGGAAATGTGAAGGATATAAATGCTACCTGAATCTACAGGCGAAGATGATCCGATGGGTCTTGGCCTCGATCTGCTGCGATGGGCGAGAAAGGCTTCATACGGCAGAGCTCCGACCGTGTTGCGAGCTACAAGCCTCCAGGCGTCTCCTAAAGATCCTAAGCTGCTCCTTGAGTGACAGTCACTCCATGGAAGGTGGCAAGGAAAGAATGGGGGTTTGAGGGATGAGTTGCGGGGCTGGCGGAGCTAAAGAGAGGTTTTATAGGATGTCTGAGGGTTTGGAAAGATCGAGAGATGGAGCGCAACCCTAGGAGGATCCTGGTGATTCTAGGAATCCACGAGAATCTCGGGTGTATGAGGAATCTCAGGTCCGAATATCAACGGAAGAGGCGATCAGGTTCAGGCATGAAAATTTAGAGAAGAATCTTCGATAAGAGGAATGTGACCCAACCCGACCTGGAGGGAGACATTGATCGGGGTCAACAAACTCACGTGGACCAATAGAAATTCAGAATATACAAAATAATAGGAAATTGAATAAAAAATAGTAAATGAATTTAAACTAAAAAATGTATAAATAAAAATTATTATTATTCAAAGTATTTTTTATGATTTTTATTTATTTTTATAAATTAATATAATTTTTATATACAGTGTATAGTATTATATAGGTATAATGTACTTGTGTATTATTTACAAGTATTTTTGTTTTATTATTTTTACGTAAATACCTTTATTTTATATTTTATTTATTTACAATCTAATTTTAAGAGTATAAAATAATTTTAAGGGTATAAAATAAATAATGGATGTGATATGTACATGTGTCTTTTATACAAAGGTTTGATGATTTTATTTTTATTTTTATTTTTATTTTATTTTTCTGATTTTTATTTTATTTTTATAATATTATTAAAACTATATACACGGATGTAAAAGAATAAAATAATTTTGGTTTTATAAATAAATAGATAATATGTACAAGTATAGGTGATATATACAATACATAGTAGACCCTATCTCCCTCTACTTATATTATTTTGCGATCAGGTCAAGTCTTGACCTTCTCTTGGGGTTTGGGTCACTCTGTATTTATTCTAAATACATCATTATTTTTCTTTTTCCTTTATTATTTTATTTTTTCAAAACTACATGCTAATTATGCATATTAACAAAGTCTTGCATAAAGCTAATTTATTATTTATAGGTATTTATAGGAGGTTTTGCCAAAAAGAGGAGCTAAAATAAAAGAATAAAGAGTGAGAATCATGGATTCATCTTCCCCTATACTTTTTCTTTGCTAGTCCCTTAGCAAACACTTATTTGACAAAGAAGTGAAAATAAAAAATAAATGAAAAGGAAAAGAATTAAGGTTGATTATTAAACTTATCTTCATTAAATTGGAGTATGGAATTTAGTTAGACCTTTGGATTATTAGTTTGTTAAAATCTTATTAAAAAATAGGTTTAAGACTCAAGAGCCTCTAAGTTCCACTATTCTATGGTTAAGACTCCTCAATAAACCAGGTCAGAACAAGTCTATATACGCAAACTCTAATGACTATGCATCTTTCCTTGTACTGTGTAAGTGATATGTAGCTCCCCACCTCTGAAATGACAAAGAAACAGCCTCCCTCAACAAGGTAACTCTAATTCCCTAGTCTAGCATCTCTTTCCTCGAGGAATGGGGTATTCCCTTCTAAGTTCAAGTTCACAGCTCAAGAAGAGGGGAAAGAAGAGAATGGACTGTGACCAGTGTAGCCACGTATCCCTTGGAGCAAAGCCAATGAAGCTAAGTCTCCAGCTGCAAGCTTCCATGAGATGAGAAGGTGGAATACATAAGCTTCTCTTATTCACTATATACACTCCTGCAGACATTTTTTTTCAATCAAGCATGTCCTCTTTTTTGGAGTTTTTCATATTTTTCCACATTATTTTTATTTTTTTGATGTGCATATATACAACATATTTCCATGGTGCAACATGTACATAAGGAGTTGTTCGTCTTGAGCTAGTAGACTATCCCTCTTTTGAATCATTATTGCAACCCACAAACTCCTATCTTTAGACCTCAATGCTACTAGACCAAGTTGAGGTGCACATCCCTCCCTAGAGTAATACGAGAGGTTCCGCCTAGAAGTACTACCCTCGTACGCTACTACCCCAAGCCAAAGAATTTTGCCTTCTCTCCACCTCATCTGTGTTGATCTACATGTAAGGTGTGTGTCCAAGTCAAGCCATTATCTCTGAGAGTCAAGCTTGCATTGTTAAGCATTCTACTTTGGCTCATTAAGATGACATGTGAACATAGCCTAGTGGACTCAAAGAAATAAGTCACTATGGACCTGAAAAGTCTTAACCCTAAATCCTATAAGGTTCCTCTGAAGTTAGGTGGATTAAGGTCTTAACCAAGCTCTTAGTTTAAATGTCAACTATGATTTCAGGAGAATATACAAGCAAATATGTACAAAACTCTTTTATGCAGTTTTTCAAAATATGAAAATTTTTATAAAAATTTGAATGCAAGGAAGAAGGGAAAGTTTTGCAAAGTGTTTACAAACATTTATACGCAAATTTTTGCAAAATTTTATTTTCCAGAAATTTTTCAAAAAGTTTGTACCATATACATAATTTTGATTCCAAAATATTTACAAACATTTTACAATCAAAACATTTTTACAAACATTTATACAAAAATAGCTCTTTACAAAAGCTATTTACAAATAAATTTGTACAAAAATGGTTTTTAATTTTATGAATTTTAACCATTTTATTTTATTAACACACTCACATAAAGAACGAGTTATGGCTAAAGTATATATACAATATATACTGTACCACCCATATACTTAGCTCGAACTATGTCCTCAGAGTGATCAAAGAGCGATGAAAGGAATATATAACTCATGCTGAGTATTGTGAAGTGAAAAGAAGGTTATACTACAACGACGAATACAAGAATGTAATGAATAGAGGTCGGTGATCCCCCTATACTTAGGATCAAGTAATCCTATGTATAGAAATCTGTACACAAGGGAAAAACTGAGGGTTAGGATGTACATGGTTTACCTCCCCTATACTTAGGGTAAAATATTCCTAAGTATAGGCAGCAAAACAGAGGTAAAAAGAACCAAATGAATAATCACAAGTCTGATACCCCCCTATACTTAGTGTAAATCACACCCTAAATATATCGTAATCATAAGATGAAGATGGGATATTAGACAAAAAGATGAATGTATGGACAACCAGATCTATACAGCTACGGAAGAGAAGTGATAATCAGGCATGAGATGCAAATGATGTGAGTCGAAGACCACATTTCACGTAAAATAAATAGGGGCAACGTCAACGATCAGCGGATCATGATCAAGATATGGTTTCAGGCACTGTTCGTTAACTCAAAAGGTGGATTCAGATGACAACTCATAGATATCAATGCTTCTGTTGTCGTACACCTTTCGGACCAAATATGATCCCTTCCATTTTCTTTGTAACTTCCCCGAAAATTATGTCAACCTAGCATCAAATAGCCATACTCTCTGGTTCGTCTGAAATTATTTCTGGCTGATATGAGAATCATGCCATATCTTCACTCTCTCCTTATACTATAGGCTACTCGAAAGGCTGTATCTCTCAACTCCTCTAGGGCTGCCAATTCTACTTTCGTCTGGTCTCCTATACTCTTGGGATCTAATAATAACTCAGTGACTGTCCATAGTGACTTGTGCTTGATCTCCATAGGAAATGGCATGGCTTTCCATAAATGAGATGAAAGGGAGATGTACCCAATGGTGTCTTGAAGGAAGTCCTATAGGCCCACAAGACCGAGTCCAAAAGCTGTGGCCAATCCTTTCAGTCTGGGTGGACAACCTTCTGCAATATAGTCTTGATTTACATGTTCGATACTTCAGCAAGACCATTGGTCTGAGGGTGATATGGAGTGGCCACAAGATGGTCAATGCTGAACTCGTTAGCAAGTGCCATTACCTTGTCAATGATAAAGTGAGTCCCCCGTCAGATATCAAAACTCTAGGTACCCCGAATCGTGAAATGATGTTTTTTCCTTAAAAATATCCATACAGTCTTAGCATCTGTGGTTCGGGCAGGGATGGCCTCAACCCAAGGACTCACATAATCCACACCAAGTAGAATGTAATCGAATCCATGACTCTTAGGGAATGGTCCCATGAAATCGATGCTCCATGTGTTAAAAACCTCATAGAAGTGAATGTGATGCATCAGCATCATATCACACTCTCCACAGGTGCCCATCCTCTGACAGTCAGTACACCTCTTCACGAATTCATCGGAATCCTTGAAGAGAGTAGGCCGCCATAGGCCAGATTGGAGCGCTTTCTGTGTTGTCCTCCTCCCATAGTGATGTTCCCATGCCTCAAGCGTGTGGCAGTATGTGAGGACGATGTGGTGCTCCTCTTGAAGAATGCACCGATGCCATACATTATCCCCTCATTCATGATAAAGGATAGGATCCTCCCAATGGTATGACTTGGCCTTCGCAAGGAAAGTCTCAAGTCACTGTCTGGGACAACCTTGTGGAACTTTCTTGGCGATAAGATAGTTAACAATGTCAGCGTATCATGGGAGCGAGGCGATAGCAAGAATCACCTCATTTGGGAAGGGCTCTATAATAAGTGCAATATGATCGAAATCCTCAAGGTTTTCTAAACAAGCAAGGTGGTCCGCCACCATATTCTTAACTCCAGGCTTATGTTTAATCTCTATGTAAAACTCTTAGAGTAGAAGGATCTATCTGGTCAATCTGGCTTTGGCATCCTTCTTTGCCATGAGGTATCGGATGGCAGTATGATCTGTAAATATAGTCTCTCGGGATCCAAAAATATAAGATATGAACTTGTCCAAAGCAAAGAATATGGCTAGCATCTCCTTCTCAGTCCGTTGAACGGCATCCAAAGTCTAGCTAGCATAGTGTATGGCATAAGGCAATCCATCCCTCATCTGTCCTAGAACATCCCCTAAAGAAAAATTAGAAGCATCCATTATGATCTCGAATGGAAGAACCAATCGAGTGGCTGAAGAACATGAGCCTCGATAACTAATCCCTTGAGAGTCTCAAATGATGCTAGACACTTATCATCTACAATGAACTCTGTGTCTTTCATTAGCAGATCAGTAAGAAGTCGGGTAATACGACTGAAATCCTAAATGAATCATCGGTAGAAACCGACATACCCTAGAATTGACCGCAACTATCGTAAATTAGACGGTGGATTGAGTTTCTTGATGATGTTCACCTTGGTCGGATCAACCTCCATGCCCCTGTTGGAGATGATATGGCCAATCACGGTCCCTTGAGTCACCATGAAGTGACTCTTCTCCCAAGATAATACAAGATGAACCTCTATAAAGCGCTGAAGTACGCGGTCTAGGCAGTTAAGACAAGCATCAAACCCATCGTCGTAGACCGAAAAGTCATCCATGAAGACCTCTAAACAGTCACCCACCATGTTCAAAAAAATGGAAAGCATGCACCTTATAAGGGCATCCGTCTAAAGGCATACATCCCAAACGGACAAGTGAATATCATTTTCTCCTGGTCTTCAGACGTTATGGCCACCTGATTGTATCCAGAGTACCCGTCAAGGAAATAATAATGACTCTTCCCAACTAGCCTTTCGATAATATGATCAATAAATGGCAACGGGAAATGATCCTTCTTGGTGGCCTGATTCAATCGTCTGTAGTCCACACAGACCCTCCAAGAAGTGGGTACCTGGGTAGCTATCTCCTCTCCAGACTCGCTCACAACTAATGATACCCATCTTCTTGGGTACCACATGAATGGACTATCCCACTTGGAGTCGAAGATGGGTTAGATAAAATCGACGCTCCACCATTTTGATATTTTCTTCATAACCACATCTCGAAGATTCGGGTTCAGCCGTCATTGGAACTCATGCGATGCTTGGAGTCCTCTTCGAGATAGATATGGTGGGATATTCCTCTGGATTATTTGCATTATTGGCCCTTGGCTTTTCTATAGTGTTATCTGTTTTGTCTAAGAACTTAAAGCATTTACAATGAGGTCCCTGTGAACTATGATCAATTACATGCTTTTTATTAGACTTAATAAATATTAAATTAATTCGAAAATTATATAAAAATTATAATTAGCTCCTAATAGTGTGTGATTTTTACTGTAATTTTATTAAATTGATTTATTTGCATTTTCTTTTTTTAAAAATTCAAAAACCCTTAAAAATATCCTCATTTGCCTTATAAAAATTATAAAAATTCTAAAAATGTTTTAAAAATTCTAAAAAAAATCGTGTGGATCCTTTTTGCGTGTTTTACTTATGATGTTAATTTTGTTTGAAAACCCCTTATAAAAGCCCTAAAAACAATAAAACAACTAAAAACTTATAAAATATATATATAATCAAAGAAAAATCAAAAAATTCCATTTTCAGTTTCTGTTTGTAGCCTTTAACTTCTATTATCTCTTAAAATTGCTAATCAGGACTTTAGAGCACTTTAGTTATTTTTAATTTGTAATTTGATCCTGCTTGTGCAGTGTTTTTATTTTCGAGCACTTTTTGATTTTATAAAATCACAAAACACTTGAAAAATCTTAAAAATTACCAAAAAACAGTTTAAAACCTAGAAAACCCAAAAATATTTTTACCTTAATTTTCTGACTATTTTTGGTTGTTTATAAAAATCCAAAAAGATTGTCGAATAGCCTTCTTTTATCCTTGTTGTTTTGTTTTCTTATAAAAATTAGAAGAAAAAAAACAAAAAATCAAAAACCACTAAAAATTTATTTTATTTGGGAGATTCGACTACTTCATATTTCTTTCATGTTCCTTGTGTTCGACCCTGTTGGCTACATCAGATAAATAAAAGTAGCGAACCGCTTGCATTTCTTGATTATATATTATAGCACATATCCAAAAACCACAAAAAATACAAAGTATAAAAACTTAAAAATAACAAAATCCTATAAAAATTAGCAAAAATTATATAAAAATCCAAATATATTTCTTCATATTTGTGAATTTTCTTTATTTTATATACTATATATTAAAAATAGCTTTGATTGAATTTTGAACTTATATATATATATGTATATATATTAAACTCAAAACAATAATTTCTACACTATTTTGTGTATTTCAATTATTAAAAAAATAAAATTATTATAAATTTCCCAAAAATCAATAAAAATAGAGAAAAATATAAAAACCATAAAAACTTTATATTTTATGAAATTTAATTATATTTTGACTTATTTATAAATATAATAAACTATATTACACATATATTCTATTATATAAATTACTATTATATCCAGGGGCGGATCTAGAAAAATTTTATAGGTGGGGCCGATATTTAATCAAGTATATAAATAATTGAAAATACTACTGTTAAGATACATTGATTTAAAATTGATAGATAAACTTACATAATTTATCGAAGCTGTACTCGACGATTTTTCATTACATAGAAATCATCAATGACTTCTTCCATAGTGACATTTTCTGGTGTCTCCTTTTTGATGTAAGCAATCATACAACTACTTAAAAATCCAACTTCCATCTTATTTCAAAGTCGTGTCTTCACGAGGTACATAGCTGAAAATACGCGTTCAGTTGTATCAGTTGAAATAGGAAGAGTCAAGATAAGTCGGACCAATCTGTCAATTAAATAGTAGACTCGTGACTTTCCAGTTTCTGCCAATGCTTGACATATTTCAGATATTCTACTCAAATGGATCATCTTTGGATGATTAGGGACATCAGGTTAATATTTCATCAACTGAAATCGTAGTAAAGTCTCTTTCACTATCAGAGAAATCTTGTCGATAATATTTTGCAGCAAGAAAGCAAATATCATTTATATTCAATTTTTTGTAGCCATCTTATGGGTCTAGTGCAGAACTAAGATGTAAGGGCTCCATAGTTGTATCGTTAAATCTATGATCCAACTCTTGAAGTTGTGAATCCAATGTAGCCATAAAAATATCCACCTGATAATGATGTTCAAGTGTAATGTTGATTTTCTCATGACAAGAACGTGCTCTGCTGGAATAAGGAAGACTCATATATGGAAGATCAATATTTTGCTTTGAGGAAAATGATTGTAAATTGTCAAAGAATCTATTCCAGCTATCTCCATGCATGTCTTGAATAGGTGATCTAATCGTGGAAACCAAAGTCATCGCGTTCAAAACATCTTGATTAATATTTTGCAATGCACGACATAGTACATCTGTGAATCCCAAAATATCCTTCATTAAATGTAAAATAAATCTAAATTCAAAGGATGTTATTGAATCGTAAGCATCATCAGCATCCCCACGGTGAGAATATGTAGAACCATCTTTTAAAATATGATGTAGTACAAGGCATGTCGAATCAAACAAACTTAACGTGCTAGAAGTAGAATGGAAATGAGATCCCCATCTAGTATCTCTGCACGTTGTAGTGTCCCAATCTGATTAATACCTCTTCCCGTTTCAATCTCATTAGCTGCAATTTTTTCGGGCAATTTAAATGCTTGAACATCTAGTAATTCATCATTCCTCTTACTAGAAGAACCAACAATATTAATGATGAATGTTAACTTAGAGAAAAATTTATGAACAAAAACAACTTATCTTGATGCTGCAACTAATGCAAACTGGAGTCTGGGGGTAAAACAATGCACATAATATGCATACTTGCAATCCATATTAAAGAGCACTTGTAGTACCTTCCACTCTCCATGCATGCTATGCAACATCATAACCTTATCCACATATATCTTGAATACTGGGATTGTGTTGAGAAATGACATCTGAAATTCTTTTTTTAATGTAGTTGCATTTATATCTTTAATATGAACAATATCCAAGAATCTTTCTCTAATAAAGCCATTAATATCAATAGAGCAGATGACAATAGCAATTTATTCTCTCTTAGATTCATCACGAGCTTCATCAACAATAATTCAATATTTTGCATTTCCAATCTCATCACGAATAACCTTTTGTACTCTAGTTGAAATAATATCCAATATCTCTTTTTGAATTGTTGGAGATGTATATTTTTCATTTTTAGGGGCATTATCTAAAACAACTTTAACAACTTCTTAATTATACAATGCCAATAACTTAACCATTTCAATATAATCTCCATGATTCTTTGAATCTGCAAATTCATCATGCCCTCTAAATGCACAGGCTTCAAAAGCCAGCCATCTAGCACAATCAATCGATGTTTCTAATCACAGCCAATTGCACTTAATCTCCTCTATTGTCTATCTATGTATCACATTATCAATGTATTTTGCTTGATTAATCAAATCTTCGCAATCCTGTTCAGCTCTATTATGAGGTGAGCATGGATCACCTCCAATATGATGTAAAAATACGCAATCTTTCCTCCAATTTTTTCCAATCACAAAAACCATCAATTGTAAATACATTCGATCCAAATCGTCTAGTAGATATTTCATTGAAAACAAAACATGACAAACAAAATGTTGCATCCTTGACTAGAGAATATTCTAACCATGAAGGATATTTCTGAAACCAAGATGCTTGAAATCGACGCTGATGATTTTCACGACCAGATGATGGATATTCTAAAAGATAATGCTGATATGGTCCACTTATAATATATGCACGTCGAATCTTATCCCTCTCACTAGCTGGATATTTCCAAATTTGACGGCGCAATCCCGGATCACGAACAATAGAAGATTCATCAACATGTTCATTTTGCACTTGTCGTGGATAATGTTGAGCAAGTATATTAGAAGGAGATGGATCATTTGTAGGAATTAGATTATCATGTGCGATAGATGGACAATTTGTAGAAGATTGGTGTACATCTTTATCAGAAACATCAACTCTTGGTTTCTTAAAATAGGAGTCGATTGTTCTTTTAGCCATGATCAAACCTAAATTTACATGAAAAAAACAATAATTTATAGAATGTAGTCCCCAAATTGTATGGTAGATAATTAAGTAATTTATCCCCCCTCCCTATATAAGGTAAATGTATAAAATGTTGAATTCTAATATGTGGTTTGTTCTAGTATTTCTAAGGAACGACACAATATGATAAACGGATTGAATTGTAAATAGCTTTAAAACACTATTTTACCTTATGAATTGTCCTCTCGTGACTTGGCTCGTAAAATTGCAAACCCCAACCGAGTAAACACGCAATCTGTGACCCTAAACAAACACCATCACACTCGGTGAACACGCATATCACCCAAAGAAAATCACCAAGAATCAAGATAGAAGCTTTGACTCATCGACGGTAGCGGGCCTAGAGGCGATGATTGATGACGACGAGTATGAGTAATGATGGTAATATGGAGTTGTAAAGGGAGGGAGAGGAGGGTGCCAGGTGGAGATGATCCTTATGAAGATCTCTCTGAAGACCTGTAAACATACTATTCCAAGATCAAAAACATCTTATTATTTGCTCGAATTTGCATTCATTATAACAAAAATTACATGCTCCAGTAAGTCTGTAATTCAACATGAATCGACAATCAACAGAACACAAGAAAAACCTTTAAGTCATCAATACCATGCAACTTCATTTTTATGCGAATTGATTGATTAAGATCTATTGGTTGCCACAAACTACTTAGTAATTTAATAGTTTTGTGTTTTATTAAGTTATTCGTATTATAAGAGATACAGCTAGTGCGAATAAACATATATAAAAGTTAATGAAAATAAACTAAAAGATACACAAATCACAAATGGTTTACATACATGACATAAAGGGAGAGGAATACGTGATTGGATTGTATATGGTTGAAAAAAATATAAAAAAATTATATTATTTAATTTACAACCTTATAAATTATAAATAGACTTCACTAAAATATTATACACATGCATTCAAAGATATTAGCCTTCTTTGGTTCTTCCATGTCTGAATCTACTTCAGGGAATTAGGAGAGACGTACTTGAATCAGTATCAAAGTTTTAATTCAAATACGAAATTGATTCAAACATATCCACATCTGAAATTCTGAATTCATATCTAGATCCACCAAAGATTATTGGACATATCCCTATCCATCAAAATATTCAAATGAATATCAACAGTCATTTGACTCATATCCATATTTGCTCAAATTTTAAACTACACCCTGAAAAAAACAGATACCATGGCAATCATATTGCATTGCATACATTATGGCAAACGCATTGCACTGCATCCATTATGTACTTCCTGATTGCGTACAAATTCAAAAAAAAAGAACATGAACTTATTTATCGAGGCTCTTGTAAATGGGTGTTGAATTTGTAGATGTTGATTCCGCAGTCAGCCATATTGGAGACTCAGGGGTCTACCTACCGTCTGTGTTGTCATCGTTCATCGTCAGCATGTTGATGTCAGTAATGTCGTTGACTCGTCGTGACCTTTGCTTGAGCGGATATGGTGATATTGGTCTCTTGGGAGATGTAGGCGACGGGCTGGGAATGTAGAATTCAGAATTCGGGGAAAATGGGTTGGTTGCAATCATAGATTGGGAGGAGAGCAAGTTGGAACGTCTAGGCTAAATTTGCAAAAAAAAGGAATGTAATAATTGCAAATTAAATCCTCTTTTTTGGAGCCTATTTAGGCAAACAAGATCTTGAGATGGGGAGTTTAAATTTTCCAATTGGGAGGGAGGGCCATGGCCCCCACCGGCCCCCTAGCTTCGCCCCTGATTATATCTATTTTTTATATTATTAATTATCTTATACTAAAAATCAAAACTTAAAAAGTAATATGCAAAACAATTAAAAATCCCTAAAAAATAAATATAATTAAAATCCAGATAAAAAAGAAAACAACAAAAAATGTATATACAAAAATTGTTATTATTAATTAGCAGTAACTAACAATATTTAATTATCCTACCAATTTGCTCCCTAGAGTTCCACAGTCTACATACTTACATATATACATACATTTTGTGGAGTTATAATAAATTTTAACTCACATTTGTATTTATTGATTTATCTATACATCGTGGGTAAATTGTTGGTTTAATTGAGGTTGATCGTTATAGTGATTAGTGTTCTAACCTTGTTAAGAACACCATATCAATCTCTATTCACTACTGGGGTCCACCTATTGACGTGTCCTCCATCTTTTTGGCCTCTGGTACCTAAAAGATTTTGATTTGATACCCTTCCTTCTTCATGTCCTTCAAGGTTAGATTACAATGTTTCCTTCTTTTTCCTAACCCATTTTTTTGTGAAAAGATTTAGAGCTAGAAGCATGATTTTCTACTTTTTCTTTTAGAAGAAGGTACAAAAGTAAATTTATTTTTTAAACTCGGCAATTTCTTTTTCTAAACATGTAATTTTTACTTCAAAACTACCTATATCTTATTTTAGCAGCTCATTCTCTCTTTCTAAAACATCTAAGTCATTAAGCAAAAGATATTTATCTTCTACTAACTTCTTGTTAACTTTTTCAAGCTTCTTATTTTATTTAAATATATATTGGGAGGCGTTACAAAGTTCTAAATTAGTAAGTTCACTTACCTCGTTTTTCGAGTCGGATTCGGATCCGACTATCCCAATGAATCTCAAGTATTTGCTTTCTTCTTTGCTGCTACTTGAGCCATCATCCAATGAGGCTTGCATAGATTCTTCGATTTCTTCTTGAACTTGTTTTCATAGATGAAATTCTTCTGCAGTTGACGATAATCCTTCTTCGCGTGCCCTACCTTATCGCATTAGAAGCGTTTGATTTCTCTTTCTCTATTTCTCTTCTTTTTGATTATGTTCTTGAATTGTTGGGGAATGCGATATCGTCATCGGTGTCAAACCCTTCTTGGGCTTCCTTCTTAGCTTTAAGGTCAAGACTCTTCTATGACTTTTCTCCTTCTTTCTTCCTATTCTTCATCTTTGTTTAATAAGTAAGGAGGTTACTTATGATATCTTCTAGAGATATCTAGCAGAAACCTATTGACTCCTCTATCGCTATCAACTTGTGCTCCCATTATGGTGATAATGGGTAATGATCTTGCTTGGGAGTTCTCCATCTAGAAATATTCTCGCCAAGTTTATCAACTGATTCACAATAGCTATGAATAAGACATTCCTCTCCTTTATTCTCTCCCCTTTTTGCATTTTGAACATCTCATAATACGAGATTAGCATTCAAAAAGGAGATTCTTTCACTTTAGTTGTGCCTTTATGAGTTGTCTACAGGCATTTCCTTATCTCATAGACTATCTTAGGTGAGAAACTATTTCAAACTCATCTTCCTACGGTGTAAACTATATGGAGTTCATTAATTTTGAATTCAGAGTCATCTGAGATAGCTTTGTAGCAATATAGCCAATCTCCTTCTCCTTGGTAAATTTGAATTCCTTCCTTGTCATATTCCAAATTACAAAATATGATGAGTACATGAAGATCATGTCTTCCAGCTTGAGTAATTCATCCCATTGAATGGGGGTGGATGAACTATGGAACATCCCACCAGACGTGATCCTGAGGTGCAAGACATATGTGCTTCATAGAGTAACTTCTTCTGCACGAAAGAGGCCCTGGTACCAAATGTTGGTTTTATGTATCACATATGGACACCAATTCATGGGTGCGGTTTTTTGTATCAGTTCTTATATTATGAAGTCTAGGATAGTTTACTTACCAATCCTATTTTTTCTGCCTTTTCATTAGGATTGGTTCTTGTTTGTATATCCTTATTATACACTTTATCGAACTCATATTTCGTAGTTGTTGCGCAAATCCTTATCTATGTAGGTGTTATATCTGTCTTAATCATAATTCATTATGTTGTTTACAAACAGTTATGAATATAATAATGGTTTCCGCCTTTGGAGTGGTGGGCATATGGTTACTTCGTTAGTCTATACAAGTGTTCTTTTTCATTACTTACTATTATCCTATGGGATTATTTGAACTACAAGAGCAAACCAAATTTTAGAGCAGTATCTAATAAGTAATGTTCAACGAATTGGCATTCATTTATCAGTGAACTTCTTTCTTCCATCTGAAATTATTTCTAAAATACTTTTAGTTGTTTTAATAGGTAAAATTAGTACGGCTCATCAACAATAAGTATAAATTCTTGGAATTTTAAATTCTAAATGCAGATGGATCCAACATTATGACCTGGATCTCTACAATCACAATAATCTAAAAACAAGCACATCATTATGTAGCATTCTTAATCACAAGATAAGAAATCAACACAGGTGCACACATATTTAATGTGGAAAGCAGAGAGTAGAGAGATTGTTTCTCTTGTTGTGTATTAAACATGTAAGATATGAGGTCCTATTTATAAGTGTAGAGACTCCATATGTGTTTGCTCTGAAAAACTAGTCATTGCAAGCAAATCAAAAATGAAATCACCTTAAAAAATCTTCTTGAAATAGAATATGATTGATCAAAATACAAAGATGATCGATCAGAATCAAATGATCGATCATGAGGAATTAGGTGAACGATATTAAAATCAAGATATGATCAATTAGAGATCAAAATTGATTGATCAGAATCAAATGATCGATCATGAAAGCAAAGTTGATCGATTATGGGTGATCAATCAGGTCCGAATGGTTGATCGATCAGCTTGACTCTTTGAACTTAAAGTGAAAGTCAAAGGGTTAGAATGAAATATGCATGATTTGAGGTCTTTTACATTCTATGATAATTATGGAATGGAGGACTTAATAAAAGAAAAGACTCCATCTTCTTCTTGAAATTGAGATCAATACTTGAGCTTGAGTTGAATTTCCATATCCTTGAACTCCTTTGAGTTATTAGATTCTCTACTTAAGCTTAAGCATCATCTTGGTCCAATAGTTTTCTTGCTCTTGACCTAGCTATATGCTTTGTACAGAAGCTTTGTTATCATCAAAATATGCATGCTGATGTACTAAGAAGTTCCCCATTATTGCATGCACTCACAACGTGTTCCTATTGATGGTTATCCTAAGTCGATATATCAAAGAATATCCTATGTCCTCAAGGTTTGCATAGAACTTGACTATGGTGTTCGAAGATATAGAATCTATGAGGGATTCTAGATGGCTTGGGAAGAAGATCGGGTCGAGTACGTTGCAGATGTGGTTGAGGTCAAAGATGTGATGAAAGGATTAGAAGTGCTCTTGGAATACAGGCCACAAGATGGGTCTACTAACCATTGTCGAGAGGTCAGAGTAGGCTTGGATCCAGTAAAGGGATGAGGCAGATCTACGTCAGATCTCATCTACATACCCCACAAGTACGATCTACATCAGATCGGACATGAGACAGGAGGCCTCTTCGTTTAGAGACATGATCACAAGCACACTTCAATAGGTAAAGCTAATACTTGTTTGTGGTCTTGATGAAATGATTCAAGAAGTGTTCTTGAATCACGTGGTCTCACCCGTTTGAAAATTTTAAATTCCACTACCTTGAGTAACTAGTACGACTATTCGCTCCCGATCACATATAATACGTTCTACATGCTTCCGTGATGTGCTTAAGGTTTTCTCCATAACCATAAACTAAGAGGTAAATGTTAAACGGGCCATGACCATGATGGTCCTGTTGCATCTTTTGCCAACACCATTAAGTTGGGAAGTTCCAAGAGGAGTGAGATTGGAGACAATTCCTCTTTCTTTGAGGTATTCCTTAAATTCATCTGAGAAGTACTCGCCACCTTAGTCAAATCGAATCCGTTTAATCTTCCTATCAGTTTGGTTCTCAACCAAAGGCATGAACTCTTTGAATTTTTCAAAGTTTTCAGATTTATGGCGTAATAGGAAGATAAACTCATATCAGAATGGTCATCGATAAACATCAAATAATATTGATATCCATTTCGATCACTGTACTAAAGGAACCTCAAACATTCGAGTCACGGTACTAGGTCAAGAATACCTTCACATCGTGTAACCTTGTTACGGAAAGGCGTCCCTGTTATTTTACCTCGAATACAAGGTTCACAAGTAGGCAAAGTTTGGACCTGTAGAAAATCTAAGAGTCCATCCTTTATCAATATATTGATCCTATCAACAGATAAATGACCAAGATTTTGATGCCAAACCATGTTTGAATGATTTCCATCCTCTAAGGTTCTATTAGGGTTTTTATTAGTGGTAGTAACATTCATGATAGATTCGTCAATGCACAATTCATAGAGTCCATCAGAAATTAGAACACCATCCACAATATATTTATCATAATGACTTATGACAAGTTTATTACAGAATAAGAATGAATATCTATTTCTAATAAGCTTAGATACAAATATAAGGTTCCTTCTAACATCTGGAACATAAAGACACTCTTTAAGCAGAAGGACTGTCCACTAGATAACGATTGTCTACAGGTCCCGACGACGACTGTTGCAAAAGTTGTGTCAAATCCCATCTAGATGACTATCTCCCCTTCATCAAGATTCCTAGTTTTTTGAAATGGATGTAACAACTTGCATACATGAACAGAAGCACCAGAATCGATGATCAAACTACCTTCTCGTCCTACAAGAAAATTGGTTTCAATGATGAAAGTAGATTTTATACCTATGGGGATTTACCTTTCTTTAGAGTTTTAAGGTATTTTAGGCAGTTATGCTTTCCAGTATCCCGACTTCTTACAGTGATGACAGATATCAGTCTTCTTCGATGATATCAGTGTAGAAGCATTAGAAGATGAGCCAACAACTTAACGTTTCTTCTTTTTATTCTAGGTCGGACACTTCCGAGCCCCATGCTTCTGACTACGCTTTCCCTTGACCTGTGCAGCCATTGTACTGCCAGTGGGATTTTCTTTCTTCATTATGTCTTCTATAGACTTTAATGAAGGCACTAACTTAGCATTAGTCAAGTTCAACTTGTTCATGTGGCATGATACCACATAGTTATTGAAAGACTTGGGCAGAGACAACAGAATGAAGTTAGACTGCATTTCTGCATCCATCTCAGCTATGAGATTTTATAGTTCAGAGAGATAACCAAACATTTTGATTACGTGCTCTCTAATGGAAATCCGTTCCTACATCTTGTAGCGAATAATTCTTTCATAACATTGTAATGCTGAGTGTGATTGACATCACTGAAAATCTCTTTAATATTCAGCATTATATCCTTGCAGGAATCCATATCCACATGATACTTCTAAAGCACAATGGATAATGATCCCAGAATATAACACCTCACCAATATACGATCTTCAACATATTTTTCATTGAACTTTATTTCTTATGATATTGTATGATTTGTGTACTTGTTCTTTGAGAGCACATATGAAATGTGATCCATAGAAAGAACAAGATCCAAATTATGGATCTAATCTGAATAAATTTGCCTAGTCAACTGGTTGATCTTCATAAGCCTGCTGAGTAGGCTCATGGATTTCATGTCTGAAATTAAGAATGCGCTATATTAGAACATATAAATAAGTATATATTTAAATTTAAATTCTTTGATTACGAATTTTTAATCAAATTAGTCTTGCCTTTTCTACTTTGAAAGGTCATTCCCTTATTAAACTTTCAAAACAACATATACTTACCTCTATATCTCTAGCAAGATCTGAGATATCCTTTTTACCTTTGTTACATCCCAATAATATGAGACATTGTAAGTCGTATAAAAAGAAGAGGGACTCATTCCACCTTGCACGTCCAACTTGTATTTCTAACACCGGGTCCACCACCCCTAAGGTGATGTTGATCTCTTGTTAATAGAATCAACCGTCAACATGAATAGAACTCTCTATGTACAATCCAATATCGCCCCAGAAATATGAGGAGATGATATTGGGGTCACTACGCATACTTCCTTATTCTTTTGATAAGCAAAGAGCATGATCCATGTGTGCTTGTATGTAGAAGTTGTCACTTCGGACAGGTGTCTCCTGCATACAATCCATGGCGACGGGACACTTCACCTTAATGGGAGACCATGGATGTCATTTATATGATCCTCTATATCACATTCAAATTTTAATTAATTATTATGAAACATATTCACATAATCAATTCTTCCCCAGAGAATTACAAGTATGTTCATAATAGAGTATTTATTTTAATTGGATCTAATTAATTTAATCATATTAAATTAATTATCAATCCAATTCAACCAACAAACAATTAGGGTTTTCTTGATAGTACTATATAGTATACACCCTCAAAAGTACATATTATTTTATATTTTAATAATTAGAGTACAACTTAACTTACTCATATTATTCTTTCCTCAAAAATGGATCCGACTAGTACACTTGATTTATGATGGGAGGGAAAATTTTCTTTGACATGTAAGGCGCTAATTAAGAAACCAAGCCAGCATACCCAGAGTAAACGCCTTCACCATTCTGATTGAGAACAACACAAAATAATGTCAATGTACTTACAGTTTTATCGATTAACCTTGATGACCAGCATTATACTATATATAGTAATCACTTAGAAATATTAGGCATCCTAAATATTTTTGAGATCTTAAATTTCCAAGCATATCAAGCAAATTGTTCTTGGTTTTGCAGGTAAAAGAGATCCTACAAGTATTGTAGGATAAACTAGGATTTTGTATTGAAACTTACATTCAATGACCATTGATGTTTAATCATTTATTTTCATAATTATTAAACATCAATTTAATCAAAGCATATTCATAATTTCTATGATTCTCATTGAATGATAAAGACATAAGCAAGAAGACTTAACGATCCAATCACCAACTGACCCATCTCCACTAAATATGAAATATCTAGGGCAAACAGAATTGGAATTACGTGAAATTCGAGAAGTTTACTGGTTTAATTATATAGTTATTCAAAGTTTTATTTCATTCTCATGATAGGAAAATAGTAAGCAAAAATGAATTTCTTACAGATCCATAAATACATGTAAAAATAATTATACTACGGGACTTTTTGAATTTTAATTCATGCACTTTTGGTGCCAACAATTGGCTACTTTTTCTTGTTACGTACATTCTAAATACATTTTATTAACCAAAAACCACATTCAAATAGTGCATAAATAGGGAATGTTTATCTTAGCAAAAAAAATAAGTCGAAACTTGCATCTCATGAAAAACAACAAGTCCGCGTGCATCTGATATACAAAACCTCGTCCACCTAGGGTTTTGGATAACATCCAAGACCTTTGTCCAAGGCTATGATACCACTTGAAGGCTAGAGTTTAGGCCTTAGTGCATCACGGAAGCATGAAGATAACATCCAATACAAGAACGACTAGTCATACTAGTTGCGTGAGACAGCGGAAATTATAAAAATTAAAGAGATGAAACCACGTGATTCAAGAACACTTCTCGAATAGTTTCATCAAGAGCACAAAAAATATATAGGGATACCTCGTCAGTGTGGTTGTGATCATTCTCTAAAGAAATAGACCTCCTATCTCAAGTCTGATCCGACGGAGGAGAAGCTTGCGAGCGCATAGATAAGATGTGTGCTTCTCACAATTCAAGTTGAAGATCCAAGCAATGAATCTTCAGATTTCCTCTCATGAAATCCGACATATTCTTCACGAGCGAGAGTCACCGAATAAGACAAAGATCCACGAGATGTCGATGCGATAGCATAATGGTGTAGCGATGACAACAACTCTCTCTAGGTCAAGGGGTAGATGGCCACTCTTGAGAGAGAGGGGGGAGTGTGACGAAAATGAGAGAGAGAGTGCTCTTGCAATTGTGTTGTAAAAGAAGAGCTAGGTTTGCTATTTCTTGTATACTAAGTTTGATGTTCATAGATCACAATCCAAGTACTTCAAAAACCAATGGTTGAGATTATTGCATAAAATTTCAACAATAATTAATTTAAATTAAATTAAATATATTGAATAGTCATAAATATAATTTGATTCAATTAAATCAATCTAAAGGATTAGGAAGGAGGCTAGCCACCTTCTAATAATGGAGTGGACGGCCTCCTTGATTTTAGGAGTCAAGGGTGGTCGTTCACCCTCCATATATGGAAGATGTCTTCCTTCTTCCAACTATGTGAGATATTATATCTCACATGACCCTTCATTAATTGACAACAACTTTTATTGCAAACTAATTCATAAAAAATTCTAAGTTATCTTGTGATAATTTCAATCATGCCATTGAAAATGTGGATTATATTCACACATCCAAAATAAAATGTAAATTATATTTTAAATTAATTTCCCAATGTGAATCCAATTCACATCAATATTTAATTCCTAAATACTATTTACAATTAGCTCTCTCTAATATACTATAAATCATACTTATAATATATATATGATTAATATGGATAGTGATGTCTCCTTGATAATTAAAGCATATTTAATTATCTTAGATCTCCATATCTAAATACTATGAATCATATTCATATTATTCATGATAATTACATCATATTTACTTATCAATTTCCTAATACTCGAATGTTTTATTCAAAAATGGAATTATTCTTGAACTCTTTCAAGAATAATGCACTTTCTTCGTGGATACTTGGAGATAAGGACATTGAGATTGTATGTTCCACATATAGTGACTTGGATGTTGAGAAAGTATCTCAAATCCAAATATCGGAGACATCTCATAGATGTTTGATTAAATCAAAGTCGTAAATCTAATCTTCTCATTATATATGAATCGTATTCAGATAAATATCCAACATTTAGACTGAGATTAGATTATTTCTCTATTGAGAGGAGTTACTAAAATCCAAACTTGTTTCATCACTCCCTAGGAGCGGAGGCGTCATGGTTATACAATCGTTTATGATTACATCACCCTCGAGTATTCCTAATAACCGTACATCCTGCATATTGGAAGACCTAAAATAAACACAGAGTTTTAGATCATTTTAGACTATCTTCTTTAGGATTTTATCATTATATTTCTCATTCGATCATTGGGAGTTGGTATCGATCATATGCTTTCCAAAAGCATGCATCATACCTACAAATTTTTGTCATGCTTCCAAAGCAAGATGACCATGCATGAAATTTGATTGGTCGCAATACCTCATGAGTGAAATCATGTCTTCCTGTTCACTAGTGAACATGTATGATCCCTTTGAGAGATGGAATTACGCATATGCCCTTGTATGCATACCAACTCATCGGTGTATAGACCTTGATTAGGTCATCAACCTATCGGTCTGCCAAGCGAACATAATATAGCAATACATCTGTCTCAAGTTAAATAATGCATGTCTATATCGTGACAGCATATGACATAGGTCTTAGTCATCTCGATCTTTAGTTAAGTCAACTCTTTGACCTAACTTATCTAACATCTCCGAATCTATATTCTTATGAAGAGGACATGCATCAAGAGGATGGCCAGATATAAGCATTAAGAGAAGGATTATCATCTCCTTCTCAAGCTGGAGATCATCTCTTAACAATCATTTGACGGTGCTTGATGAGTCCTCAATCTAACTCTTTAGATATCATCCAAGCACCAACCTCTATGATTCAACTATTGAATCAATAATTGTATAATTATTATGATGGCCATGGTACATAACCCTAATTGTACTATGGGACCTTATAAGTGCATTCACTCATTCAATCTTAGACAGAGAGTGAAATAAATCAATAATCTTTATTGATATATCAAAGATTACAATAACATAAATTGTAGAAATGGTTCGCCTCGAGCTCACATGGCTAACACATTCTACAAGTCCACCCTTGAACGGATGCTTCTCCTATGCATCTTCTCCTCCCTGTGATAGGGGGAGGTTGAATTGAGGTCCATCCATGGAGGAGCCCTCCTAGTGTCGGCCCATGGCCTCTGACCATGCTACATCCACCTCCATGGCCATCTAAGCTACTCCAAGTGGTTGAAGGAGTTCAGTGAAGACTCGAGATCTCTTATACCTTAGACCAAGCCCCTGCTCCATTCATGATGTTCTTGCAATGTTTTGGAAATCCCTCCTTTGGTTTTTGTTTGTTTTCTCTAATTTAATTAGGTGCCCATACGCTTCCCTACCTTTGATTAATTGGACCTTCATTTTTGTCAAACATCCTATACTTTCCTGCAGTCGTCACATCTCCTTCTCACCTCCTTTAGAACCTCCTCCATCCCAAGGCTTCTTCTCTGAACACGTCAGAGGAGAACCCACTCAGGGATCCCACATTCTTCTCTATGCCACCCTCTGATCACCACAGCATGCTTTAGTTATTCCTCTAATCCATCTTACATGTTCCACCTCCTTCAATGGTCGGACTTAGGGTGGAGCTTCGTTCCAGAGCTCCGTCTCTGATGAGCATAAATCACCAACCCATTACCGAGGTATCTAGTCGTTCTCCTTCGATCGAGCTTCTTTGTCAGCCTCCTAGGAATCTCTTTGGATCTTCAACAGTAGTAGAGGATCACAGAGGAGTCCTAGGTGCTTTGTCAGAGGTCGTTTAACGCTACTGCAGAACGAAAGAGGAGGCGAAGCTTCGACTTACAGGTGTCGTTGGATGGTACCCTACCGGTGTCCATCCAACGGCTGAGGGAGTGCCACATCATCTGCCTGAGGTGTCTATATTCAGTGGCACTGAGCCTCGCTTGAGTCACCTCGAGCCACCCATGTGGCCCAAGACACCTGCATCAGCCCAAGCCTTCACATGAGCCTCCATCCATGTGCCCCGCTTGTGTCAACTCAAATACTTTGTAGCCAAGCCCTCAGACTTCTCCAACTTCACCTATAGGTCCTAAGGGTGTGTGCCTCATGTGGCACTCCCGAGCATTTTGCACAGGGTCCCCATTACTTATTCAAAATTACATAAGGGTCCCTACGCTCTTAGATATTTACAGGGAATCCCCTCCAGCTTTATGTATTTGTAAAAATGCCCCTCAAGGGCCTGTTTGTGATGAATTCTTTACTTATTTTCATACTTTTCTTGCATTTATGCCCATGAACACTTTCTGTTATATCTTGAGCATATGAACTCCAATTTGAATGATTTCAATTTCACTTTATTGCTTATTTTATTATCTACCTAAGTGTATGCTTTGTTTCATGTTTTAACACTCAAATCAATATGCTCAATTTGAGATATATAGTGTCACGATACTTGACTCTTTACGTGCCATAAAATGAAATTCGACTATCTTTTATTCATCGAATCTCCTGAAATTGAATTATACAACTCGTGCTCAATTTATTTATCACTTAGGGGTCTTTTGTGCATGTATGTTTGTTTGCTTATCATGGCATCCTTTTGCATATTATCTATATTTTAACTTGTATAGAACTCAAATAAAAATGCACCATTTTCTCACTTCTTGTCCTACATCACGTTGAGCATTTTATTTGCATTGTTGACCCATGTTGAATAATAATCGTTTAATCTAGGTATTAATTTTTGACTAATCGTAGTAGGTAGCACATGTCCCTATGTTCGACCTTGGTACACTTACCAAGTATAAATTCTCCACCTATTCAAAAGGGTGGTCTCTCGATAGACCATTTTCACCTCATGGACTATTACAATTGCACATTATTAAAGAGGTAAAAATGAGGTTAATCAGATGGTGTCATTGCCAAAGACACTGGTCATCTTTTGATTTATTGGATTTTAACATTTAATTAATTGGATTATTTTTAATACTTAGGTCAGTGTCTAATTTATGTTGTCTTTACATTATTCTGTTTTGTTCTTAATTATATATGTTTATATATATATGTATTGCTCATCTTTTGTGGTAGGGCCCATGAGGATCGAGGATGCTTGGGAGACGCGGAGGCGAGGAGTCGAGAGCTCCCGCTGCGAGGAGCCGTATAAGAATTTTTGAAGAAGTCAAGAAATTTTAATTAGCATAGTAATTCATTTGTGCATATTACTTGTAATAATTGTCTTTCTAGTGGTCCTTGTTCGAGGGATCGCATGTGTATCTTCAGACTTGGACATTATGTGGTGTGTAGATTCCAGTTTCACCCCTAACCTAGGTGGGGCTCCACTTGAGTGTTCGATCTAGTTTAGGCGCGTGGCTCTCTGAGCATCTTTTATTCCATATCATTATGTGTGCTTCATCATAGGTAGGACACACTAAGAATATAGGAGATTCACTTCATATCCTTATATTCAATTAAACACACTTAAACTCACTCTACTTAGCAAATACCAAATCAAATTCTTCATCGCCAATAGTAGTAGGTTTAGGGTGCGTCTTTTCTCGACTTGCATACATGTAATGTTATATTTGAATTCAGTCTTGCATAACACATCGAGATAGCTAGGAAACACGGTAGGTATCTCTTTCTCGAGCATGCATCATGTTTTCGTTGCATCGACTTTTCTCGATTCTTATTCTTTATTTACAACTTGGGATTAAATGGAATCAGGACTGGATGATAAATAATGATTTCTTAATTTCTTGCTCACATCAAATACCAAAGACAACCTAAGCTTAAAATTGGGACAAAATTAAGCAAGCTGATTAATAAAATGGAGTAAAATTTGATCTTGTCTTATAGGAGAGAAAATCTCGACATTGTACGCAGGTTATTATGCATGTTGAGAGGTGAGGGTGTATCCCTAGGATAGTGCCCAAAACCAATCATTAAACCTTCTGTAACAGACTTATATTTTGGATGATCATCAATAAAACTGACAAGATAAAATGATCGACATTTGTTGGTCCTCATGTATGAGTTGGTGAAATCATGCGTGATTTCTTGAGTGGTTGAGCCATGATTATGATTTCTTCCCAACCATTCTGTAAACCCTAAAGACTCCATTATTCTATCTCTGAAGATCCATGTCATCATTAAGATTCATTTGACTCTAATAATAATTGGTGTCTCGATTGCCCATCTTAGCTCCATATCAAACATACTTAGGAAAATCTATAACCTAAGTAGAGGAGGGACCCGAGTCCTCGTACTCTTCTATTCATCACTTATTTGACCTCTTTGCACGTTCTTCTCCTTATACTTAGGTTATTTTTAATGTAAGTATAGGGGGAGACCCAAGTCAGTTCCCGTATATCACCTTATGATTTAGCATGAGCTATGGCTTCATATTACTTTGTGCTATGAGGACATAGCACAAGCTAAGTATAGGAGGTGTACCGTATATATTTCATATATAATTTAGCCATAGCTCATATTTTAAAAAAATCAACTTTTTATTGCTAGGGTAAAGTATCTTTTGAACTAATTTATATATTGTAAAATGCTTTGGGAAATATTCTAACTATATGGCATAGTTTTGAAATTTTTTTTGACATTGGTTTGAAAAATAGGGATTTTACTTGTTTTGAAAACCAATTGAAAAATATTTTGAAAATATATATTATGTGTGACATGGTTTGTAAAATGTTTCAAAAACCTTTTAAAAAATGAGGGTAAAAATTGAGACTAATTTGTGTTTGTAAATACTTCTAACGTCATTCAAAAGGCATAAAAAATGAAAATCACAAAAACACTAACTCAATGAGTTGGATATATCCCTGACACTTTGCACTTTCACCTAAGAATTAAGGAATAAAGAATACTTGGTTTATGTGGTCCTTTGATTCAGAGTTAACCAACCTTTATCATCAGGGTCTATGACTTATTAATTCACATTTCCCTAATTTGAAAGAGTGTGCAATATAGCAAATATGACTGCAATTATGACGAGATGAGTTGAGGTTTCGCTTGAGGAACTAGGATGAAGGATTTGAGTTTGGAACTGATTTTATGATGTTAGGGGATGGGATAAACTCAATGAAGGCTTCATAAAACCTTAGTGGCAGCACCTTAAGCCGGTATGAGAACAAGGTTCTTGTGCTAGTCTATTGATATTTACCTAAGTGCCAGGGTGTGGTGAAACAATAAAAATGTTGATCAGTGTGCATCAACTTGGTAAAAGCAATGGAGCTAGCAAAAATAAAAGAAAAAAATGATGAAATAAAAGCTCTCACACTTCAAAGACAATTACAAATAGATTTCAACAAGGGAGAGCGCTCCCAAGCTTTAAAGTGTACATTTGGACCACATCTTAGGGCTTCATGTGTCGGTTTACAACCCAAAAAGGGCCTTGAATCATAGTGATACAAGTCTGGGTGCCACAAAGTATGATAGATACTCAAAAAAGGCACACCCCAGTGTACTCCGTGGAAAAAAAAGTACAGATGACTCAGCGATCTCTTGCTATCTCTTGATGAACACACTGATAAACACCAAAAATTTATATGTGTTGAGTAATAATGCACTAGAGAGGATCCTTGTTTCAATGAGAGGGAAAGAAGAAAAGACATCATCCTATACAGTTCATCAACTAGCATTTCACCTTCACTTTCAAGTCTGACAACTAAAGAGACGGTGGATTGAATGTAATAAATGATTTATTCCCAAATGTTGAGCATTGGGTTCTTAAAAGAGTCTCTTGGGCTAGGACTTTGAGTTACGTTTCGACTCGACTCTCATAAATGTTGTACACAATGTCGTATCTCTATGTTATATGTACATATAGAGAATCTGATGATTAAAGGAAGTTGGATTCTTTTGTACTAAATCTTAGTTCAGCTTAGCATTGTAGGATCACTTAAATCGAGGATTCTTAATTATTCAAGTCTTCAATATTCACATGCACAGTCAGGGATTAATCTGACTTATTCATTCTTTATTTGCTCGAGGACGAGCAAGGTTTAAGTATAGGGGGTGATAAATTCATGATTTATCATCATAATTCTTACTTTAAACTATTAAATAAATTCTAACCCTAAATGATATTATTAATAAACTAACAATTGTATATAATTAACTCTATTATTATGCTTTATTTTATTTGTTTATTAATTATTAAAAACCCAAAAATTTAGATAATTATTGTGTATATTTGTTTTTACATTAAATACAAAATAAAAATACAAAAACAAAGATAAAAGAAATTGAAAATAAGTATTTTTAATCCTTAAAAATACTTACAAAAATATTACTATATATTTATGACCTTTTAATTTTTGTTCAACATGAAACTTTTAGATCTCGTCGAGATCTATAACTTACAAGTTTTACACTTTTTGGCTTGGCTTGTAATTATTTATTTTGTATTTTTCTTTGCTTTTTAATTTTTGTTATTTTCCTATTGGGCCACGTGGCACCCCCAGGGTTGCCGACATGGCCCGGCTCTTCATTCACCCCCGCATATTTTCTCTACCTTCGGATCAACACTGATGGATTCCATCCACATCGTTCAGCAGCGCTTCGCTCCCTGTTGTCTGATATGATAACTCGATCATATCAGAGATACACCTCAACACCCCCTCCTTTAGTTGTTGGATCGCTAGATTCAACGGTTGATCTCCTTCTTTTACCTCAGTAACGGACCCCTCTCCCATGTACACCTCACCGACAGTTATTTATCCCCCATTTTCTCCAATAACCTCACATGTCCTTCTCCCTCGTTGATCTCTCCCATGTGTAGACCTAACCTCCCCCTTTAACACACAACCCTAAATGATCCATGTCCCATCCTCCAGAGCCAATACTCTATGGTTTCAAACTCATGATTCATTGCTTGTTAACGTCGACCCGCACCTTCAAAACCACCTCCTCCGACCATATTTTATGGGTCCACCCTTGAATGGAGGATTCTCCTAGGATTCTTCTCCTCCCTATGACAGGGGGAGGCTGAGTTGAGGTCCGACCATGAAGGACTCCTCCTGGTGTCGACCCATGGCCTCCAGCCATGCTACGGCCACCTCTAAGGCTGTCTGAGCAACTCCAAGTGACTGAAGGAGTTAAGCGAAGATTCGAGGGCTCTCAGTCCTCAGCCCAAGCCTCTATATTGTTTACTATGTTCTTCCAATCTCCAGGTAAGCCCTTCTTTGGTTTTTGTTTGTTTTCTCTTATTTAGTTAGGCACTCACACACTCTCCTACCTTCGATTGACCAGACCTTCATCTTCATTGAACATCCTACACTTTCCCGCAACCTTTAGATCACCATCTCCTCTCCTCCAGAACCTCCTCCATCCTAGGCCTTCTACTCTGACCATGTCAGAGGAGAAACCACTTAGGGATCACGTATTCTTCGCTCTGCCCACCCTCTGATCACCTCAGCATGCTTCGGTTATTCCTCTAATCCATGTTGCAGGTACCATCCCCTTCAATGGATGGACTTCAAGCGGAGCTCCATTCTAGAGCCCTGCCCCGGATTAGCGTACATTGCCAGCCCGTTACAGAGGTCTCCAGTCATTGTCCTTTGATCGAGCTTCTTTACCAGCCTCCCAGGAATCTCTTTGGAACTTCAACAGCAACAAAGGATCATAGAGGAGTCTCAGGTGCTTCACCGGAGGTCACTCAGCACCGTTGTAGAATGAAAGAGGGGGCAGAGCTTCAACTTATAGGTACAGTTGTATGGCATCCTCCCGGTGTCCATCCTACGGCTAAGGGAGTGCCACATCGCCCGCCTAAGGTGTCTAGGTTCAGTGGCACCAATCCTCGCTCGAGTCACCTCGAGCCACCCACGTGGCTCGAGGCATCTACATCAGCTCAATCCTTCGCCTGAGCCTCTACCTACGTGCTTGATGAATATGCATTTCATCATCTTTATTCATTTATTTTAGCTTAAAATACCTTATAAAACACATGTATATAATACTAACTCCTTATTCTTACTAACTTGCATCTGTGTATGAATATTGTAGGGGTGCACATGGATCGGATAAAATCCGTAATCCGATCCAATTCGTTGTCATTGGATTGGATCGGTTTGGATTTATAAGTTTAATGGATCGGATCGGATTGGAATTTTACAAATCCGTTCATTTATGGATTGGATCGGATTATTGTCAAAATCCAATCCAATCCAATCCGTTAATCCGTTAATAAATAATAATATATACTACTTTATTTATTCTCAATAAAGCATAATATATATTACATTTTATTTGAAAGCTATGTGTAAATATCCAAGCTAGTCTCTTTATAACTTAAACCTATTCCAATTCAAGTTTTACTCCACACAACTTGCTGGAAAACCCCTTATCTCACCCTACTAGATGGTTTAGAAAAAAGTAATACCTACCCGCAATGTCCTTTAGGCCCTTCCAATTTTTCAAACGAAACAAACTTCTAAAAATAATAATACATAAACCTAAACCCACTCGGGACCCATTACAAACAAAACACTCACCTACGCCACACACATCTCCACCCTCAGGTGCACACATATCTCCACCGAATGTTGTCCTTGTCCTAGTTGTGCGCATGCGCAACTAGGTCTTCCTTGCGCATGCGTAGTTATCTAGATGTAGTCCCTATTTGATATACAAACTTGCAATTTTATTCAAAGTCAATATGATTCTTTTATGATTTCTACGGATCACAAGTATGTTATTTTTATTTAGTTATACAATGATCGGTTGTAATAAATTCATAACAAGCATATATGTTTTTGCTTTTCAAAAAAATTAAGTCAAATTGCTTTCCAAAAATTAACTATTCTTTTCTTTACATTTATACATAATCTCAAATTTCGAACCATGATTCGAACATCGAGTTCGACTATGCTACGGACTTAATCATAGATTAGGTGAGCATTAAAAATCCGAACCAATCCGATCCAATCCGTAATCCGGTGGATTGGATTGGATTGGATTTGCATGTTTAATGGATTGGATTGGACTGGAAAAAACAAAAATCCGTTATGTGTGGATTGGACACGGATTAAGCCAAAATCCGATCCAATCCGATCCACGTGCACCCCTAGAATATTGTACACTTACTACTATTTTAATCTTAAATAAATAAATAAATAAAGGAAAAATAAAGAAAAGAAAAAAAGACTGTATATATGTAATAGATACAGGCTGACCCGAACCCCAAGAGAAGATCAAGACTTGACCAGATCGACCAGGAATAAAGTAGGGGGAGATAGGGTCCTTAATCAGAAAATCCAAAAAAATGTGTTGTAAGCATTTGTGTAATTACACTATTTTATTCATACATAAATTGACCTTAAATTAAATAATTTTCAAAACAAAAGTTGTAAATAAAAATGTTTCTTAAATACTAAAAATGTTGGAAAAATAAAATCATGTACATAATAAAAATAACCACATCCAGAAAATATCATTAAGCGATAATTGAAAGACCAATTCCGTCTTCTTTTGAATCGAATTAAATCAAACTCACTTCCATTGTATTCTAAATTAAATTATCTTTAAAATGATTGTGATTTCAAAATTTTTGGAGTTACGGTTTGAAAGATGGTTTTCTGGGGTGGTTTGTGCAATTATGCTATTATTTGTACATATTGTATTTGTAAATATTTTTAATAATAATTTAAAAAATTTAAAAAACATGAAAACATAAAAAAATTATTTCCTTATTTAACTATGTATATAATGTACCATATGTATATAGTATATATATACAATCAATTCCCTTAAATAATCCTCACAAAAAATTAAAAAAATTAACATTTATTATTCAATTTAATAAAGTGATGAAACTACAAAAAATAATTTCTGTAAATAATTTTAACACTAATTTCTTTCTTTATCTTTATCTCATTTTAAATTCTTTCTTATCTCTTTATCTCCATTCAATTTTTAAAATTCAAATTCAAAGTCAAATTCAATTATTTTTCTATTTAATTGCCTCCTCCTCCTTCATTCTCACTTAATCAATCTTTGATGAGAGGAGTCTATTCTCCGAGAGTCATCTTATCGCAGAAGGGTGCCTAGCCTCTAAGCCGTTCGGCGACAGCGAGTCGATCTTCGTCAAGGCGATTATGGTCTTTTCCTCTCCTAAGGTGAGATCCATTTTGTTCTTATTTTAACTTAGGTTACTCATAGTTTATTTTGCATTTTTTATTCGTTGATAATTTTTATATTTCTAGATCTCATTTAATCGTTTTTTATCACTCATCACGATTCAATTCACTCTTCCCTATCTGATTTTCCATCTCACTTCGATTTCCCTTCGCTTCACATTCTACCTCCAATAATCTACCAACTCCGACCACGTACGATGGTCGGAGATCCAGATCCATTCCTCATTTTTCACCAGATCTCCATTCACGTATTCTGTTTCGATTTTGAGATTGAGTTGTCGTGCTCGTGTCCTAATTTGTTTATAAATAAAATAAAATAATAATAATAATAAATACATTGTTTTTTCTAACATTTATTTTGCAGGATAAAAAAAGAAAAAAAGTTTTTTACTGTTTCTGTTTTTACAAAAAAATAAAAAAGTCCATCGTAATTTCTGTTTACAATAATATATATTAAAAAACAAAAAAAATATCGGGCAGCAGGCGCTGCCTTCCCCATCCGCAGGCAGCGTCCGCCGCCCACTGCACATCCACCGCCTGGAAGGAGCTCCTTCGCCGTCGACAACCACGCGGATCTTCACCATCAACAACCCTCAACCACCTACATTCTGCTTGGAAGAAGAGCCCATCGTCACAAGCCACACCGCCGCTCTCTACAGTGCTTACGCAAGAAACAAAGGGGTCGCAATAGGCCCTTGCTTTTGGAAACGAAGGAAGATCCCTGGAAACCCTATTATTTTTTTGGAAAAATTGCATGGGTGCCACTAGACTTTTTGCATAATACAAAGAGGCCTCCACCAGATTCCAGTCATGTGCAAGGTACGCTTTTCTTGGGTAAATTACAGCATTTTCCTTGTGTTAGAGTTTTGTTATTTTCTTATGCAAAAACAATAAAAACTTTCATTTCAGTCCCCGTTTTCAGACTTTAAATTTGCATGATCTTTTCATTGGAATAAATAGCATTTGTGCTCAATAAATTCTACAAAAATTAGTGTTATCTCATGTTTAGTTATTCTATCTGCAGTAATTTTTTTCATTGCATTTTATTGTCATTTGTTATTATCAAAAATAAAAAATGGCATTTTCCCTATTTGAACTTTGGAAAATCCTAAAAAGTCGAATAGTGATTAAAAAATTCCAAAAAAATATATTAATTTTCTTTGGTGAGTTTTAATTTTTATGCAAATTTAACGCATTAATTATTTATAAAACCCAAAAAATGCAAAATATTAAAAATCTTAAAAAATCATATAAAATTGTAGAAAAACAAAAAAATTGATTTCGGTTCCTATTTGTAGATAATTTCTTGTAGTTTTTAAGAAAAATCATTTTCATAGTTTTTGCATTTATTTGATATTTTTAAATTGAAAATAATCATGTTTTCTTACTGTTTGCATTTTCTCTTGTTTTTATTCATTATAGAAATCCTAAAAAATCTAAAAATATCTTAAAAATACAAAATAGTAAAAAATCATAAAAAACAAAAAAATCTTTAGACATTTTTGAGCATTTTTATTATATTTGAAAAAAATCAAAAAGAAAAAAATTGCATTTCTTTTGTGCATGAATTTGTTTGAAAATCATATTTTTGAAAATTATAAAAATGCAAAATTAAAATTTAAAAAATCCAAAAAAATAAAAAATAGGATTAAAAAGGATAAAAATTTCACAAAAATCAAGGTAGTTAGCATTTGAGATTCCTTTTTATTTTAATTGATTTTTTTATTAAGTGAATAACCCTCGGGAATTGTAGCCTCCTTGAGTTCGATCCTATTGCTATACGGGTAATAAGTAGCAAAATTTCTCTCGCTTCGTTATTCTTGTAATTAATTATTATCTTGAGAAAATAATAATAATAAATTTTTTTGTTTGAGCCGGGAATTTTGGGGTTTGCAATAACAACTTTATATCAATTATAATCACTCCTCGAAGATCTCGACCCAACAGTGCCCCCCACATATTAGCTAGGATACTTAGCAATCAAGCCCTAAGACTTCTCCAGATTCACCTACAGGTCCCGGGCGCATGTGCCTCACATGTCGTTCCCAGATATTTTGCATAGGAGTCCCGCCGCTTATTCAATATTATAGAAGGGTCCCTGTATGCTTGTATATTTACAGGGAATCCCCCTAGGCTTTACATATTTGCAAAAATGACCCTCAAGGGCCTATTTGTGATGATTTCTTAATTTATTTTCATAGTTTTCTTGCATTTATTCCCCTGAACACTTTATGCTATATCTTGAGCATATGGACTCTAATTTGAATGATTCCAATTTCATTTTATTACTTATTAGATTATCTATTCGAGGATCACTTCGTTTTCTATTTTGAACTTAAATCATTATGCTTAAATTGAGATATATAGTGTCACGATGCTAAATTCTTTACATGCCATAAAATGAAATTTGATCTATCTTTTATGCATCGAATGTTCCTGAAATTGAATCATACAATTCTTGTTCAATTTATTTATCACTTTGGGGATATTTTGTGCATGTATATCTGTTTTCATATCATGGCACCCTTTTGCATATTATATATATTTTAACTTGCATAAAACTCAAATAAAAATGCTTCATTTTCACACTTCTTGTTCTACATCATGTTGTGCATTTTGCTTGCATTGTTGACCTAGGTTGAATAATAATCGCTTAATCTAAGTAATTTCTGATTAATCATAGTAGGTAGCTCGTGTCCTTGTGTTCTACCTCGGTACAATTGCTAAGTATAAATTCTCCACCTATTCAAAAGGGTGGTCTCTCGATGGACCTATTCACCTCATGTGCTATGACAATTGCACACTATTAAAGAGGTGAAAATGAGTTTAACCACAAAGGCATTTATCTATTTAATATGTATTAAAGAGAGAGGCATTCCCTCTCCTTTATACTCAATGTAGACGTTCCTTTAGAGTCTTACTCTAAGAGGGCACGTCTATGATGATGGCCTTTGGATGAGAAATCAAGAGCTATGATTTAGACCTTGTTCACTAAGAAATAGGAGTAGAATTATCTCCTTTTAATCACAATTATATTAATTAATAAATTAAACAACAAATCAATTTAGAGTCCTATTCATGGACCCTACAATGTGGTGTCATGTGTCACAACACCCCCTACTCCATATATGGATGGAAGTTGTTGCTTAATTATTATTAAATAATACAACATATCAATCAACCAATTGAGAGTAGGACTCTCTCAATGGTGGTGTCATGTGTCACACACATGCGTGCCTTTTTTGTTGCCAAAAAAGGATTGAATTTGTTGATTAATTATCATGATAATCCAGTTATCATAATTGGTAATTTTATGAGAAATACCCTCATAGATTATGAATCATATCCATAATTCCAATAAAAATGTAAATCCAATTTACATTCAAAAGTCAATGTGAATCATGTTCACAAATATGCCTTGAAATAATTATATGAATCATATTCATATAAATATATATATTAATGATTATGAATCAATATTCGTATTAATTATCTGCATATATGATGCAAATCATATCCACAAAACCTTGGATATATACATATCCATGATAATAACAAGTATTACCATATTATCAATATTATTAAGTATGAGTCTTAATCCAATTAAGACTAGTGAGCAGAAATCTTGGATACTAAGAGATTATATCGGAGAAATCATATTATCCATATATGATGACTTGAAATTTGGATAACTATCCAATTTAAGGGTTTATACCATTTTTAGCAAAATGTGTCACTTACGAATATTTAGCTCAAGTTGAAATAATTCACACTCTAAGGAGCTCAATGAAACGCGTCATGCTCTCCATGAGCCGGAAAATATCAGTGATTTGAATCCATCTTCCTTGACCCTCTCTAATCAAAGTCCAAATCATTTTGGAGTTTAGAAATGAGCTTAACGAATATTTTTATTTCCACTTCCATCACCATTTCACTTTCCATCATTTGGACATTGAAATTGGAATTAGAATTGGACATCAAAATTGGAATTAGAATTGGACGTTGGATTCAAATGAGATGAGATTTAATCCTATTAACTCTCAAATCATTGAGCTATGATATAGAGCCACTAAAATCCATCTTGTTTCATCATTCCCTTAGAATGGAAGTGTCGTGGTAAGTGATCTATTATGATAGATTCATTCATAAGTATTCCCAATACTCATTCATCCTTCATACTGTAAGACTTTGAAATATTCAAAATTCAAATTAACCTAGTTTGGTTGTCTTCTTCAGAATAAACCAATAGATTTCTCATCTGATAATTGGACGAAAATACTAATCATGTACTTACCAAAAGAATATATTAATATCTATATTTCGAATTCGTGTCTATTCATAAACAAGACAATCATGCATAGAATTCATTATGACCCTAAATTATCTCATGAGTAGGATCTGTCTCCCGGTTAATCAACTATGAACATATGTTATTCCTTTGAGAAATCATACCTCTCATATATCTTCATATGCACACCAACTCATAGATATATGGATCTTGGTTATGTCATCAATATATTGGTCAATCAAATGTGCATACTCAGGCATATAGATGCATATCTGTCTCCAGTCAAAGGATGTGTGCTTGATCATGACAGTTATAATGCATGTCTTAGTTTACCTCGACTCATCACTTCAACTCTTTGACTTAATTATTCCAACACTTTTGAATCTCTATTCTTATGCATAGGATCTGCATCAGAAAGTCAGTCAGAAATCAGACTTTAGACAAAGATTGACATCTCTTTTCATACCGAAGATCTTTATTGAATATCACATATTAAACTCAATTGTATCCTCCCAACTGTATGGTATTCAATATCACCACGGTACATAACCCTAATTATACAAAGGGATTTTGATATTAAGTGCATTCACAATCATTTAATTCAGGTGGACATGATAAAATAATAAGTTTTATTGTGTTAATGTGTTGCCATAGGCTTACAAGTCCAACATTACCTTCCACTGACATGATCAGGTAATGCCACGGGATCTCCTATCATCCCTTACAGGATTGCCGGATTTTGGGTTCGGAGTTTGTTTGTGTTGGGGTTCTTTTCTTTGAGCTTAACCTCCGACCATGGTCCTGGATACCTCGAGCCCTAACTGGAAAAGGAGTTGCATGGAGGAAAGAGGTCGTGCATTGGAGATCTTCATTGGGTACTAGCTCTATCTGATTTTGATTATTCTGTTAGATTTTGTGTACAAGGAGGTGAGGGGTTCGAGGTGGAGAGGGGCGGAGGAGGAGCTACAATGAGGTGAGGGGCGATGGGGGGTGGGGGTGCAGATGAGGTGATGACACATCTATCCCGGCTATTGAATACAGTTATACCCTTGTATCTGAAAATTTAACACTTGTTTGAGATGCGGATGGATGGCAACTAACTTGAGGGACACAAGTGATAATTATGGAAGAAGTCAAGGACAAAACTGATATTTCAAAAAAGGAGAGGCATAACTAATATTGCAACATCTAAGAGGGGACATAAATGATAAAATCCCTTTTATAAAATATCGTGTACTCCTGATTTCTCCTTCATTGTACATATACTACATATCTTGGATTGATTTTTTTATGTTTGTATTTTTTTTTCTTCCTATACTTTTTTCTAATTTTTAATGTTTATTTAACTTTATTACCCTTTTGTATATTATCTTACGACATGTGAATCATCTTCTTGTTGAGTGTGTTTATTAAGGATCTTAGCTCAATAGTCATCAATACTTACAATGAATCTCTTACTTATCCATGTTTGCTTATATCAACGTTTCTTTATCCTCGGTTAATGTCATTTATCAGGTAGATACTTGGTTTCTTATTCTTAGCCATCTATCCTTATTGTTGTACCTTCTCAAAATCGCATTTCTTCCAAAGTACTCCTTACAAGTCTTGTACAATCCCTTTAATAAATGTACCTCTTGGACTTTGACTTTTATTCAACTAGAGAGTAGATCTTGTGGACCAGCTCATCACGAGGTTTTATGTAATACATTAGGACTATGCCTCTTAAAATCGGGTATATAATCAAGCTCAAATCTGTGTATCTTGATCCGAGAAATGGCACAAGACATGTGTTAATTTTGTGAGGATATGTTTTCCTCGTCATAGAGATATTTACATGAAATATTGGGATAAAATACATTATTTTGGTTGTATATATTATACTAGAAAACTATATTATTATGGTCTTATGTATTACTAATGTTTTAGTAGTTTACTGATGGTAAAGGATAGTGACATAATGTATAGGTATTTTGTAAGATCATGGCCTAGACTTGAGCCGTTATCAAGAAATTAGGCCTTGAAAACTTGCTGGCTTTGGGCACAACTGATCCTGGCATATTATTGGATTCCAACCCGATTCGATTTGTTGATAGCCACTCAAATATCAAGTTCAAGTTGTCAACTAGTATTTTCCTACTCTTTACAATATGTGAACATTCCATGGGTATGTGAAATGATAAAATTGGGAGAGGCATCACGGGATAAGAATACAAATATATCGAGACGATCATAAGGATCACAAGGAGTTTGGGATTGTCTAAATAACAAAAATACTAAAACTGAGTTGGAGAGATGCATAATGAAAGATATATTTTCAACATAATGCTCTAATTTAAGATAAGAATATATTATATTAAATGCAATGGATGAATAATAATTTGAATCGATAGGGCAAGTAAAATGGAAGTCATAGCTAGTAGCGCATGTGCCAGGAAAATTTACCCAGGAGTGAGTTGCGAATAGGGACAAAGAGTGAGTCAATCTCAGGTGAGGCTAGTCTTCCATAAGGGAGTTGAAGGTCTCTTTGTATCCCTCCGATTATATATTAGGAGCTTGCATCAATTATTATATAGTTTAAAAATTAACCCTGGCTCTTTTAATATATAGTTTAGAAATTTGCTTGTATTACCTAGTTGAATTTTGATGCGCTTTCATAAGTCAAGTAAGTGAGCGCATACGCTTGTTTGGGGAGTTGACAAAGAAGAACGGTCATTCCCTAGGCTTATGAATTACCTATTACTATTTGATGAATCATTGTTTTGTAATTCATGTCGATCTTGGAATCGACTCCTTAATTCAGAAGAGTTGAGTTGGTTGAATTGAAGTCTTCGACTCGACATATATAATATATCATTTAGTCATATTTACCTCAATGAGGATCGGCGCCTCTCAAAGAAGGGGAGGACTTCATTAAATGACTCTGCCATCGCCTTGTGAACGATCAAAATAGTGTAAAGCTAGAAGATATGTTTTGTGGGAAGAAGCAGTGAGAGATGTCCGCTAAAGAAAAAAAAAGTCATGTTGCAAGTTTGACTACAGGTTGAAGCATGATTGTATTCCACTAAAATGGTTAGACTGATTTGTGTCGCTCTTCTCTCCACAAGGTTGGAAAAAGTCACGGCTTGTTACTATTTTAGAGGTCCAAGTTCACTGGCAGGGAAAGGTTACAACCAATACGAAAGTCTTTAAGCAACTGGTATTCTCTTAAACGAGGTCAAATACTACATCTTACCAGGAACCATGAGATTGGCCTCAGCCATACAAGGATGAGAAGGCAGCAGTGACTCATATGCAGCAGGCCTCAGCCATACAACCAATCACGGCTTGTTACTATACTTGTTGGTTTAGCGCTAAGTTTCGATATAGGTGAGACTCAAATCGAAGTAAATAGAATCCATTTCATATGCAGCAGTGACTAGGAGTATCATGTACCCTTATACATGCCCTTGACCTAGTATTAAAATTTTATCATTCGAATGTGAGGTCACGTAAAAAGTAATCTCAACATCGATTACTAAAAGATTACACAATAAAAAATTCTTAGGCTTAAACAAGATATCAAGGTAGACATTTTCGCATAGATGAAGTTTGATACTTGAGGTGGTTGGCTATTCAATTGGGATTTCGTCGAATATCCTGACTCATATAAATCAACATTAAGTTACCTTCACTACTAGTTAGAAGAGTATTAGCATGGAAAAGTGTGAAGCAACGTGTCATTACCACGTCCATTTGGAAATGGAATTTGCAACATGCTTTGAAGTAACAGTCCGTGGATTTATGATTGTGGAAACTCGGAATTACCAACGATGTTATGTTGCCAGGCAGCAAAAAAATAGTGTGAAAACATTCCTAACCTTCAAAGTGTGACGAGTACTCTGATATGCTATACATAGGAACCCACCTACAATTAAAGAAGAGGAACAAAAATAGAGGACGATCTTCAAGCATATTAGTACCAATCTTGTGTGGTAGCAGATTCGATTACAAAGGTTTAAAAGGATTGTCGTTACAAGAAAGCTCATTATGTTATTTTCACCATAGCATCATAATCATCCCATACACGAGTAATTCCGAGTTAACTTGACAAGTCGCAATACAAGACTATGACGATGAGGATTTTTTAAATGAAAATATTGTTGAAGTAGATCAATATGCTATAAATTGAAAAAATTATTTCAATAGTCCTAAACCTCCCAGTATTCATATTTGATGAAAAGAAATAATTAGTAACGTACATAGGGCGAAATTCCATCTTTAAATTCTATGCAATTTGTTTGCCACATTCCAATTACCGTAGTCTAACTGGGGGCAATTGGCTCTTAATTGTCCATAGAAATATATACATACAAATATTTCATCATAAATCTAATGTGTGTTACCAACGGTCAAATTCCAAGTAATCCACGTTGTTTGATGGTGGATTGAATGTTAGTCATGCTACGTATAAGGATGTCCATAATTACCACAATCTTACTCTGCCATTTATAAGGATGTCAATAATAAAAGATTAACGGGGTAATCTAGTTTTTTTAAGTTCAATGGAAAACAGACTTATCTTGCTGTGGCATCCGGATTCTAGGTTCGAAATACCATCCCATACAAGTCACAGATTCGGAAAGTCCAACAAAATTTGATATCTCATTCTAGAAATATCATCGGCTCAAATACTGCACTGATCAGCCAAGGTGCATCGTACTCGACAGAGCAAATTGAACATGGAAGCAGAAGCAACCAATGCACAAGCTACTAACAACTATCGAAAAATTGAACATGGAAGCAGAAGCAACCTCCCTCTAATGCTATCACGGATCGCACTCCTAAATGCACAAGCAGGACTGTAATTTCCTAGCATCGAGGGATCAAGATCTAGGCCGAGCTTCCAATTCCAGGTTCATGAATCTGTATCGATGTTCTGGACAGGCTCGCTTCTAGTTCGTTTAGCTCGTCGATGTCCAGGTCATCATCATCGTCCTCAAACACCTGAGCATCATCATCTGCAGCAGCTGCTGACGTGCTTGGACCTTCATTCCTTGGTTGGTTTCCTTCCGCCTGCATCAAAATTAAACTCTGTTCAAATTATCTGAGCTCATTGACAAAACAGTTCAGCAGGCATCTGAAAAACTGAATGGGGAAAAATCGGACCAATTCAAGCATGATGAGGTGCTTTAAGATATAAAAAAAATACCCCCCACCACAACCACCAGGCCTTCCATACATGCACATATATGTATTTATATGTATATATCTACATATTTATATTTTTCGCACACTATCTGTACATATAACTATATACATGTATGTATATGTTTGCACCTACGTTCATATGTTTGTACCTATATATTTATTTACACCGACGTACACACATACCACCTAAATTAGAATAGATTTATTTTTGAGAAAATTACCTATATATTTATTTACGAGGATGGGGAGCTTGCACCATGGTGCATGTAACTTTACATGCACCGACGCTTATATCTTCCACATTTTTTTACTTTTTTGAAAAATACCACCATGTGTATTCATCCATATATCCCTCCAATATGTCATTCGAATTTCGTCAGAAACGAAGACTCCTATGACCTCCATCCAGAACAGGTCGATTACAGCAATTCTAAGACCGTTAAAATTACCTGTTCTGGATGGAGGTCATAGGAGTCTCTGTTTCTGACGAAATTCGAATGACATATTGGAGGGATATATGGATGAATACACATGGTGGTATTTTTCAAAAAAGTAAAAAAATGTGGAAGATATAAGCGTCGGTGCATGTAAAGTTACATGCACCTTGGTGCAAGCTCTCCATCCTCCTTATTTACACCCACGTACACACATACCACCTAAACTAGAAAATAAGATCAATCCAATATATATGTATATGTGTGTGTACAAAATTAATGTGTACGTGTATGTTTACGTGAGTGTATGTGTGCAACCTAATCACAATCTAGGGTTTTTACATTTATGCCCCTCTTAGATGTTACCATATCAATTATGCAACACTTTTTTTAATATCAATTGTGCCCTACCTTCTTGCACCATTATCACTTATGCCCTTTCATTAGTTTGGTTGTTAATGAGTTGAACTAAACCATGATTTTTTCAAACCAATGTGTGGTTAAGAGGGGCACAACTATCCAACACCCCCCCCCACCCCTCCACCCACGACCTCCTCCTCCCCAGTCCCTCCCGCCCACGACCTCCTCCTCCCCAGCCCCTCTGCCTCGACCTCCTCCTCCGCCTAGCCCCTCCTCCCACGACCTCCTCCTCCACAGCCCCTCTGCCTCGACCTCCTCCTCCGCCCACCCCACCGCCCTTCCGTTAGTGCTCCTACAAGGAATGGAGGGACTCAAGCACCAAAGCTCGGTCAAGGATGACTGGAGAGTAGATTGACGAGCATAGAGGGGGGAATGAAGATATTTCTCCGTTGAAGTAGGGAGTCGGACCCAATCTTCACCACCAGAAGTGATCGAAGGGGGAGAAGATCTAAAAAGTAAAAGAAGAAACGGAGAGGAAGATAGGTATGGTGTTTGATGGTGGTCATACTGATTAGGGTAAATCGAATGAGAAAGGGGATGAAGAAGCAGAGCAAAGGAAGTGGGGAAGGAGAAGGAAGAAGTAGGAGAATAGGAAGGAAAGAGAAGAAAATAAGTGGATATATCTCAGAGGAAGTTGCAGGTGCGAGGGGCTCCAGCACGAATCCAACGTGGTGACGAACATTGCTCAGGGCTCCAAAACAGCCCATCTATTGTGGTTGGTGAGCTACATGTTGCTCGTGCAATGGTTGGTGGGATGCCACCCCACTACTTCCAATAATGCTTCGACTAGGACATGCACAGAGATGGTGACTCGAGTCCTAATGGGCTTAATCGAAGAGTATTGGTTGATGTTTTGCTCACGCAAAAAGGGATCGAAAGGAGGAGATGTGTGCTGCTCCAGATGGTGGAAAGGAGCTTGGTTGGTGAGACAGCGAGAGGTTGTGACAGGTAGACGTGGAAATGGGAGGAATGGGACTGAAGGTCAGGTCACTCTCTCTTTGTTGCATGCATCACCAGCCGCGGAACTAAAGCTCAGGTGGTACTCTCTATGTTGGTGGATGCGTGTAGCTGACGGTCAATGAAAGGGTTTTATCTAGGGGGAATGGTGTAGGGCTCAAGGCACCGGAGGGGGCTAGAGGTGATGGGGTCGGAGGAGGTAGGGTCAGCGGAGGTAGGGGACGATGGATCAGGGGGCTGGAGGGCTCAAGGCGGAGGGGAGAGGGTCAAGGGAGGTGGTGTGATGCAGAAACGGATTCGCGGCGTCGAGATAATAATAATATATTTTTTGGGTGGATTTTTGGTAGAAGAAATAGAAGGGTTGAGAAGAGAAATTGGAAGGGTTGAGAAGAAGAACTCGTCGGTAACGAGGGGTTTTGAGAAGAGAACCGCGGAGATCGCGAGGAGGGAGAGAGAGAAGGAGAGGGGATAGAGATAACAATCTCAATTTTTTACTTCATAATTGACCGTCTAAAAACAAGGACCTACCCTCTCTTTATATAGGAGAGAGGGTTTACAAAAATAGTAAACTCAATTAAATTGACAACCAACTTTCCTAATTGGACTCTAACAACTTTAAATTGACCTCTAATGACTTTAATTAGACTCTAACCAATTAATTGACCAACAATTATAATTAAAATCTACGAAATATAAGTTGAGATCACAGGCGATCTCAATTATTTAATTGGACGATTTTGACAACCTAAAAACGTAAATAAAATTGACGATTAACTAATTAAATAAATGTGACCCTATAATTTGGGGTCATGCTGCATCAACTCTCCACCGCTTTAAAAAATTCGACTCCTGACGAATTGCATGATGTAGGTGGATAGTTGGAGAAATCATCCTTGAATTGGGGCTTCAATTTACTCCCATGGGATCATCTTCAACATTACGTTTATAATTTTTTCCAATTGGAGGGTACCACTGCAATTTTCGTACCCTTTCAATCTCCCTTAATTTTCCACCAAATTCGGCCCTTTTGTAATTAGGATTCTCAGGGGGGTCTTTTTTGCAAATTTTCAAAGATATCCATTCCCCCAATTGAGGGGATTCGGTGGGAATAACTTCCGCCATCCCCGTTAGGGTTCCACGCCCACAGGATAAGAGGCGGCGCCGGTGCAGTGGTTCTTCGTTGGCACGGGCTGGGGCGGCCGCTCCTCGCTGGCACGGGCTTTGGCGGCCGTTTCGCAGGTGGGGGCGCCAGTTTCGCGGGCAGGGGCGGCAATCTCGCGGGCGGGGGCGGTGATTTCGCGGGCGGGGGCGGCACCTATTCAACCGCGGCAGGGGCCTGCGCGGCTCGGAGGGAAAGCGGGGTTCGATCGGACCTCCGCGCTGGAGGCGCGGTGCTGTGGGGCAGCGGGGGCATTGGGACCGTGGCTGGTCGGAGGGGTGGTTGCTGGTGGGAAGGCGCAGGGCTAGGGTTGCGGGGTGATGGTGTGTGCGAGGGGGTGGTGAGGAGCGATTGGCGGAGGCAGGGAGGTTCGGCGAAGGTTGTCGGGGAAGCATCAGGGTTACCTGTGATGATTTAGGCGGTACAAGGATGGCCGGAGACGGTTGTTCTTCGTGTTTTGATGTCTGGACAGCAACTGTTATTGCGAAGAAGTCGACGTTTTGGCATTCTTTATCCGCGGGGTCTTCATCGAATCTGGGTCCTTCGTTTTCCGAATGAGAATCGGGTTGGACAGCCACTGTTTCTTCACTTTTTCCTTCTAAAATGGTCTGGACAGCAACTGCGGCCTCACGGAAATTGACTATTCTATACTTTTCCTCCGTAGGATCTTCATCAAATGTTGGTCCCATGTCCTCCTTGTCTTGTTCAACGATTGTATCACAAAAATCGATATTAGGACTGAGAATACCTTTGTTTTCATGGCTGACTTCGACTTGAACTGCAGGTACAATATTCAGGTTTTGGTTGTCGGCCGGTGAATCTTCGTCGATTTGAGCGTCCAACCATGCGTGCACCTTGATGCATGAGATAAGACGCTGATGGACTTTCTTTGAGCGATGCGGATCACGAGATGGGCGGCGGAGACCGAACTTCGCACACCAATAGTCGATTGGATCGTCGAATCGTAGGAACGATTCGAAATCCATGCTCTGATACCAAATGATGCAGAAACGGATTCGCGGCGTCGAGATAATAATAATATATTTTTTGGGTGTATTTTTGGTAGAAGAAATAGAAGGGTTGAGAAGAGAAATTGGAAGGGTTGAGAAGAAGAACTCGTCGGTAACGAGGGGTTTTGAGAAGAGAACCGCGGAGATCGCGAGGAGGGAGAGAGAGAAGGAGAGGGGATAGAGATAACAATCTCAATTTTTTACTTCATAATTGACCGTCTAAAAACAAGGACCTACCCTCTCTTTATATAGGAGAGAGGGTTTACAAAAATAGTAAACTCAATTAAATTGACAACCAACTTTCCTAATTGGACTCTAACAACTTTAAATTGACCTCTAATGACTTTAATTAGACTCTAACTAATTAATTGACCAACAATTATAATTAAAATCTACGAAATATAAGTTGAGATCACAGGCGATCTCAATTATTTAATTGGACGATTTTGACAACCTAAAAACGTAAATAAAATTGACGATTAACTAATTAAATAAATGTGACCCTATAATTTGGGGTCATGCTGCATCATGGTGGTGGTGGGTTTAGTAGAGGAGGAAGATGAAGAAAAGGTGTTTAAAACTGCATATTTACCATATATATTCTTTCTAGACACCCATGTTTCCAAAAGTTGACGTATGTTTGGAACGTTGATGAACGGCAACCCGAGGGGTACAATTGATAAAAATACAAGAATGTAGGGGCACAGCTGACATTCCAAAAAAGAGACGGACATAACTGATATTACAACATCTAAGAGGGGCACAAGCGATAAAATCCTACAATCTACTATCAACCCAACACACGGGCGTACACATACGTGTACTTCTATGTGTAGCTATGTAGAGTATAAGTACATATTTGTATACATGGGTGTTTCTACATGCAAATGTAAACATGTGTACATGTATATGTCAATGTATACATGGGCATGTATGTTTCTGTATTTTTTAGGCATAAAATGGGTAAATACAAAAAGGCATAGTTGTAAAAGTCAGCCGACTAGTCAGTCTGACTAGTCAAGTAGGTACAATGGCCGATCGACTATTGATCGATTGGTTAATAGTCGGTGACCGACTACTTGGCATGATTAGTCAACATTTTTAATTTTTTGCTTTTTTAGAAAGCAAATTTAATCTAAGATGCTTAATGTTGTATTGAAGTTCAGTTATCTCTTTTTTTTCAATATGATAATACATAAAATGAATAAATAAAGGTAAACATATAAGAATATGTATATTTAAAATAATTAAAAAAATTCAAAATTGAGTAAAGCCCGACTGAATCAGATTAGTCGCCCAACTACCAATTAATCCTTAGTCAATTTCTCGGTTCATCGAGTATCGACTATCGACTTCTGCAATCTTGTATAAAGTTGTACACCCAAGTATATTCAACTGATGGAGAAATACTACCTTACATATATAAGCCATGACTTGAGGAGTGCTTAGACACGATAGATTACATTTTCAACATAGAAACAGTCATAACCAAAGATAACGTATTTTCGAGGCAACTAAATAGTCGCTATTGGGTGGAGCACCTCTTTGTTGGCACGAAATCTTGTATTGAAAATTGAGTTCCAGAAGTTCACAAGGTTGCTTGGGCTCACCGATCCGATCCCCAACTCCTACCAAACAAGTAGGATCTTCTCTGCAAGCAAAAAAAAAGGATACAAATGACTCCACCACCCCATTGCAAAGTGGGCAGCTATTATTGTCACCCACGAAGAGCCTACACTAGTGGTCTCTCATCAAGATGCGAATATTATGCATCAACCAAAGGAATATTCTAATATGAGAAGGAATCTTTAGCTCCCAAATAAATATGTAGTCTCGATCAAAGTCCTCAAGCATCGGATCTGGAGGTCTATCAGTGGATTTATAACCTCAACACTTTGAGAAATCTACATTTCTCCAAACCCAGTGGCCTCGTCCCCCCACAAGTCCATCTAAAGAAATGATACCATCCTGAAGGTCCACAAAATCCTCCACGCATTGATCAGAAAGTGAGATGTAGGCATCCATATTCCATCCTCCCAACACTCTGCAACTAGTACATCACGGTCCGCAGTTAGAGAAAACAAGCATGGAAAGAGAGACCCTAACATCCCACCATCAATCCAATTATCCATCCAAAAGGGAAAAAAGCAACCATACCCTAGGACCAAAGGAGGAGCCTACGAAACTACAGCATCAGAGCCCAAATACTGTTCAAGACGGCAAAAGTGCAAAAGGAGGGGTGATGTATCAAATAAGACTGAGCGTGAATGCCGTATATTCAACAAAGGAGCCTATGTTTCTCATTGTCTCCTTAAATCCTACCAATCCATTTCAAAAGCAGGGCTTTGTTCATAATTTTCAAGCGGAAGACTCAAAGAACTCCACCCTTCCTGGGAAGTGTGATTGCATTCCAATCAACAAGATGATTGCATGAGGCATCCTCACCTAATTTGCCCCATAAAAATTTTGCATAATCATCTCATTGCGGTATCGGAGGGGATGTAGAGGTGACAAAGAGAAACCTTTCTACTACAAAGGTTGATGATCTCATAAGGAAGGTAGCTATAGGTATGAGGCATTATTGGGAGCTCAAGCATTGTTGTTCTCACTAGTCCGAATAGTTCCCATGTCTTCTTATATAGGGATTACTTTGGATCCATGGTGAATAAGGTATAAGGTATAGCTAGGGACTTCCGATAAAAAAAATAGACTTTGAAAGGTTAACCTCTTTCTACATTTTCCTCCTATAGATGAGAGATTGCACTAAAAGTGGAGAACTTCAGGTCGATTGCAGCACCATACAATGCTACTTACAAGATAATTACAAGTGTGTTAAAAAGTAGAGGAAAGATCAGCGCTATGTTGGTCTCATTTTGTAGACAGCTTTTACTAAGGAATGCCAATCATGTATGGTTTTGTGATGGCTTCTAAGGTGATTAAACTTGAAGAGGTTGAGGGCATACAACTTTATGACGGAAATAAACATTAGCAAGGATTACACTCCAATTGACTAGAGTTCTTTGTAGACAACCCTAAGGTGAGAAGTTTATTCCATCACTTAATACAGCCATCGAAACGGTGTGTCACCAAGTTTGTCCTCGATGCTGGTAAAGGGGCCCATGGGGTGGTGCAGTAACAGAAGGGGGTGAGGCAAATTAACCCATTAGCACCTCTATTTATGTTGGAGGTTAATACATCTACGGGAGGGGGGAATCATCTCTAGCATGGTTTTTGTTGGGGGAAAAGAATTGCCTGCATTAGACGAGACCCTAGGGCTCTCTTATATAGGAGAAAAGCCCTGGGTTAATTACATAAGAGGTACATCAAGAAAATAGAAATAAGAAATAAGTTGTAAGAGATAAATATCTCAACACTCCCCCTCAAGCTGAAGCATACATGTCTATCATGCTCAGCTTGGAACAACACCTCTGAAACGAACCTCTGGCAAGGGCCTTGGAAAAAATAATCAGTTGTCTGATCTCCAGTAGGAATATGAGAGGTGGATATGAGACCCTTCTGGATCATGCCTCTGGTATAATGTCAGTACACCTCTATATGTTTGATCCATTCATGGAATGCAAGATTATTGGCAATAAACAGAGCTGCTTGATTGTCACATAAAAGCTGCATAGGAAGAGGAACCTCAACAACAAGATCAGTCAAGATTGATCTAACCCACATCATCTCTGTACTCCCCTGTGCCATGGCCTTGTACTCAGATTCTGTACTAGATCTAGCAACCATTGTCTGCTTCTTGCTTTTCCATGATACGAGAGAGCTCCCAACAAAAATAGTAAAGCTAGAAGTAGACTTCCTGTCTCTAGGGCATCATGCATAATCTACATCTAGGGGTGTAAACGAGCCGAACCTGAGCGAACCAGCCCAGGCTCGGTTCGGCTCGTTTAGCATACTTTCAGGTGCGGGTTCGGTTCGGCTCGATAAAATGAAAACTATAATCAGGTTCGGCTCGGCTCAAGTAAGGTTCGTAAAGGTTCGGTTCGGCTCGTTAAAGGTTCGTTTAAGAATAAATGATGTGCATATGATTCTGTTCAAAGGGAAAAACCGCAGTTGCAGGGGAGGATTTTGTGAGGTTTCGAGAATAGGGAATAGGGACTTAGGGAGTGGATGATTGGATGGGTTTGGAAAAATAAATGAATGTCGTTATGTTAATATAGAATGTATTTTTTCCTTGTATATATACAATATGTATGTATATATACTTTTATGTATGTATGTGTGTGTATAATCGAACTTTTAACGAACCGAACCTGAGCGAACCTATGTTTTTGAGGTTCGGTTCGTTTATTTAATCGAGCCCAAACTCGTGTTCATTTTCGGTTCGTTTATTTTCGAATCGAATCTGAATCAAACTTTTAACGAGCCGAATCTGAGCGAATGTCGAACCTGAGAAATTTCTGACAGCCCTATCTGTATATGCACAAGTTATCACCTCGAGAGGCGTACCTCTGCTGAAAATAAGACCGGTACTAGGTGAAGACTTCAAATATCTCAAGATCATATAGACTACATCCATATGAACCTTCCTGGGTTGCTGCATAAACGGACTATCCTTGCTCACTACAAAGGATATGTATGGTCTGGTAATGGTAGCATATAGGAGCTTCCCAACAAGCTCTCTATATCTCCTCTTATCTACCTCCTCATTGTCGTATTCATATAATCTCATACTCTGATCCATAGGGGTAGTAGCAGGCTCGCACCCTGTCATACCCGTCTCTAGTAGAAGATCAGTCACAAACTTCCTCTAGGTCATCACAAGACCATGTTGTTCCTGACGAACTCTAACCCAAGGAAGTATCAAAGATTGCCAAGGTCCTTAGTCACAAACTGCTGACCTATGAACTCAATAGCCTCATGAATGCCCTGCTCATCATCACCCATGACAATAATATCATCAACATAAACAAGAATAGCAACAATACCTCTATATGTCCTCTGAACAAAAAGTGAGTGACCCGCAATGGGACCGTACAAACCATTGTTGCTATATCAACTCTGAGAGCTTCTGGTACCACGATCTCGAACTCTGCTTCAGGCCGTAAATCGCCTTACAGAGCATACACACCTTCTGAGACTCCCACTCAGCAGCAAACCCCGGTGGTTGCTGCATATATAACTCCTCATGTAGATCGCCATAGAGAAATGCATTCTTCACATCGAGTTGGTAAAGAGATCAGTCCCGTGAAACAACAATTGATAGAAGAATGCGCAGAATCAAATGTCTGGCCACACTGGAGAGAAGGTATCCTGATAGTTGACCTCATAAGTTTGGGTGAACCCACGTGCTACAAACCTTGCCTTGTAGTGATCCACATTGTCATCTGCCCATTGCTTCACCGTAAACATCCATTTGCACCCCACAACAGAGGTGCCTGGAGGAGCAGGAACTACACTCCAGGTACCACGAGCCTGCAAAACGGCCATCTCCTCTTCCATAGCAAGTCGCCAGCGACTATCCTGTGCAACCTCCTGATATGATCGAGGGATAGTAACAGCAGAGAGTCCTATAACAAACCTCATGTACTCCTCCGAAAAATGATCCAACGAAACATGCGCAGCTAGAGGATAAGTGGCACAGTTACGGTGTGGCTTCCTCAAGGCAATTGGAACATTCAAGTCATCAGGCTCTCTGTTCTCTGGTATCAACTCCTTTTGTACAATATTATGTAGAACACTTAAATCTCCAGTGCCATCAGTAGAAACAATATGGTCATTACATACCTTAGGCATCTGGATGATGGGGAAGGCGCATGAGCAGAGGGATGAGTAGAAGACCTGCGAACGTAAAATCGTGGTAGGAACAGTGTATGGGTAGATGGAGGTGGTGGTGGAGGAGGTGGAGGTGGCGATGACTGAGACTCAACATGGGTGTATATGGTGGAGATAACGTAGGTGGAAGAAGAAAAACATCCTTGCCAGAATCAGCGTTGGATAACATGTCACATGTAGGGGAAAAATACATAATATACTCAAAAAATATGACGTCAGCACTAACATAATACTTTCTCCCTACAGGATCATAACATCTATACCCTTTTTAGGTACGTGAATAACCAACAAATATACATTTGACGGCTTTAGGAGAGAGCTTGTCACGACCAGGAGTAAAATTGCGGACAGATGCAATAGACCCAAACACCCTGGGAGTAAGGGGAATGGGTCCTTCTCCGGAAATGCAATCAAGAAACGAACCTTTTCTCCAAGAATAGTGGAAGGCATGCGGTTCACCGAGTAGCAGGCAGTGAGAACCGCATCATCCCAGAACGAATGAGGAGCACGACTCTTAATCAAAAGGGTCCTCGTGACATCCAGAAGATGACGATGTTTGCATTTACCATTCTGTTGTGAAGTATAGGCACAAGAAGTCTGATGAACAATACCAAGAGATCTGAGAAAATCATATAGTTGTAAGTGGAAACCTCTACGGCACTGTCAGTATAAATAAACTTCACATTAGCAGAAAAAATATTCTTAACATCAAGTAGAAGTGATTTAATGACGGAACCCGCTTCAGATTTATGTTTTAACAAGAACATCCAAGATAATCTAGAAAAGTCATCCACAACAACCATATAGAACCGATGTCCCTGATGATCAGGAACATGACTAGGACCCCAGATATCAAAATGAAACAACTCAAACGACTGACTACTATGACAACTCTGACGACTCGGAAAAGAAGAACGATAGTGCTTCCCAAGCTGACATGCCTCACACTCCAAGGTAGCATGAATAGAGATCTGAGGGAGAACATGACATGGCTTTTGTAGAGGAAGATGACCAAAGCGAAGATGCCACATGAAAGGAGAAATAGATCATGAAGGAAGGATAGCAGCACCAGCACACGGAGGCAGACCAAGCATGTAAAGTCCTCTCTACTCACGACCACATCCAATCACCATGACCGTGAGTATGTCCTGAAACACAAGAGAAGACGGATCAAATATGGCACGGCAATGTGGTGATTATGGTCATCGGTGTAGAGATTGCAAAGTTTGTAGGATGAAGCAGCCTCGGGTGATCCCCACCGCAAGGGCAGAAGTGACCATGGTGCAACATCCGACTATTCTGGAGGTTACACTGAGGACCCTCGAAAGTCGTACTTCACAAAGGAGAACCGCCCGCCTCAACAGGAGACTATAGGTCAACACCCTCAAGTTTTGGGCAATTATGTAGCTTGTAGTGATTTGATCGAGACGGTTGGGAGATGCCTCAGATGTTTCTTCATGGACAGCTTCATTAGAAACATTGCTCATAAATCGGCCGCACGGGTCGCATATGCAGCCGCATATGCCTGTGCGGCATGCAAACTGCATCAATTTTATGAACTGGTATATTATGCGCCTAAGCGCATATGCAGCCTGCATATGCCCCACATATCCCGCATATGCCATGTATACTGCTCCAGCAGCTTGATAGCTCTGCCTCCGACAGCTCCAACTCTCAAATCCTCTCATTTGGGTGCTTACCTCCACAGTTACGCCTCTTCTTCCATTCAGGTGTAAGAACATGCAATGTCTTTGTATACAATTGCAATGCATTATGCCATTATGTATACGCGATGTTTTATATTTTGCTCATATATTGTTTTCATAAGTATATGCAACGCATTTTTAATATTTTAATATATGATGTAAAGTTTTCATGGCTAATTTTTTTTATTAAATGGTAGGCAATTAATGGCATCTACTCAACCATATAATGTGAGTTATTTTTCTTAGATTTTCTTTAACTCCATTTATTACATAAATTTAGGAGTAATATTATTTATAGATATTTATTTATTTTAAAATAAAAAATTAGAAAACCGGGTCCGTACTTAACCACATATACCCCATATATGCCCCACATACCGCTTCTTCGATATTCGGTAGCATGTCCGAATGCATATGTATACCGCTTTTCCTGAATCTTGATTGGAGATGTGATCCCTTTGGAGTCTACGGTTGCCTGTGTGTATGGTCTATCTGCTTTGCATGAGAGGATTCTATTGATGGCTAATGCAGAGATATCGAATGTTGTTTGAAGACACCCTCGCTTGAAGGATGGGGCGATAGCACAGATTATATTCAATGTTTTTTAAAAAGAAAAAAGACGTTCATCGTATCGATGTATGCCAAAAACTTCGTCATTTATCACCTCAATAAAAATGCAAGCCCAAAATAAGCTAAAAGTATAATAAACTATTATAAGCTCCAACTCTCAACTAGCATCTTAGCGTGTGCCACCACATTTTCTGCATAAACTTGATCGTGTCTAAATATCGCCCCATTTCTGGCTAACTAGATTGCTCATATCATTGCCAGGTATCTAGTCTGCTCCTTATTTGTGCCATTCCAGATCTCCCCAATGTACTCTCAAAAGCCTGAAACGATGTCAACACAAATCGGTTGGTTCCCAAACAAGTCCCATGCCTCCAAAGAGCCTCTACACTGGAAGAATAGACGACCCGCACTTCCTGCTTCCTCCTGACACTGTAAGCAAGTTGGATCCACCGTCGGGATGAACCTCGCAAGACATTCTCAAGTCAGAAGTCTACCCCTTCTAAAAATCCACAGAAAGACCTTCATGCAAGTTGGAACTTTCCACCTCCAAATTCTTCTGCAGTCAACCATGCATCCTCCAGGGTCAAAAATCATTGGGACCTTCAAGGCTCTATAGGCTTTTCATAATAAAAAACACCATCATGACAGTACCAATAGTCTCAATCTTCAGTGGGTCCATCCACTTCATCGAGCTCCCTAAGCAGAAGCAACAACTCCTCCAAACATTGATCCGAAAGCTCCGAACGGAAATGTGGAAAAACAAGTGGCCATCCCAAACATCAACCATCGAAGCCTCTTGATTAGTGGCTAGCACCATCAGTCGTGGAAATCGTACTCCCAAGATCCCACTCTCAAACCAATCATCAGTCTAGAACTTGAAACCATTCCCGTCCACAAGCACTGGTCTCAAAAATGGACGAATCTCCTGCATCATACCTCAAATACCTTCCCAAAAATAGGACGGTGTTGGCCCAAGCTCCCTTTTGCAAGGGAGGGAGTTCTGGAACCATAAATCTTAGGTTGTCGCAGTCACCCAATATACGTGTGCTCCGCTTGCTGAGAAAAGCCTTGTTCATTTCTTTCAGGTTGTGCACTCCAAGGCCCCATCATCCTTGGAGCACGTAATCGTCTTCCTATCGACCAGCATTAAATCGTTTGTCCTCCAAGAGAAAGATCAGAAAAATTTCCTCATGATGCCCTCAACTCTCTTCCTCACCCCAACCAGGAGTAGCCTAGAAGAGAGGAAAAAGATGGGAATTGCAGAAAGTACCAATCACAGCAACACCAGTCTGCCACCTCTAGACAGGAAGACTGAATTCCAACCTGCCAGTCTTTGTTCCAACTTATCAATCACCGGTAGCTAATCTCCCAAATTCATTCTCCCTACTACCAAGGGAATACCCAGGTATGGCAATGGTCATTGGCCTTGGGGGGATCTCAACCAAACCGCGCATCTCGCACTCTCGTCCTCATCCAAGACAAAAGTGACAAACTTGGATTTCTCCCACTTATCTCAACCCGAAATTGTTCCGAAGATGTCTAGGACCACCGACATCCCTCTGTAACTCATTGTGCCTCCCTCCGCAAAGAGGATCGTATCATCTGCATACTGTATGGGAATCGAAATCTCCTCCTTCAAATAGCCATTGCAGGATCCTCCCGTGACTACACGTTCCACCACAACCAAGAGGGCATCAGTGGCAAGAACAAAAAGATGCGGTTCTAGGGAGCATCCCTGTCATACACAACTTTCTAGTTGGAAGTATCCCCCTCTCGATTGTCCATTCACCAGTATCACACATGAAAACGTTGTAATGCATCTCTTCATCCTAGTAATCCACCTATCTGGAAACATGTGCATGTGGAGCGATTCCCATATGAATCGCCAATCCACGCTCTCGTATGTCTTGGAGAAGTCCACATTCCTCATGAATCCATTTGTTATCCGCATATGCTAGTCCGCTACAATCTCTGAAGCTAGAACCACAATGTCCATAAGATGCCTACCTCGTAGGAAGGCACTCTATAGTGGCGATATAATCTTATTCAACACCCCCCCCCCCAATTAGTTTGCCAAAGTCTTTGCAAGTAGATCACATTCGATAAAGCAATGGGTCGGAATTCTTCCACTTTCGTAACCACCTCTTTTTTAGGGAGCATGAACAAAAATGTACAGTTGATTATGTGAAAATCAAAGTTCCCCTCCACAAATTCTGTCATCACGTCAAAAATCTTCTCTGCCAAAAGCTCTCAGAACTACCTGCAAAAGAAAATCGGAAACCCATATGGGCCAGGACACCCGTCTAGGTTGAGTGCAAAGAGGACATCGTGAACCTCCTGAAGGCCAAAAGGTCCCGTCATTTCCTCTACGTTTGGGTCAAGAATACTATTAAATCAAACTTCCAACCATCTTTCTCCATTGTGAGCTATTCGCATTCTCACATTCTTGAAATAGCTCGTCACTACCCATGCAATCTCCGCATCCCCTCGCACTTCCACCCATTCGATCTCTAGTGAATGTATCAAGTTCCAAGTGTAAAAACACCAGGTATTTGCATCGCCCTCTTTCAGCCACTTTTATCTTGATCGCTGTCTCCACTCAACCTCCTTCCTATCCTCCTCCTCCATGATCCTTTGAACCACTGCTCGGCTCAAAATCTCATCCTCATCCAGTTCCCTTTCATCCTCCAACACGTCCAGTCTTACTAATTCCTCTTGCACCTGATTTCGTCTCAAGTTGCGCTCCGTTCTAGGGTCCGTCCTGAAGTCGAGGAGTATGTGTCGAAGTACCGTCAATTTCCGGGCTAGCCTCACCGTGGTTGACCCCTTTATCTCCATGCTTGTCCATAAATTATTAGTCAGGTCATAAAATCCATCTTCCTACATCCAGCACCTCTTGAAACAGAAATAAGACAAAAATCATGTGCCACTGCACGTATCTAGGCACAACGGTGTATGGTCAGACCATGAGCGTAGAAGTGAACAAATTGTCGCCGGACTGAACATCTCCAAAGCCTCCACTAACAGGAGAAACCTGTCAATCCGTGATCTGGATGAAGAGCTTCGCCAAGTGTATTTGCAATTCGTCGCATCAAACACCTCAAGGTTTAGATCTTCTACCGTACTTGTAAAGAAACCGAAACTAGGGCCATGTGCGCATCTCCGCCTGGCCTATCGTCCATGTAAAACATGACAATGACGTCGTCGCCTACCACCCATGCCTTAGTCGGGAACCTCGTCCAAATGTCTTGCAGTTCCTCCCACAACTCCACATTCTGAGATGAACCTGAAATTACGTAGGACGATGAGATAACAAGGCGGGACCGGTCTGCCTTGCAAAGCAAAAGCACCAAAACCGATCGGGTGAGCTTCACCTCGTCAACCAAATCGAACAGACTCTTGTTCCAAGCTATTACCACGTAGGGTGGAGAATTGGGCTTGACCCGACCCAACCCGGGAAAGCCCGACCCGAGCCCGTCAATTTTTCAAGGGCATTGAGCCGGGTCAAGGCCCACTTTTTTTAGCAAACGAGGACTCCAGCCCGACCCAAGGCTCGCGGGATCAAGATCGGGTTCAGGTCGGGCTTGGGTTTGGGTCGGGCTCAACCTGCACCCAGTTTGCTTGGATCCCAATTTATTGGTATTATATAATTCATCAATAATACATGAATATTGGATGTATTGTTATGATATAATATTACTATTCATGGATGAAAAAATTGGATGTATTGTGAATATAAATTAATGTCACCCAATTTAGTTCTAATATAATTTACGTGTGGATTATTGAAATCTAGAAATATTTTGCAGAATTCTTTTCCATGTGATCAATCGTGATGGAATTTAATTTAGTGATAGCATATTGCAAAAGTTTGTTAGACTATTTTGGAGAAGAGAAACAAATGGGATGTTTATTCCATAGGGCTAGTGTCTCTTATATAGAGAGAAAACCCTGGAGAGTACAAGAGGAAAAATACATGAATACCCCTGAGGGGTTACGGAACCCGAAGGATTACAAACATAATTGTAATATAATAATTCTAACATTCCCCCTCAAGTTAGAGCATATTTGTCGATCATGCCCAACTTGGACACTAAGTATATGAGGCGCTTCCTTGAAAGAGCCTTTGTGAGGATGTCTGGAAGTTGAAGTTCAATGGAGATGTGTGCAGTGCTGATTCATCCTCCTCGTACTGCATCACGAATAAAATGGCAATCAAGTTCAACGTGTTTTGTCCGCTCATGGAAAACTGGATTGGTGGCGATGTACGTGACAGACTTGTTGTGGCAGTATAAGGGTACAGGAGTGCCAACTGACATGCCAAGTTCTGTTAGGAAAGAAACAAGCCATGTGATCTCACATGTGGCCTGAGCCATTGCCCTGTATTCTACTTCCGCATTGGATCTGGATACCACTGTCTGCTTCTTGTTTCGCCAAGTGACAAGTTTATCCCCAACAAACATGGCGTATCCTGTAATGGATCGGCGATCCTCAGGAGAGCTAGCATAGTCAGAATTCGTATAGGCGGAAAAATTAATGTGTCCATTCACCCCATAGAAAAGTCCACGTCTGGGAGATTCCTTCAAATATCGAAGGATCAAAAGAACATCCTGCCAGTGACTGTAAAAGGCTTCTCCATATGTTGATTGGCTCTACTCACAACATATGATATATCCGGTCTAGTAACAGTGAGATAGAGTAATTTTCCCAGTAAGCAATTGTACCGTGTTGCATCCTCAAAAACTGGATCAGTAAATGTTAAATATTTTCTCACTTCTGCAGGGATGCCAGATGACTTGCATCCAAGAAGTCCTGCCTCAGTCAGAATATCGAGGCAATACTTTCTATGTGAAAGATGGAGCCCCTTTGTAGTGTGCATTACTTCGATGCCAAGAAAATAACGAAGTTGGCCGAGATCTTTCGTGACAAAGACCTTATGGAGGAAGGTCTTTGATGCAGCGTGATCTCAAATTATAGGGCCGAATTTATTTAATTAATTAGTCGTCAATTTTATTTGCGTTTTTAAGTGGTCGTAATTGTCTAATTAAATAACTGAGATCGTCTGTGATCTCAAAGTTTATTTCGTAGATTTTAATTTTAAAGTGGGTCAATTAATTAGTTAGAGTCAGTTTAGGCAAGTCGGTTGCCAATTTAAATTAATTTACTATTTTTGTAATCTCATCCCTCCTATATAAAGGGATGAGGGTCCAATGTATTAGTCAGTCAAGTGATAATTAAAGTTGAGATTTTTATCTCTCTCTCCTTCCTCCTCTCCCTCTCTCTCCACGCGATCTCCGCGGTTCTCCTCCTTCAACCTCTCGTGTTCCCGGCGAGTTCTCTTCTCAACCCCTCTATTTTCTCTTCTCAAACCCTCCCTCTTCTTCCACCAAATATCCACCGTTCAAATTTTTATTATCAACGTCGACGCCGGAATCGATCCGCATCAATTGGTATCAGAGCATGGATATTGAATCGTTCCTACGATTCAACGATCCCGTGGCATATTGGCGTTTGAAGCTTGATCTAAACCGCATATCTCATGGGCCGCATGCGCATTCGCGTCAACGGAAGTTCCAGAAACGTCTCTTGTCAAGTCTCAAGGTGCAAGGATGGTTGGACGCTCTAATCGACGACGATTCAACCGCCAACGACCAAAATCAGATCTGTGCAACCGCTATTCCACCCGATTTCGAAGCAAAAAACGAAGAAAACTCCGTTATGGAGGAAGATTTGGTCGTTGTCCAGCACATTTCAGAACCGATTTCGCCACCGGAATCGATCTCGTTGGTCCCTTTGATCATCCCGGCACGATCCCCGCAACCCCAGGTAACCCCCCTACCCCCCCCCCCCCATCTCCGTTACCTTGTCTAGCCCTCACAGCCTTCATCCCCATCTCCCTCTTCTCCGCCACCCCTCTCCCCTACGGTCCTCTGCCACCGCTTCCAAAAACCCCGCAAACCCCACCCCCGCATCTCGGCTCCTTTCCCACCGCACAACCGCCGCCCCCACCCCTACTGTTGCCGCCCCCACCTGCAGCCCCATTTTCCCCTTCCCCTCCCGTACCCGCCACCCTGCATCCCTCACCCTCCCACGCGCCAGACCTGCGACTCCGCCCGCCTCGGTGCATCCTCTCCGTGTCGCCCCACCCCTCCCTGCCCGAGCCTCCTTCCCTCCCCTACTCCCCTTTCCCCCCCAGTACCAACCCCCCAGCCCGCCGACCCGACCTCGCCCCCCTCAGCGCCCGCGCCTCACGCGCAAGGCCTTGCGACCCCCCCTACTCCCGCAACCGCCTCCCGCACCCAACCCATCACCCATCCCCTCGTCGCGGTAGCAGGCGACCCCCCCAGCCGACCCGCCACCGCCGTCATCAGCCCTCACCGCCTTTGCGAAAGGCGCCAGCCGCACCGAGCTTCCGCGCGCGCTCCCAAGGGCGCCCCTTTTCCCGTGCGTTGCGCCGCCTCCATCGCCCTAGAAAGAGGATGAATCGGGAGTCAAGTAGGGCTAATGACACAGGCCCTTCCCTGGAAATAAGGAAACTAATTGAGAAAATTTACCTCAAGATCCCTCCCCAAAACAACATTAACGGAAAGGCCTTCATTGAAGAGGTACAAAAATTGCACCCACACCCCTGGCGGCCAAAATATTTAAAAAAAGAGGCTGGAAATCGGAGATTTGGGGATCCTCCTTATCCCAATAGGACTAGGGCCTTGGGCTTCCCTTATAAAAGGACCCCATGACTTCATTCCTTAGCCACATCTCCTCTTCTCCTCTCCTTGTGCCATTGCTTCACTGTGGATTCTCCAAGGGCCATATTCTCCATGCCGCATCAATTTTTCGAGCATCATAAGAAGGAGACAACAATCGAGGAAACACCGCCGTTCGCGTCGCACATGTTCTTCAACCACGACGGCTGCATCATCCCCGCCCGCGTATGGATTCCGTTGTTCGCTCCACATCAGTTCTTCCAGAGGACGACGGAATGCGCCGAATCTTCCTCCAAGCCTGCAGATCCAGCAATTCGTCACGAGACGAATTTTTAAAGCGGAGGAGAGTTGATGCAACATGATCTCAAATTATAGGGTCGAATTTATTTAATTAATTAGTCGTCAATTTTATTTACGTTTTTAAGTGGTCGTAATTGTCTAATTAAATAATTGAGATCGCCTGTGAGCTCAACTTTTATTTCATAGATTTTAATTTTAAAGTGGGTCAATTAATTAGTTAGAGTTAGTTTAGGCAAGTCGGTTGTCAATTTAAATTAATTTACTATTTTTGTAATCTCATCCCTCCTATATAAAGGGATGAGAGTCCAATGTATTAGTCAGTCAAGTGATAATTAAAGTTGAGATTTTTATCTCTATCTCCTTCCTCCTCTCCCTCTCTCTCCACGCGATCTCCGCGGTTCTCCTCCTTCAACCTCTCGTATTCCCGGCGAGTTCGCTTCTCAACCCCTCTATTTTCTCTTCTCAAACCCTCCCTCTTCTTCCACCAAATATCCACCGTTCAAATTTTTGTTATCAACGTCGACGCCGGAATCGATCCGCATCAGTCTTGGTCTCCTGAATACCATCTACATCATCTCCTGTGATAACCATATCATCAGCATAGACAGCAAGGATGATCGTGCCAGTAGACCGTCGTTTAACAAAGACAGACTAGTCAGATGTTGTCCTCTGAAAATCAAGTGTGTTGATCTCTGTACTGAGCCTGTCAAACCATGCCCTTGGGCTCTGTTTCAGGCCATAAATGGCCTTGCATAGTCGACATACATGCTCCCCCTCGACTACATACCCTGGCAGTTGCATTATGTAGACCTCCTTCTATTGATCACCATAAAGAAAGGCGTTCTTCACATCAAGTTGATAAATGGGTCAAGCCTTGTTGGCAGCAACAGAGAGTGATGCAAACAAGATTCGGCGCGTAGCGGAAGAATGAATTTGACGGTGGAAAATATTTGGTAGAAGAAAAGAGAGGGGTTGAGAAGAAGAAATCTCGTCGGTAACGAGGGATTGAAGAAGAAGAACGCGGAGATCACGGGAGGAGAGAGGAGAGGTAGGGAGATAATGAGATAAACTCAATTTTTCATTGATACTTGACTAAATAAAATACTGGACCCTCATCCCTTTATATAGGAGGGATGGCATTACAAAAATAGAAAACTAATTTAATTTGACCCCTAATTATCCTAATTGGACTCTAACTAATTAACTGACCAAATTTAAAATTAAATCTACGAATAAACGTTGGAGATCACAGACGATCTCAATTATTTAATACGTTGGAGATCACAGACGATCTCAATTATTTAATTTGAGATACGACAATTTAAATAAATGTAAATAAAATTGACCACTAAATTAATTAAAAATTTTGGCCCTATAATTTGAGATCACGCTGCATCAACTCTCCTCCGCTTTAAAAATTCGTCTCCCGACGAATTGCTGGATCTGCAGGCTTGGAGATAGAATCGGCGTGCGCAATCATCGTTTGGAAGAATTGGTGTGGAGCGAACGGCGGAGTCCATACGCGGGCGTGGATGACGCGGCCTTCGTGGTTGAAGAACATGTGTGGCGCGAACGACGGCGTCTCCCTAATTGTTGGCGTCCCCTTGTGACGGTCGAAAAATTGATGAGGCATGAAGAACATGGACTTCGGAGCATCCATAGCGAAGCAATGGCACAAGGAGAGGAGAAGAGGAGATGTGTCCAAGGAATGAAGCCATGGGGTACTTAAATAGGGAAAATCCAAGGCCCTAGTCCTACTTGGATAAGGAAGATCCCAAAATTTCTGATTTGCAGCCTTTTTCCTTGAATATTTTCGCCGTCAGGGGCTTGGGCGCAATTTTCGCACCCCCTCATTCTTCTTTACTTTCCTATTTCCTTTGGCGTTTCTGCAAATAAGGGGTTCAGGGGGTTTCTGTCTGCAAATTGTCCCACTTACACGCCACTCCCACATGGCATGGGAAGCAAGTCCCGTAATTAGCGGGTTCCCTGTTAGGGTATACCCGGTTTCTTCGCATATATGGAGAGGACTGGGGCGGCGGCTTCTTGATGGCGTACGGAACTGGTGCGGTTTTGGCGTTCAAGCGGGGGCGGCAGCCGCGCAAGGTGGCGCAGTCGCAGGGAGGCGGGGGTCGCGTGGGAGGGCGCAGGGTGCTGGGGAAAAGATCGGGATGCTGGGGAGCCGGTGGATCGCGAGGGGCGGAGGGGAAGGTGGATGGCGAGGATAAGGAGGGTAAGGAGGAGGCGCAGGCGGGATGGCAGGGGAGGCGGCGTGCGGGAGATAGGAGCGGGGCTGGGGAAAGAGGTTGGTGCGCGGGTGGGGGAGGGAAAGGAGAGGCGGCGGCAGAGAAGTAGGGTTACGGGGGGGGGGGGGGGGGGGAGAAGAATAGCGGGGAAGAGGGGAGGGCGGTGAGCAGGGTGGTGATGGGAGTTGGGACCGGGGCAGAGAAGGTGAGGGTGGGGGTTGGAACTGGGGTGGGCGCGTGGCTGGGGCGGCGCGGTTATGGTTGGCCGAGAAGGAGGGCTGGGGAGTGGAGAAGCGGCGGCTTGCGAGGGCGCGGGGAGAAGAGGTGTGGGTGGGAGTTTCGTGGAAGAGGGCGGGCGGCTGGGAATAGATGGGTCGGGAAAAAGGGAAGGGTGGTGATGCGCGAGAAAGGGCGGGGCTGGGGGTGCCGCAGGGGGGTCGAGGGCTGTAGTGGCCGTCTCAGAGGATCCGAGGAGGGTCAGAGGTGGTGTTTGGGGGGAATGGCCGGGCGAGGAGGGTAGGGGGTTTACCTGGGATGGTTTGGGCGGTGCCCGGGCGGCCGGAGGGGGTGATGGGACCAACTCCGTTAGCGGCATCAAATCTGAAATCTCCTGGACAACGGGTAATTCGTCGTCCACAGCGAGACGTTCTTCATCAAAACATGCGACAGCGGCTTCGACGGGTGGAGGTTTTGATTGGGCGTCGCGGAAGGCCTCAAAGTTAGCCATTAGATCTCGAAACAGGGAGTTGAAGTTGGTTTGCAAATCACGTATAATGTGCGTCGTCTTCTTGGTGTAGGCGTCGATGGTGGAGATGGTTCGTGTTTGTTCGGATGAATGATGATCCCTTGATGCATGACGGTGCAAGCGCCTAGACGGATCGTCAGATCGTGAGGACGATCTGTAGGCCATGCTCTGATACCAATTGATGCAAACAAGCTTCGGCACGTCGCGGAAGAATGAATTTGACGGTGGAAAATATTTGGTAGAAGAAAAGAGAGGGGTTGAGAAGAAGAAATCTCGTCGGTAACGAGGGATTGAAGAAGAAGAACGCGGAGATCGCGGGAGGAGAGAAGAGACTCATCGGGAATACGAGGGGTTTGGGAGAAGAAGAACACGTGTAGATCACGCGGGGAGAAGGAGAGAGAGATAAATCTTTATTTTATCACATCTTGAACTGACTAAAACATTGGACCCTCATCCATTTATATAGGAGGGATGACATTACAAGAATAGAAAATAATTTAAACCGACAACCAATTATCGTAAACTGACTCTAACTAATTAACCGACTAACTACCAATTGAAATTCAAATTAATACTAATTGAGATCACACGCGATCTCTTTATTTAATAATGCGACAACTTAAAAAAACGTAAATAAAATTAACGGCCACAATTTAAATAATTAGACGGCCCTACATGTCGAGTCCACGCTGCATCAAAAACCCTCATGCCCTTCCAACTCTTATTCATTCTACTTTGGTGGATTCTACCCTTTGTCTTCGCACGGCGAGGTACCCCCAAGAGTCCTTTTTGGCTCCATGTCGCCCTCATGAGGAGAGCCTCTTCCGATTCACCACAGGCAGTCACGTCCTCCACAACTTCGATTTCACAGGTATCTCCTCTCTCTCTATCTGTGGTCCTCATTATGTTCTTCTGGATTTCGGCTAGGAGGGGCTTCGAGCTGCATCATGTCAACCCCTCCTTTTTTCCGTGTTCAAGGGGCCCTCTAAAGGAACAAAGAACTCGTCCAGATCCAAATGTTCATATCCAAAACGCAGGTCCGAGCTCAATTCCAGGTGCAGGTCCAGTTTGTACAGCTGATTGAGCACAGCATATCCAGTTGTCACTTTCCCCGCAAGAAAACTCTGGTGCAAATGGCTCGATATAATCGGGTATAAGTGTCGACTCGAGTTCGGTTCTAGGCGCAAGTTCGTTTTGCCTACAAAGAGACTCGGGTGTGAGTGGCCCGATATAATCGGGATTAAGTGTCGATCTGAGTTCAAACATTGCATATCTGGAAAGAATAGCGGAGCATTCAAAGGGAGGGTGGCGTTGTTAGGGTTTGTCGATTCACCTCCCCCAAATCCAGCACCTCCCGAAACTTGCACAGCAATCATCGTCGCTTGAGCTTCTTCGATCTCCGAAGACTTCGTTGTCGCTGCCTCCGCTACACTAATCTTCTCATCTAGAGGGTAGAGCTCGGTACTCACATGTTGATGTCCAAGCCTCAGAAACACCTTCGTCAGGCACGGATGTTTAAACCCCTGCATCTGTAAAATCAAATCCGTAGCCTCGCCCGACCGCAAGCTGGAAGCACAGACTTCCTCAATCATGCCCAAATGCACTAGTGTTTCACAAAGCGCCTCCGTCTTTCGACATCTCAGCGGAACTCCCACAAGCTTCGTCTTCCATGTTTCAGCAACGTCACATGCAATTCCATATAGATAGTGTGGTCTTTGCCACTAAACCTTCCCCCTCGCATCCGGTGGTAGGCAACCTTCCAAAGCCCCTCGTAGCACCTCCTTAGCACTAGAGGACGATAAGCCCCTTAGGCAAATTGACTCATCCTTCTTGTGGAGCACGTCCACCACCGCACTAGCAGATTTCACTGCTTCGACCACATCGAGAATCCTTTGCAGAGCCAAGAACTCACATTCCACGATCAGGAATCCATCAATGGGTTCTTCGATCACCGCTCCCTCATATAGCCACAAGAGCAAAGTGACAAAATATGCTTCTGTATGGTTCTTCTGCTGCACCGCAGAAGTCACGGCCACGACGTTAGGAAGGGATTGCACCGGACTCTCCTTCATCGACCAATCCCCCTTTGTCGAGCATTCTCTATGGCGATGACATGGGTATCTACAGTGAAAGCAAAGTTGCTCCGACATCGAGCAGGTTTGGACGGGTGATCTCCCGCGCCGCATCTATGGTACCATGAACCCTTCCCGCCTTCTGCTTCAGCATACACTGCTATTGTTTCCTCCATCTGAAACACTTCACGGCCCTTTCCCTGCTAAATCCTCCACGTCAACATCATCAGTGCCTTCACCCTCACCCTTATACACACCTTTGCTACACCTTTGCTACCCTCGCCGATTGTGGTGGCCCACTTCTCGCCGAAAATGAAACTATTCTTCCTCCCACTCCTCCCACTCTCCATCCCACCAATTGTATTCCATGTTACTGGTACGTCATTCAATTCTCGATGCCGTGATTGCTTTCAGGGTGCATTGGATGGTACTACGAGCGTGATTGAGATTGCCTCTAATGGTGGTTGATAAATATTCTGTTGGTCAGATGCTTGAAGCATTGAACGAGGTGGGCAGAATGTCTTTTCGACTTCATATGGTTGAATGCTTACCATCACCTATTTTAGGACCTCTTCCCTGTTCTGACTTCCATGTGCATGAAATCCCGAAGGAGGATTTTTTGACCCGATATATGTGTCCTCTGCTTTGTGATGCGCATACATTGGTAATGGATCCTTTGTTTGGATCAGACCACCCCACTCGCACAATACCAGTGGACCTCATCTTTCTTTCTGAGTCTAATCTGGAATACAACTCTGGCTCTTATTAATATAGTCCTCACGTTGTTCCATTGAACACAGATTGTCGAGGAGGTTCTACGGAGATCATGATTTTCCCCTTGGGGAATCCTGAAACAGATGTTGGCATGTTTTAAGGTGTGAAAGAAGCTTTATGTTACACCTCTAGGCCCAACCATGCTTGCCCTGGTCATCTACAAGGCTGATTGTTAGAAGTGTTTGTCATAACTGGTCACGACCATTTGGGTCCTTGGCCACATACAACAAGAGCGCCACTATGAAAGATGGATGATGATGACATTGTGCATGTGGAGGTACAGCTAGTTGAGGGTTGTGAAGTGAGTCGTGAGCCTGAGAGGTCTGTGGACCTCGAGAAGAAGCTTGAAAAGCGAGGCATGGTAGAAAATTGTATAGAGGTGGCATTGGTGAGGGTTTCCCCCACTGTTGTCAGATAAAGATTATTTTTGTGGAAAGTCTGGGGCATCGTCCAAGCGAACAAAAGGAGGGTGGTGGGGCTACCTTCTAGAGAATTGGAAAACATATGTTGTATGTTTAAAGAAGACGAAGTTAAAGGCTTGAGAGGGGTTCAACTGGTATGAAATTGCAGGGTCCCGTACAGAGCTATGTCATCCATCGCTGCCTCGAGGCCATGTTTATTCGGTTGGACGGTGATTTGATGGAGTTTGTGGATTCGATGTGTGACACTGGGGTCATGTTAGGGCTGCTGCGTAGAATATCATGTGGTTTCCAATTTTTAATATCTATGATTTGTGGTCCTATTGGTGCCCAGATGTCTACTGTGTGGGATGAGCTCTGTTTGATGCAAACACGCTTTCCGATACCTGTTTAGATTGTTGGCAGTGACTTCAACATCACTCTACTTGCGGCTCACCGTCCATGCAACAGGGATGGAATGGACCCTGGCTCCCCCTCTTTCATAGAATTTATTGGTGAGTTGATGATGGAGGTCTTAAATGCTACAAACATGAAGGTCATCTAGAGGAGCAGCTCTTCTAGATCTCGTCTGGATTGTTTGCTTGGTTTGACTGGCCTTAGTGAGTGTTTCCCCTTGGGTTTTGTATTGGCCTTACTAAGGCCATACACCAGATCATATGTCGTTCTGATGGGGTCAAGTGATGGTTAACACTCGGGCAGCATTTTTGGTTTGAATATTCCTGTATGCATGATGTGGGCTTTCAAGAGGTCGTGAAATGCTAGCAAGCGATGGAGGTGACAAGGTCGATGTGGAGGAAAATGGAAAAGAAAACTTAAGGCCTTGCACGGCATGCTTATTCGGTTTAGGACCGAATCTTCGGGAGCTTCGAGAACAATGGAGAGATTTAGCACAGGCAAAGATTGTACGACTTGACCAGCTTGAAGACTCAATGAGTTACAGGAGGAGATGGTTATGGGATGCGAGCATAACCAGTATTCTCTGGAGGAGGACAAGAAGAGAGATTGAATGGAGACATCCTTCCAGACAGAAGTGGTTGAAAGGAGATGCAAATGCTAGATACTTTCATGTGGTGGCTAGCAAACAAAGAAGGTGCAATCTAATTCATTCGATCAAAGTGGATGGGGAGGAGTTGGTGGGCAATCGTACCATTGGTGATGCAGTGAGATGACATTACTTTGAGCTCAACAGTTGTGTGTCTATTATTAGCGCTAGATGGTTGGGAAGAGATGTCACATAGTTGGCTGACATGCAGTCTAAAGAGTCAGTGCAAGTGTGCAACCATTCATGTTTTCAGAGGTCTAGCAGGCAGTTTTTGATCTGAATACAGATGATCCCTGAGCCCTAATGTTTGCCAATCTTCTTCTTCTGGAAGTTTTGGGACTAGTTAAGCAGGAGATGTTGGATGTGGTAAGGAAGATGAGTCAGACAAACACAAGGACCGCAACTAAACCGATCATGTATGTTCCTTCTGCACAAGAAGGATGTAGTACGGTGTGCGGAGGACTTGTTCCCTGTAGCTTTGTCTAATGTTATCAATCTAATTGTGACAAAAGTATTGGCAAATAGGTTGAGAGAGGTAATTAGTGCTATTATTGATTCGACCCAGATGATTGTCACATGAAGGATAGGGTTGTGTTGGCATCTAAAATTGTTGTTCAGTAGCGAAGGAAGAAGACCACAAGTAGACCTAGTCAAAGACCAGGTCGGGCGGCAAACAAGTCAAAGTTAAAATGACCCTGTCCAGGCCCCAGGATGGCCGGCCCATGGGTCATACTTCATGCCTTCATGGCCCAGGGCCCAGCCCAGCTTGGGGCGGGCCACCAATTCGACCGTGGGCCATATATTTATATTAGTTGACAAGTGATCCAACTTGGTAATAACAATGTCAATAATGCCATATTTGGATATGTAAAAACTATGATCGAATATTGGCATATTGCTAACAATAAAAAGTCAAGAAACCTACTTAAATCGAGTGCTTAGACAGTTGGAACTCATCAACATGTCTGGCACTCAGCAATGGCGTGCACTCGACAGTGGGCACCTAATACATTGATATGATGGGGGGACGGGAGAAGCAACATGGACAATCCGGACTTGGGACTCAGCACTCAGAAGCCACTAGTCAGCATTTAGCAGCAGCAAGGAAAGAGCTCAAAGAGGGCAGGTGCACCATTACCAGTTACCACTCTCTAGTTTCTTGTGTAAGCAGAATGTGGCATAGATGATTTCGGAAATATGATTCTGTGAATGTGAAAAGGCGTCAATGGTTGTGAACTAGTGATTGTATGTGATGGGCTTTTTATTAAACAAATATATGGAACTCATATCGTGAGATTCGTGATTCCGTGAACTGGTAATGGGGATTGGGAAGTAACTGTCAATTTGTAATTGGTGACTAGTGATTTATATTAATCTGGATGAATTTGAGAATTGGGAAATGAGATCAGGGAATGTGAAAGGAATATCCTGGTGATTGGTGGTGGGTTTTTTTATACCATTTTTTAGGCTAAACAAAAATAATTGTGGTATTATTGTGTCATTGCATACTGATTGATTTTTTTATTAAATTACGGGTCGACCAGACTTTATGTGATATCACCATTCCAAAGCCCGGGTATGGGTTGACGAGCAAGCCCCGACCCGTTAGTCAAGTCTAACCAAGGAGTTCATGTGGAAGGTGGACTTTTCGAAGGCCTATGATTGTGTAGATTAGCATTTCATTTGGACGTCCCTACACCATAGGAGTTTTCCTAGTGAGTAGATTAATTGTATGAAGAGATGGGTAACGACTGCTTCCTATGCAGTATTGGTGAATGATAGATAGGAGGGTAGCTTCTTTTAGCCGCAGCGCAGGATTAGGAAGGTTGCACGTTGGCACCTCTGCTTTTTATTATGGTGGCATATGCTCTAGCGAGAATAGTGTCGAATGCAAGGGAGGGAGGATTTTTAGCAGGTTTCCATAAAGTGGATATTTCCATTCTTTAGTACATTAATGATACTTTTTTAGTAGGGATTTTTACCCCACGAACCTTAGAAACTTGCTAAATTGCCTCTACGACCTTTGCGCAACGTAATTACCACATCGACCCTGTAAGTTACCCCAAGAACCCCCATGAGCTTCAAACAGATTAACTGCATAGTTCATGGGGTGAGAGTTAGCAAGTTTATGGGATTGAGGGGGGGAATTACGTTGTTTCAAAGGTTGAGAAGGTAATTTACAAAGTTTATAGGGTTCGTGGGGCAAAAATCCCTTTTTAGTAAGGCGAGGCTACGACTGCAAAACGGATGGCCAATGTACTTGAGTTGTTTGGGTTAGTCTCGGGTCTGAAGATTAAGCACGGCAAGTTTGCTTTTGTTCCTTTTAGGATGATCAAAGAAGAGATGGCAATATGTAAGACTCTTTGCAGATGCAGCAGGTGGCCCTCCATGTCCTCTATCTTGGGTTGCCCCTAATGGGAGGGAAACTACAACATTTCGACTAATTACCGGTTATTGAGAGGATTGAGAAGAAGTTGGTGAGTGAATGGACGGTATGGTGATGCTACGATTGCAAAAGGGATGGACAATGTACTTGAGTTGTTTAGGTTAGTCTCGGTTCTGAAGATTAATCACTGCAAGTTTGCTTTTGTTCCTTTTAGGATGGACGAAGAAGAAATGGCAATATGTGAGACTCTTTGCAGACGCAACAGGCAGCCCTCCCTATTCTCTATCTTGGGTTGCCCCTAGTGGGAGGGAAACTACAACATTTCAACTAATTACCAATTATTGGGAGGATTGAGAAGAAGTTGGCGAGTGAATGTACAATATGTCCATTGAGAGGTAGCCGGCTAGTGTTGTTGAAGGCAGTCCTTCCAGCTATTCCGGTGTTCTTCTTATCTATGTATCTACTAGTCGTTGAGGTGAAGGGGAAGTTGGAGGCGCTTATGAGACAATTCTTCTAGGCTTCTTTTGCGGAATCGCAAGGGACACCTTTTGTGCAGTGGAAAACACTGTTGATGAAGGAGGATGGTAGGTAGAGGATTCATAGTCTGGAGGTAGTGAATAATACCTTACTACCAATATAAGTAACCTAAATCTAGGGAGGGTCTGATTTGCTTTGCAAGACTTTGCGCTCGATTTATGGGGTTCATTAGATCCCTCTTCGCAGGTAGTTGATATACCATTGCACTCTTTGCAGACGCAGCAGCCTATTCTCTATCTTGGGTTGCCCCTAATGGGAGGGAAACTACAACATTTCAACTAATTACCAATTATTGAGAGGATTGAGACAAAGTTGGCGAGTGAATGTACAATATGTCCATTGAGAGGTGGTCGGCTAGTGTTGTTGAAGGCAGTCCTTCCAGCTATTCTGGTGTTCTTCTTATCTATGTATCTACTAGTCATTGAGGTGAAGGGGAAGTTGGAGGCGCTTATGAGACAATTCTTCTAGGCTTCTTTTACGGAATTGCAAGGGACACCTTTTGTGCAGTGGAAAACACTGTTGATGAAGGAGGATGGTAGGTAGAGGATTCGTAGTCTGGAGGTAGTGAATAATACCTTATTACCAATATAAGTAACCTAAATCTAGGGAGGGTCTGATTTGCTTTGCAAGACTTTGCGCTTGATTTATGGGGTTCATTAGATCCCTCTTCGCAGGTAGTTGATATACCATTGCATTCTTATTTCTGGAAGGGATTTGGTCAATGTTCCCTCATGTCGTTCTTCTCATGAGGCATGTCTTAGGTGATTGCTCTATGGCCTCTATTTTTGGACTGATGATTGGACTAGGCAAGGAGCATTATGTATATGTTTCCCTCACCTTCTCGCTCTGGAAACTGAAACAAGTTGTTCTGTCAGGGGTTGCTGGAAGGGCAACAGATGGATCCCAACCTTTTGTTCTATTTTACCGGATCAGCATTTCATAGTGTTTATGCAATTTCTGGAGACTTCATCAACTTGCGAAGAACTGCCTGACATTGTTGATAATTGGTCCTAGGTTGATGGGAACTGCCTGCATATAAGGCCTTCTATTTAATGAAGGTTTTTTATCCAATAGTTGCCTCTAATTAGTTCATAGACATATGAAGGTGGAAGATTCAACTATGGATCCAAGTATTTATTTGGTTGTTGAGAAGGGATCGCCTTATGACTGATGAGAGAAGAGCTCAATTTTTTCCTTGGAATGGTTGTACATGTGAGTGTTGCTTGGCAGAAACGGATAATGTTGAGTATATTCTTTGAGTGCTCTGTTGCTTGGGAGGCATAGTTGTGGTGCTTGTGGATAGGGTCTCTACCTCCGACTGGGTTGGTTTCTGGGAATCTCGAGACATTTTAGAATATGGGAATAGATCCACCAAGATTTGTGTGGCAGCTATCATATGGTCTATGTGGCTTGCATGGAATGGTTCTATATTCCTGAGCGAGCGAATGTACATGGAGAATGTAATTGAGCATGCAAAAAGCCTAAAGACATTACGATCTTTGTAAAAAAAATATAATGTGATTATATAGAAGTTTATAGTAGGGGGCCTCTCCTCAATGTCTTACCCTCTTTTTCCTTAAAAATGTAGAAGTACCGGTTTATATATTTGTATAGATTTGGACATTACCAATACTACAATAATGAAATAAAGCAATAATTATGTTCTATCATAAATCAATATTAAAACAAACTCAGTCGACTAATCGATCGATTGGGTCAACTATGTGGGAGGTTGATTGTTGACCGACTAGGTATCATAAATCAAATTAAAAGCAAACAAGATCTCGACAGTCGTGACCCGCATGACCACGACCCCCGCATCGCGAACATCTTCCCCAATATATTGCAAGGATCTTGTCTCGATGCCACCCAATAGTAGAAAAACCTGATGTTTCCTTAGAGTCGATTTGGTTTGATTCTTCTTCACAACCAGCTTCCAGTCGAAGTCGTCCTCTTCATTGCTCTCATCTCCAGCAAAAATGACCGGCTACTGAATGGTTTGCTTATGATGTTGTCTTCCCGATCAAGGTCTCTTGCTAGTTGCTCTCTTAAGGATCACGCACATTCTCACTATTCCCCGCCAAGGGAAGTTCTCAATCGTTTGGCTTCATCGTTTGCGGCAACAGCAATGGCATGATCGCAACGTTTTCCCATGATAAATGGCGTGCCTCGCAACCCTCAAAATTGTTACTATATAGACATGCAACCACCGGGCACCTCTTATGCCCTTGTGTACAACCCTCATAACCCCGCCACTATTCTCCACAGTCACATCGATGTGAACATCATTTCCTTTATTTTATGTACTACCACCGCTGGCAACAAGTGCCAACTTTTTCCGCCTTGTGCTAGCGATACAAGAAACCCTAGCAGGGTTTCCACTTTCATGAAAGTTGAAAGTACCAGTTGTGGAGTCGAGATTACTTTGATTATGGATGAGTTGACAAGACACATTCAGGATGAGATACCTTGATGTATGGTATTTGTTGATGATATTGTGTTGATTGATTAGACTAGAGATGGAGTAAATGAGAAGCTTGAGGTCTGAAGACATGCATTTGAGACTAAAGGTTTTCGCAAGGTTGCAACAATCGATAGTCGGTACTCGATCAACGGGGTCACTGACTAAGGATTAATTGGCACTCGGGCGACTAATCAGATTTAGTCGTCCATTAGTCGGTTTTGATTTTTTTTAATTATTTTAAATGTATAAATACTTTTTATACATATATTCTTATATATTTGCATAGATCCGTACATTTTCTATACTATCAATATTGAAACAAAAGATGTAATTGACTTTAAATATAACATTAAGCATATTAGAATAAGTTTATTTTAAAAAAGCAAAAAAATAAATAAAATAAAATAAAATCTCTATGTAAAAGTCGGCTGAGTAGTCAGCCCGATTAGTCAGGTTGACTGACTAATGGCCGACTAGGCCTAGTCGAGTCGGCTACCCCACCTCGTGGGTTGACTTTTACAATAGTGGGTTTTCGTATAAGTAGAGCTAAGATTGAATATTTGGAGTACACTTTTCATGGAAGCAATGGTGAAGGAATCGAGGTGAAGATTGGTGAAGACAACAATCAGAAGAGCTATTCTTTAGATACTTGGGCTCTATTTCGCAACATGATAGGGAAATTGATGAAGATGTTATTAATAGAATAAATGCAGGTCCGCTAAAGTGGAAAGGAGTCTTTATTGTTCTCTCTGATAAGAAAATTCTTTTGAAAATCAAATGAAAGTTTTACAAAGCAGGCGTGAGACCTACTATGCTCTATGAATCTGTATGTTGGCCCAGTGTTCGGAAATGCGGTCCATGCGGTTGCATATGCAGCCGCATATGCGTATTCGGTCCCTTGACCGAAACGCATATGTCATATGCGGCAATATGCGGTCAAAATGCATATGTTACATTTTGCATATGCAGCCGCATATGCGTATTCGGTCCCTTGACCAAAACGCATATGTCATATGCGGCAATATGCGGTCAAAATGCATATGTTACATATGCGGCAATATGCGGTAAATCCCGAGATTGACCCAAGATAGATCTGAATGGAGGCGAAGAATCCATGTAGCCGACCCTACTTAATTGTGGGAAAAGGCTTTGTTGTTGTTGTTGTTGTTGTGCAACTCTTATATCATCATTTACGTTGATGCATCTTTTCATTATTCTCGTATATGTTACATTTGGGAAGATAATCTAGGATATTTTTTTCTCATATCCATTTTTTCCCATTGTTCTCAAATGAAATTCATTCTAATTGTTCAAATAAAACATGAAATAATTGAATAACGGTCTGTCACTTTACATGTGTGTGCCTCTAACAAATTTTATATGCAAACACGATCTTCCCCTATATTTTGTGTCAACATATTGTGTCCCTTGGAGATACGTATATGTGTATAATTTTGGGTGTATGATTTGTATACCTATGATTATTCTTTAGCTTTTGTTATCTATAGAATCTATATATGCATTAAAGGTTTTCGTATAGAATTCATGTGTTCCATGTTGAATCCAAATTTGTATATGTATATATATGCATTAAATTCAAAATACACACTAAAAAATAATCAATTTATAGTATCATGCGTATTGATTATATTATCTTATTTGAAATTTTTTATTTTGGATTTTGTTAGATCATCAACTTTTTTATATAATCACATTTTGTTGTTTATTTTATAATATTCTAAATAAAAATATTATAAACCACATAAACCGCATATACTTCCGTATACTCCTCCGCATATCCGCTTACTCTCTTTAGACCGCATGACCGTACGAATACCGCATACCGCATTGCTGAACCTTGTGTTGGCCTGTGAACCATAGACATGTGCAGAGAATGGCAGTAGCAGAAAGGAAAATGCTAATGTGGATGTGTGGACCCACATGTAAGATCGGATTCGGAATGATGCAATCAGAAGGAAAATTTGTGTAGCTCAGATCGAGGATAAGATGTGAGAAAACTGCTTAAGGTGGTTTGGTCATTAGCAGAGGGCAATCGATGCACCACTTAGGAGATGCGAGTTTTGGGATGTTGAGCCAGCTAAGAGAAGGCGAGGAAGGCCCAAGAAGTGTTGGAATGAGACTATACGAAGGGATCTTAGTTTTTTTATCTAAGCCCGAGAATGACCCAAGATAGATCTGAATGGAGGCAAAGATTCCATGTAGCCGACCATGCTTAATGTGGGAAAGGCTTTGTCGATATTTGAGAGGAAGCTCGCATTCAAGTTTCTTATTACAGAGAGTTCCATACAATGACATGCTCTCAAAATTTTCCCATTATATTTATTTAGAGTGGGTTGCAGTTGTGGAGTCTAATTTCAATCGTCCCCTTTTGATTCCAGAAATGACAATGTGTTGAGAAGAGAAATAATGGCTGGCTCGAAACGTCTTATTCAATCAGCTCCTGCCATCCTCAAAATTAGAAAATAAACCTTGTTTATAAAGATGTGTAAAAAGGGCCAGCATCTCGGCATTCCCCGTATGGCCCTAATATTGTGCATACATCCATGAAACCCGATGAAAGGAAAAATTACAAGGAAACATTAATTCTGAAACTTCAGGAAGATTCTGCATATTCAAAGAATGCACTCAAGCCCAAAGGCTTGCAAGAAATTCCAATAACTGTGAAAATGTTTCCAATAAATCAAGACAAAATTCTTCAAGCGATTCATTAAGAGATGAGTTTTTTTTAAAGCAAGGGATAATTGATGTAGTCCAAAAATATCAAATTATAGTTATATCATATTGCAATTTCTTTTTTTGAAGTCAAAAAAGGGAGAAACGAATTATGATATCCTCTCCATATATATTAATAAAAAAGGAGATACTTACAGAAGCCAAGACTCAAGAAAAGTCTTAGTACGGAAAAATATACATTCTCAGCATAAAACCGATCACCAGCAAAAATTTTACCATTTCTAACCAACCAAATGGAATATCATAGCAATCGTGCGCAGAAGATCTTCACGGGGGCAGAGCTTTGCAACATTCATAGTCCTAGAATATCTCAAAGTTATGAACATTCATCCAGGAAAGTCCAGGGTCCCTCCAAATGTAGCGGGTACTATCACATTATGATCAATGGATTCCGATGCCATGTTGCAGAGGGCAAAGATTAGACATGCTAGTAAACAATCTGGAGCGACGGTCCCTAATCAAGATGTGTCTCCTACAAAGTAACCATAAGAAGATGCAAATTCTGCTTTGTAATTTCAACTCTCAAATGATTTTGCAATCACAGATCAAGATAGCATCGAATAAGGATGGTGGTTTGTCAATGGACTTGTAGGCATGTCTTACCGAAAAATCTTTATCCATCCACTTCCAGTGATCTCTATCCCCTGATGGACCGTGAATCTAACTAAGAGAATAAGACACAAACTCCTCCAGACGTTGATCTGAAAATTTTGAACGGAAAGAGGGCACCCATACTTCATCATCCCAACATTCCTTCACCCTAGCATCATGTGAGGAATACAAGGCGAATAGAAGGGGAAATCTAAAGGCAAGTGTACCAACATCCGTTCAATTGTCAGTCCCAAAAGATGCTCCATCTCCCACAGACTACTAGAAAAGATCATGGAACTGGGGCATCGCAGAACGTATGCCCTTCCAAAAAGTTGAAGAATAGGCAAATGGATTGTGAACCAATCTCTCATGTATCTGAACATCATAAATCTTTCGAATAAGTCTGCAACAAAGGTCCTAACCAATACCCCAAATTCTTGCAACCATTTCAGTAGAAACGCCTTATTCATTATTTCAAGGCGAGATATGCCCAAGTCACCAAGCGGTTTGGGAAGAGTAGTAGTTTCCCAATCAACCAAATGAATGCCCCTCTCATTCTGACCAGAGTTGGATTTAAGAAATCTCATCCTAATTGTTTCAATGTGCCGATGAACTCCATTTGACATAAGGCAGGAAGACATGAAAAAAATCGAAATTGTTGAAAGAACAACCTTCAGTAGCTTCAGTTGTAAACCTATTGATAACAAAGTCATCTTCCAACCTACAAGTCTTACCTCCATCTTCTCAATGATGGGGAGCCAATCAAAAATTTTGAGCATGCCATATGTGAGAGGGAGCCCAAAGTAACGAATATGAAGAGTACCACAGTCTGTGCCCAAATCCAAGATGTAAGCATGTGAATCTTCATCCGAAAGCCCAAAAGGGATAGCCGTAGATTTGTTATGATTAAGAATCGATCCAGAGAGTTACTCAAAAACCTCTGGAGTCTGTGCCATGCCCCTAGCCTCTTCCTTATCATCCACAATAAAGAATATAATGCCATTTGCGTAGTGAATTAGTGGCACTGAAATATCCCCCATGGAGTACCCGCTAGTGACCTCATGTTCTGTCACTTGCAGCACCATGCAAGCCAAAACGTCGGTCGTAATGACGAAGAGCAGGGGGCAAGAGGGCGCCTTGTCGTACACCTCGTTGAGGCTGGAAAAAGCCTCCTTTCATGCATCCATTCATAATTATCAAGTAAAATGCAATTGTAATGCACCTTTTTATCCAAGTGATCCAAACATTCGAGAAGCCACAACATGCTAAAGCATATCAAAGGAATCGCCAATCTTGATTTCTTTCTCATTTGTTTGCAATTTCTGTTTCTTGTAAAAAAATCAAAAGTCATAATATTTGGATGTGCCATTTGGTTTGGATATACCTTTTGGATGAAAGATTGCTTCTTTTAATGTGATGATTCCCTATATAAAGCATCCTAGTCAATGTAATAAGACATTAAATGGAAAAAAATGAATTTGGTTTACCCATTAGCTTTATTCTTCATCCCTTTTGAATTTTCTCTCTCCTCAACCTTCCAATCCACTCCTCCTCCATGGTCTTCTTCCCTCCTCGCGTAGCTCAGTGTGTTCCTTTCTATCTCCTTACCTCAACTTCATATATTCTCACCCCTCAAAACTTTTTCCCAATTTTTCAGTCTGCATCAGAATCGGTTCACCGCAGTGTGTTGCAATCTACATGTCAAAGTTTAGCAAGATTTCAGAATTATGCAATTATTATCATTTTTGGTATCCTAATATTTAATAGGGATTAAGAAAATCTTATCAAGCTTTCTCTTTTCTTCTCTTACCCCAAAACCATGGTTGCATCAAGTCACAATGCGATCGCATTATTCACCCTCATCATGTAGAGGCTCATTCATGCGATCAACAGCCTCCTCACCTTATCCACTTGCCTAATCATCTCAAGCAATTATGTTAATAGCTTTGGTTCGTCACATCATCTTACTAGTGGCATCTAAGGAGCAAATGATCGATGTCTTTCTTCTTGTCTATCTATATTAGGGTTCCTTCAGGGGGTCTGACAATCAAGGAGTGTGATGCAAACAGGGAAATTCGTATGGTAGAAAAATCAAGACAAGGAGAAGAAGAGATAGAAACACCCTTGTTGTGTGGGATTTTAGTGAAGCACGGAGATGCGCAGGGGAGAAGGAGTAAGGGGGAGAAATATGGCGACAACTCCAATTTACTTTCAACTTCAACTATCTCTAAACATTGACTCACGGCCCTTTTATATGAGAGGGGTGAGATTAAAAATAAAATAAAATAAGAAACTAATCCCTAATTTGACTCTTAAATTGACTTAATCAAATAACTAATTAGAGATCGCAAATACAATCTCTTTATTTAAATAAAAATCAAAGTTCTAATTGACTCAAATTGGACAAATTATGACGAGCAACTATAGCCTACTTTAATTAGACTCTAATTGGATAGACGAAGAATCCTAACTTAAGAAACCTTGATCTGACAAAATTAAATAAACATTAAACCCTGATTTTGGCCCTAAGTCTTAACCCCACATTGCATCAGCTCTCAGTTGCTTTGAAAAACTCATCTCCTAATGATTTGCTTGATTATTGTATTTCGTGTGTGGATGATTGATCGCACTGCATTTGACCATACAATGGAAGAATAGATGAGGTGCATACGACAGGGCCCATATCGTCGATGCAGTTTTCCTGGAGTTGTTCTCGGATCAGGTGCAGTGTGAAAGATGGAATCCATGCTACTACTAGATTTCATGGAGTTGCCATTTTCTTAAAGAAGATCATGGTGGAAAATTGGCTCAACATCTTGATGGGTTGTTCGGAGAGGCCACGAATGATGAAAATCACAGGACTATGGCGAGGTAAGATGTGAGTAATCTAAATGGCCCCAATGTCCTTATATAAAGGTGTCTATTATATTATTCGGAGTCCTAATAGAAGAAGGTTGTTATCCCCTCTTCTCCTCAGCATTATGTTTGTAATTTGCTGGCAACAAGGGGCATGATTGTAATATTTCCACCCCTTCATTGAGTACTTTTCCCCCTTTGCTCTAATACCAAGATTACCCTTTGATAAAGAGTTTTGGATGGGGCTTCTCTTTGCAAATCTCCCAAATCAGCCACTTTTGGGGAGAAGAAATTGGATGGGAACAAACTTTCACCACTTCTCAAGGTTTCTCTCATCCACTGCAAACGGCTGCAATGATTAATGTTCCAACGACGACTACAAGGTTTAGTCTTAGGGCACCAAAGACGGCACAAATGATGATTGTGGTCTACACATTAGCATTGGTGGCGATCATGTAGCAATAGTGGCGCTTTTTAAAATCTTCCATGCATTTCAAGTCTTTTGTACCATTTTCTCCTTTATATATTATTATCAGTGTTTTCAAATGTGGAATGTATGTGCGTGGAATATGTTTGTCGAGTACCCATGATCCTCAGGGTCGTCACATGCTTACAGCGAGGATGGGTTCTAGGAAGCTCGTTGCAGTTTGCCCTACACTCGGGGTGGCGATTGGTTGCACCATAGGTAGTGGTGCTCAGGAGGAGAATGTGGCGGCAACATGGTTTGCATCTGTCGGAAGCAATGCTGCTTGCAACGACAACGTAGGGCGATCTAACAGTAGGTTTTCTGCCAAAGATGGTGGATAGTCACACATCGACAATGGTGCTTGACTCGTGGGTCACCCATCACCAGTGCTTCAATCTCATGGGTGATGGTTGTTCATGGTTTTCTCCAACAGTAAATCCTCATGTTGCAATGATTGAGGATCCTCAGGAGACAACGACAGAAGACCCCCATATAGTGGCAACGACGGCGGGAGTCATGACGATGTTGCGTAGAGCATCAGTGAGCGAGTACAACATGGTAGTTGGGGGTTTGATCTTCGTCGGAGTGGAACGATGGTGCTAAGTAGTGTGGCTTAAGTTGCATCAAGGCCAGCAACGATGCCGCACTTGGAGGCGAAATACCTCGAGGGTCTATGGGGATGATATAATAGCAATGCGAGGATGGTAATCGACGTTGGCGAAGGTGATGGAGGTAGCGACTTCAGTGTGGAGTCATGAATAAGTTGTCATATGTGTTGTTTTCTTTTTCTTTCAAATATGTGGTGCTCTCTGTACACGAAACCTCCCTTGACCATTGTTGAGGGAGCATCTCCATGGTGGTTGAACGAGTATCTTGTAGATCGGAACACAAAAAGGAAACTAATCCCTAATTTTGCCCTAAATTAGGGATTAATTTAAGGATCATTATTGGTGGGATTACAAAATAATAAAAAAGGGAATTAATCTCTAATTGGAATTCTAAATTGACTCAATCAAATAAGTAATTAGAAATCACATGTGATCTCTTTATTTAAATCAAAATCAAAATTGCAACTAACTTGAATTGGACAAAATTTAACAACTAACCCAAACCATAATTAATTAGACTCAAATTTAACTAATGAAAAATCCTAATTTTGACCCCATTCTCAATTCCGTGTCGCATCAGAGTGGGACAGGAAGTTGATCATTAACTAGTTATAAGAGATAATAGAGGTCTGATATCATATCTTAATACTTGATCAGCTCATACAAGTTTCTTATAGAAATGTCCTCGCCTTGCTGCCAGAAAAACTACTCTAGAGCTCCTTGAAAGAAGAGTGGAAACAACTCATTCACATGAAACACCCCATATTGTGGCCATCCAAATTTGAACTTCCACAGTTGAAATAAACAAATTGCCTTCTAACAAATTATCCATCTCCAGAAACAAATGTTATCTCTGACAAATCCATCTCCAAAATGTCATCTCCTATTTAAAGCAGCTTGCCAGAGCACAAATTAACAGAATATATAAATTAACTCTATTAAGTTCCGATCATATCAGTGCCATTTTATGATAGTTGTGCTCTGATTTGACAGTTATAGTTACTCAACTAGCATGGTTGTATTTCTCTTTTTTCTTTCAGTGTCACACGATCTTTTTGAAAAAAGCCATACACTGCTTGGTTATAGTTTCAAACTCCCCTCACCAGCAGATAACTATCTAGAATATCTCCATGTAAAATATCGAACTACGATGATGCTTCAAAATATATACTGTTGAGATATTTCTACATTCCATGTATCTTTTCAGTTATTTTAATTCTTTATGTCTATCTTATGTAATTTACCCATAGGCCTCTCCCTTATATAAGAGAGCCTGAGGTTCTAAGAATAAACATCTCTTCTTTTTCTCCTACCATGGTATCAGAGCGGCGGTCCTAGATCGGAGCTCTCGTATCTAATACCCTAACCTCACCTCGTGCCCCCACCCGTGCACCGTCGGCCCTATCTCCACGCGTGTCGCCGGCCGCATCTCCCCGTGCCCCCCCCCCGGCGCGGCCCTCTGTGCGCCTCCATACGCACTGTCATGTGTGCCTCCACGCGCACTGTCCTGTCCGCCTCCACGCGCAGCCTAGCGTGTTGCCGCGTCGCCTTGCGCGTTCTCGTGCCTCCACCCTTGGGCGTCGTCCTTCGCGCGCGGCTCCTCCGTGTGCTGCTTCTCCAAGCACCGACGTCGTTCACTTCTTCTCATTAATGGATTTGGGGGCATGTCTACATGTGCACCCAAATTCACGTATGTTTGTGTAGACATTCACCTTTGGTCTATAAACCCTAGTCTTCTACATCCGGCAAGATGTCTGAGAACAAAGTTGATGTACCCGTCACAGGCGCATTCAGAGGTCCAGTGTCTACTGTTAAAATGGACGGGACAAATTATGAGCTATGGGTTATGCAGTTCATGACCTTATGAAATCGAATGGTAAGAAAAAATTCTTACCAAGGAGGAACCGATGGAGAAGACTGGGGTAAACGCCTCATGGGAGGCGGACGACGCATATGCCAAAGTTTGGCTTTCCGAAACATTGATGATTGAGATCGTCAATGATGTGTTACATCAGCCCACTGCTAAGGCAATGTGGCATATCCTCGCAGCAACATATTCTCAAGCGAGGAATGAGACAAAGATCCTCCAACTCCAGCATGACATATTCACTATCAAGCAGAACGGACGTCCTCTGCATTCATTGTATACATCCTTGTGTGGGATGTTTGAGAAGCTTCACAGTTTCATGCCTCTGATGGCAACTCCAGAGCAGCAGAAGACATATAGGAATGCTACCATGGTAGGGGTATTCCTAGCAGCCCTTAACCCTGAATATGATGTCGCTCGCTCTGAGATTCTCGCAGATGCCACTATTCCTCCAATGGAGGAAGCATTCCACAGGCTCAGCAGGATTACTATTCCTTCCAGTGTTTCTAGTCAGACTTCCTCGGCCATGGCAGCCTCCCGGGGAAGAGGAGGTCATTCTACCCTTCGTGGACGCAGACCTCGTGGTAGAGGAGGTCGCACTCATCATCCCTGCACTTTCTATCACCGCCCAGGCCATACCGAGGAGACATTCTATTCCAAGCATGGATTCCCGGCATCAGCCCACATTGCAGAATAGATTGAGACTCCTGCTGCTTCTACTCTGGATCAGAGGTTTGATCACCTCGTAGCCAGACTGATGGATATTATATCTCCTTCCACATCACCATCCTCAGGAGATCATCCAGATGTGGCAGCCTCAGCTTCTGCCAGTACCTCTGCTATTGCCAGCACCTCATGTTCTTATGCTTTTACATCATGTCATGGCTCTGACATTTCAGAGTGGATTATGGACTCTGGTGCAACACATCATCTACGTAGAGACAGACATCGGCTTACGTCATATAGACAGGTTAAGCCAGGACAAACAGTTGTGATAGCTGATGGGATTCATTCCCCGGTCACATGACAGGGAGAGATCACCTTGACGCCTTCGATGCATCTGCAAAACGTGCTACATGCTCCAGATTTCTCTACGAATTTGCTTTCTACTAGTCAGATTACCAAGGATTTGCACTGTCGAGCTATTTTTGACCCATCGTCTCTTGTTTTTCAGGATATTCTTATAGGCAACGTAATTGGGTGTGGCTATGAGAAAGGGTGGTCTCTATCGTATGGTTCGGACTCCATATGCTGGCACATCTTCTCTTTCGTCTGGCTCTGCCTCTCCATTCACTTGGCACCTCTGGTTTGGTCATCTCCCTCTTCAGAAGATGTGCCATATGTTGCCGCAGATTTCACCTAATTCTTCCTTTCAGTGCGAAGCTTGTCAGTTGGGAAAGTATCATCGGTCTGCCTTTCCCAGTCGTCAAAGTCGGAGCAGTAGCTCCCTTTTTGAGTTATTTCATGTTGACATCTGGGGTCCAAGTCGTGTACATGATCACTAGGGACACAGATTCTATCTTGCAGCTGTGGACGATTTTTCACGTTTGTCATGGGTGTTTCTTTTGAAAAATAAATCTGAAGCAAGGGATGTGATCAAAACCTTTATTACTGAAGTGAAAAATATTTTCTCTACCTATGTGAAGTTTGTACGAACTGATAATGTGTTGGAAGTTTGTACTCGTGATATATCTCATTTCCTTTCATCTATAGGGATAGAACAATGGAAACTGTCACAAACTACAAAATAGCGAAGAAGGAAGCAAAGAAGGCTGTAAATGAAGTTAAGTCAAAAGCTTATGAAGTTTTTTATAAAAATCTCGACTCTAAGGAGGGCCAGAAGAATATATTTAGGTTGGCCAAAGCAAGAGAAAGAAATACCAAAGACCTTTCTCAAGTGAGATGCATTAAGGATGAGGAAGGTCACGTGCTTGTTAGACATAGAGACTAAATGGGAGCAGTACTTCCATAAACTTTTCATTGGGGAAGGAAACAGAGAGATCACTTTGGGTGATCTAGCTAGTAGTGAAAGTTACTTGAATCATGCAAGCTATAGACAAATACAAAGAAAGAAAGTAGAGGAGGCTTTGAAGGTTATGAGAATTAGGAAAGGTGTAGGATCGGATGACATCCCTTTAGAAGTATGGAGAGTTTTAGTTGAGCGTGGTTTGACTTGGCTTACGAATCTATTTAATGTTATTTGGTGAAGCAAGAAAATGCTTGAAGATTGGAGGAGGAGTATCGTGGTGCCTCTTTATAAGAATAAAGGAGACATCCAAATTTGTTCAAATTACATAGGTATCAAGATGACGAGTCACACTATGAAAATTTGGGAACGTGTGATCAAAAGAAGGCTGAGGAAAGTTTACAACGTAAAAGAAAATCAATTCGGATTCATGTCAGGTCGCTCAACTATTGAAGCCATCCATTTGCTGAGGAGAACAATGGAGATTTACATAGCTAAAAGGAAGAACCTCCATATGATCTTTATTGATTGGGAGAAGACTTATGATTCTGTCCCACAAGAGATATTGTGGAGAGTTTTGGAAAAGAGACAAGTACATGTCCTAAACATTAACCTCATAAAGGACATGTATGATAGGAATTTATCTTGTTTAAGGATCCTGACTGGGAAGACTGACTATTTTGGCATCAACATTGCTTTACATCAGAGTTTAGCTTTGAGTCCATTTCTTTTTACTTTGATTATGGACGAGTTGACAAGTCACATTCAGGATGAGTTACCTTAGTGCATGTCATTTGCTGATGATATTGTGTTAATTGACGAGACTAGAGATAGGGTAAATGAGAAGCTTGAGGTATGGAGACATGCATTGGAGACTAAAGGACTTCGTATAAGTAGGGCTAAGACGGAATATATGGAGTGCACCTTTGAAGGAAGCAATGGTGAAGGAATTGAGGTGAAAATTGGTGACAATAACATTCGGAAGAGAGATTCTTTTAGATATCTGGGATCTATTTTGCAACGGGATAGGGAAATTGATGGAGATGTTACTAACAGAATAAATGCAGGCTGGCTAAAGTGGTGAGGAGCCTCTGTTGTTCACTGTGATAAGAAAATTCCTTTAAAAATTAAAGGAAAGTTTTACAAAGCAGCCGTGAGACCTGCTATGCTCTATGGATCTGAATGTTGGCCTGTGAACCATAGACATGCGCAGAGAATGGTTGTAGCAGAAATGAAAATGCTAAGGTGGATGTGTGGACACACACGTAAAGATCGGATTCAGAATGATGCAATCAGAAAGAAAGTTGGTGTTGCTCTGATCGAGGATAAGATGTGAGAAAACCGCTTAAGATGGTTTGGTCATTTGCAAAGAAGATCAACGGATGCACCAGTTAGGAGATGTGAGTGTTGGGATGTTGAGCCGGCTAAGAGAGGGCAAAGAGGGCCCAAGAAGTGTTGGAAAGAGACTATACAAAGGGATCTTAGTTTTTTAGATATAAGCCCGAGATTGACCCAAGATAGATCTGAATGGAGGCAGAGAATCCATGTAGCCGACCCTACTTAATTGTGGGAAAAGGCTTTGTTGTTGTTGTTGTAGAGGGATTATTCATCAAACATCTTATCCTTACACCTCTCAGCAAAATGGTGTTGCTGAGAGAAAGCATCGTCATTTTTTGATGTCAACCGGACTCTTCTCATTCAGAATCGTTCACCACGCTCGTTTTGGGGTGATGTCGTTCTCACAGCATGCTATTTGGTGAACCATATGCCGTCATCTGTCTTGGGTGAAAAAAGTCCTTTCTCCATAGCTTTTCCTGAGAAGGAGTTATTCTCACTCACCCCTCGTGTGTTCGGATCGGTCGCTTTTGTTCACCAATTGACTCCTGGCCTTGATAAGATCGCTCCTAAAGCTGTCAAATGTGTGTTTGTTAGATACTCCAGGACTCAGAAGGGAAATCGGTGTTATGATCCTATACGCAGAAAATATAATATCAGTGTTGATGTCACATTTTTTGAGTCTGTGATGTACTTCTCTCCTACAGGTGATAGGTTGTCTTTTCATCGAACACAGAGGACGTCGTCTATATGCCACCTCCTCCCATGCATGTTGTCACACCACCACCAATTACTCCACCACCACCACCATTTCCACCTCCTCCACCCCCTCGTACTACCCAGCCACATGCGCCACCTGTTCCATCCCTACCTAAGTTCTACACTCGTATGTCTACTTCTGCTCATGGTCATCGCCCATCTTCCACGGAGCCCCAGGTTTGTTTTGATAACATAGCGTCTAACGATGGGTCTGAAGATATATGTGTGCAGTAATCATTGCATGAAATTACCACCCAGATGGAGGACGTTCCCTCTGATCTAAATATTCCTATTGCAGTTCGAAAGCAGAAGAGATCTTGTGCTTCCTACCCCCTAGCTTCTCAAGTCTCCTTTCATCGTCTAAAAGAGGATTTTCAGAAATTTACAGTGACTCTATCTGTCGTGGAAATTCCATGGAATTATTAGGGGGCATTGAAGGATAGTCGATGGCGCTTAGTTATGGAAGAGGAGATGGCTGCACTACAGTCACGTGGTACATAGAGTCTAGTGACTGCTCCAGTTGATGCGTCAGTTGTGGGATGCAAATGGGTGTTTACTGTGAAACACCATGCGGATGGCAGTGTAGATCGCTATAAGGCGAGACTTGTGGCACGTGGGTTCACCCAGACATATGGGGTGGACTATCAGGATACTTTCTCTCCAGTGGCTAGGCATTCTACTCTGTGTATTCTTCTGTCAGTTGTTGTGACAAGAGATTGGCCCCTATACCAGCTTGATGTAAAGAATGCCTTCCTCTATGGTGATCTACAGGAGGAGATCTACATGCAGCAACCACTGGGGTTTTCTGCTGAGGGGGAGTGTCAGAAGGTGTGCAGGCTTCACAAGGCTATTTATTGCCTTAAGCAGAGTCCAAGAGCATGGTTCCAGAAGCTCTCGGACGTGATAGAGCAGCAGGGGTTTGTGCGATCGATTGTCGATCACTCCTTGTTTGTACAGAAGACCCATAGAGGTACTATTGTCATTCTTGTGTATGTTGATGATATTATTGTTACAGGAGATGACAAGCAGGGCATTCAGGGTGCCAAGGACTTCCTAGGTCGGCAATTTATGACCAACGATATTGTACATCTACGTTACTTCCTTGGGTTGGAGTTTGCACGGAACCAGAGAGGTCTTGTGATGCGCCAGAGGAAGTATGTTGTAGATCTTCTTTCAGAGACATGCATGGCAGATTGCAGACATGCCACTACTCCTATTGACCCGAGCATGAAGCTATATGATGATACTGAGGAGGTCGACAAGAGGAGGTACAAGAAGCTTGTTGGCAAGTTACGATATGTGACCATCACCAGGCCTGACATATCCTTTGTTGTGAGCAAAGTAAGTCAATTTATGGAGCAGCCTAGACAAGCACATATGGATGCAGTCCATATGATTCTGAGATACCTGAAAACTTCACCTAGTACAGGACTTCTTTTCAGCAGTAGTACATCTCTATCAGTTACAGCATGTGCAGATGCAGATTATACTGGATGTCCAAAGGATAGAAAGTCTACCTCGGGCTTTGCTGTGATTATAGAGAATTCTCTGGTTTCATGGAAGAGCAAGAACCAGACTGTGGTTGCCAGATCTAGTGTTGAGTCAGAATACAGGGCTATGGCACAAGCTACTACGGAGATGATATGGGTTAGATCTGTTCTTACTTACCTAACAAAAGAGGTGTCACTTCCTATGCACCTCCAATGTGACAATCAGACTGCTCTTTTTATTGCCAACAACCTCGTGTTCCATGAGAGAACGAAACACATTGAGGTAGACTGACATTATACGAGAGATATGATTCAGAATGACCTGATTTCTACTTCTCATGTTAGTTCAGGAGAGCAGACAACAGATATCTTTACCAAGGCATTGCTCAGGGGACCATTTCAGAAGTGTTCGTCCAAGTTGAGCATGATTGATATCTATGCTCCATCTTAAGGGGGAGTGTTGAGATATTTTTACATTCCACGTATCTTTTCAATTATTTTATTTCTTTATGTCTATCTTATGTAATTTACCCATAGATATCTCCTTTATATAAGAGAGCCTAGGGTCTCACTAACATGCATTTCACAGTTACTATGAGAACAAAGAATATGGAAACCAGATGGAAAATCCCAGACTAAATGCCTCATCCCATCCGGACAAAAGGGTTCTTTCATCGATTTCTGAGTCTTGGTTACTATTATTGTTCCTGACTTTGCAAGTATGGCCCTCAATCTTTGGAGGGAGAACCACAATAAGATACGTTAGAGATCAAGATCGGTATAGAAAGATTTTGGAAAGAAATGTTAGGCAATGGTAAAGGTAGTCATTTTGTGACCAGGAGGTCAAGATTCAGGCTCTTGTGGAAGCAACCTCCTCTAAAGAAAGGCAACGTAAGATGCATGCAGTATACTTAATAGTAGTTCATTCCTCAAAACCCACATAAAATGTGTTTTGTGAGGCTGGCTCTAATAAAGAAGACCATTCTATTACAAATCACATGGCAAATTATGAAATTCACAGACAACTCAAGAGAATGGTTAGTCGCCCTGAAATTCTAACTAATTTATTCGCAAGTACTCCGCCATTTGAGATATAAAATTTGAGAAGACAAAAGATGATCTCTGGATACTCAAAATTAGAGTTCTTCCATCAGAAATGCTCAAATTGTTGCATTAAGACATACAAGTAAGACAACGACTCACGACACCAAATTGCCCAACTCCCCAGAATAAAGAGCCTCCATAACAACCAAAACCATCAAAAAAAACAACCAAAACCATGTAAGGAATCTACACCAGAATATAACCACTTCTTTTGCAATCACAGAGCCCCCCATACCGCAAAGAGGCATTTTACATCACACCTCTCCAGATTGACCATTTCCAAACACTCCTAAATTTGCAATCACTGATGACTGAAGTATGATAGATCCAACACAAGGCAAATGCCAGACCTCTACAGCAAAAGAACGCCCAAGGACTAAATAGCAAAAGTCTTTTAGGCATACTTCATAAATTACAGAAGACAAGACAAACTTCTGTCTGTACACTTGGTCATGAGCACCCCCCTCCACTAGAGCCTAACATATTTTACTTTAAACAAAGGCTTTTTTCGTCCATGGCAATCAACATGTTCAAAAATGAGTATATCAGTATAGAGTGACAGTGGGACAAGCATGTTTGCCACCAACAAATGAAGTGACAGTCCACGCACTCCAATTTGATATAAAATCGAAATTGTGATTATTAGGTATTATCCTCAACTATGGGGAACTCGGTTTTCAAGCTCATATCAGCGATCCTGCTAACTTAATTATGGACCTATTATCATGTGAGAAGAAACTCATAAATTCATAGTTGACGCCATTTGAAGCAGAGAAATATTGATTATTATTATTAAGGGAAACTAATAGAGATGCATTATGAGAGGCCCAAGGGTTCTCTCATATAGGAGAACTTATTGGGCAAATTACAAAAAGAAGAAAAGAGAAATATAAAATATAAACATAATAGATAGTTGATATCTCAACACTCCCCTTCAAGCTGGAGCGTAGATATCAATAAGACTCAGCTTGGAACAACATCTCTAATAAGGTCCTCTCGCTAGGGCCTTTGAAAGTACATCTGCTATCTGGTCTCCAGAGCTGACATGCGTAGTAGTGATAATACCCTTCTGTATCATGTCACGAGTGTAGTGGCAATCCACCTCTATGTGCTTTTGTCCTCTCATGAAAGGTTGAATTGTTTGCAATGAAGAGAGCAGCTTGATTATCACATTGGAGGTGCATGGAAAGCATGGTTTTAAAAAGCGTCGCCTCGAGGCGCAAATGCATATGCCTCGAGGCGAGGCGGATCAAAATCGCCCCGAGGTGCATGCCTCGGGTCCTTTGGGTGGGGCGTACGCCTTGCCTTGATGTGAGGCACTCGAGGCGTGAGGCGTTCGAGGCGAGGCGGAGGCGTAAGCCTCAAGCATGAGGCTTTTTTTAACCTTTTTGGTTATGTGCTTTGTACATAATCCTATTTTCCGTAAGCATTATATTTTTTTATGTTTGTATTTTTGTTTCCATGTTAAACCTTGCATATTTCTACATATAGTTCCATGCAAAGAGAAGAGATCGCTTGAAACAAGTGAAGCTCCATGATCTTGTATACATCATGTTCAATTATCATACATCTACACATACTAGTTCTATTACACACAGATTGAGTTTGAATTGTAATAAATGTTTTATATTAGTTGCAAGTTTGCAACTTGATATTGTTATTTGGTTGTATAAGTTGTGAATCTTATAATAGTTATCGTATATATGAAGGAGAAAGGTTGAAAATAAACATGTGAGATAAAATAATTATTACATTTTATTGTGAATAGCAAAATAAAAATAATATCGTTAGTAAAAAATTTCGCCAGGGCCGCTGCCCCCACACCCCCGCAGGGGGGAGCGCACCTGCTCCCCCCTAGACCCCCCACAGGCTCGCTGACCGAGCAGCGAGACCCCCGTTTTGTTGGGATATGATATGGCAGGAGGGGATGCATATGCCAGTTCTCCAACAACATCCAGCAAGACAAATGGTTGGGATTCAAGGTATGTTAGTATTTTTTACTTCGAATACTAAAAGTTATGATTTTTATTGTACTTTAGTATTAAGTATAGACTTTAATTCAATACTCATATTGAATTATTGAAGTTGGAACTTGATATTCTATATATTAGTGGCTTAATATTGTTTTTTTTCAACTACATTGCCTCCATCACTTATTTATTGTAACTTTTACTAGTGTTAAACTATTCTTGAATGTGTTTTTAGGAAAATTTAATATTATTATATATTTTTTTCAATGTATTTTGCTTTAATTTTAATTTTAATTTTTTTCCAAAAAATTGAGGCTTACGCCTCGACCGCCTCGAGGCTTACGCCTCACCTCAATTTCAGGAAAAACACCTCGGACCGCCTCGCGCTTTTTTAAACCTTGATGGAAAGAGGCATTTCTATAGTCAGGTCAGTAAGAACGGATCTGACCCACATCATCTATGTATTAGTCTGTGTCATGGCCCTGTATTCCGATTGAGCACTTGATCTGGCAACCACAGCCTGCTTCTTACTCTTCCACGAAACAAGAGAATTCCCTATGAACACAGCAAAGTCAGATGTAGACTTTTTATCGTTTGGACACCCAGCATAATCTGCATCTGTGCATGCTGTAACTGAGACAGATGTGCCTCTGCTGAAAAGAAGTCCAATACCATGTGAAGTCTTCAAGTATCTCAGAATCATATGGACTGCATCCATATGTGCATGTATGGGCTTCTCCATAAACTGACTTACTTTGCTCACGGCAAATGATATGTCGGGCCTGGTAATAGTTAAATATAGTAGCTTGCCAACAAGCTCTCTGTACCTCCTTTTGTCGACTTCCTCAGTATCATCATCATAGAACTTCATGCTCGGGTCAAGCGGAGTAGTGGCAGGTCTGCAATCTGCCATGCATGTTTATGAAAGAAGATCTATAACATACTTTCTCTGGGTCATCACAAGACCCCGTTGGTTCCTGGAAACTAGTCCAAGGAAGTAACGTAAACGTCCAAGGTCCTTGGTCACAAACTGCTGACCTAGGAAGTCCTTAGCACTCTGAATGCCCTGCTCGTCATCCCCTGTAATTATAATGTCATCAACATAAATAAGAATGACTGTAGTAACTCTCTGGGTCTTTTGTACGAGCAAGGAGTGATCAACAGTTGATCTCACAAACCCCTGATGCTCTATCAAGTCCGAGAGCTTTTGGAACCATGCTCTTGGACTATGCTTGAGGCCATAAATAGCCTTGTGTAACCTACAAATCTTCTAGCACTCTCCCTCAGCAGCGAACCCAGGTGGTTGCTGCATGTAGACCTCCTCCTGTAGATCACCAGAGAGGAATGCATTCTTCACATCAAGCTGACAAAGGGGCCAATCTCGTGTCACAATAACTACAAGGAGAATACATAGAGTAGAATGTCTGGCAACTGGAGAGAAAGTATCCTGATAGTCCACCCCATATGTCTGGGTGAACCCTCGTGCCACAAGTCTCGCCTTATAGCGATCCACGCTTCCATCTGCATGGTGTTTCACAGTAAACACCCATTTGCATCCCACAACAGATGTATCAACAGGAGCAGAAACCAGACTCCACGTATCACGTGATTGTAGCGCAGCCATCTCCTCCTCCATGGCTAACCTCCATTGGCTATCTTGAGAGTCTCCTGATACATCTGTGGTATATGTACGGCTGATAGTGCCAAAGTAAATCTCCTGAAATCCTCTGACAACCTGCTCAAAGAAACCTGGACTGCAAGAGGGTAAGAAGCACATGCTCATTTCTGCTTTCGCAGAGCAATCAGCACGTCAAGGTCATCTGCCAAGTCCAAGGCCTGTAAATTTCCCTCTCGAGAGGGCACCTGCTCATCCTATTTAGAATCCTATTGCACAATCAACTCAGTAGTGCCATCAGTAGAAACAATATGCTCATTACATACCTGAGGCGTGTTGGATGATGGGCAAGGCCTATGAGCATTGCAGACAGAGCGGGACCTACGAGGAAAAAAACGAGGCAAAAACTGAACCAAAGGAGGAGGTGGAGGAGGTGGTGGAGGTGGTGAAGGTGAAGGACCAACTGTAGGAGGTGGTGGCATGTATATCTCATCATCATAGTCAGATGGAGCAAGTCTGTCACCTGTAGGAAAAAAATACATGACAGACTCAAAGAAAGTAACATCAGCACTAACAAAATATTTCTGCCTTAGTGGATGAAAGCAGCGATACCCCTTTTGGGTACGAGAGTAGCTGACAAACACGCATTTGACAGCTCTAGGAGAGAGCTTGTCACGCCCTGAAGAGACATCATGAACGAAGGCAACAGATCCAAACACATGAGGTGTAAGAGAGAAAAGATCCTTTTCAGGAAACGCAATCGAGAAAGGAATCTTTTCTCCTAACACGGACGAGGGCATACGGTTGATCAAATAGCAAGTAGTAAGGACAGCATCACCCCAGTAAGCATAAGGAGCACGACTCTGTATCAACAATGTTCTGGTCACATCAAGTAAGTGACGGTGTTTGCTCTCGGCAACACCGTTCTGCTGGGAAGTATAAGCACATGAGGTATGTTGAACAATGCCATGGGATCTAAGAAACTCAAAAAGTTGTAAGGTACAAAATTCAAAAGCATTATCAGAACGGATATACTTGATATTGGCAGAAAAAATACTCTTTATTTCATTAATAAAATACTTGATAACGGATCCAGCCTCAGACTTATTCTTCAATAAGAAGACACTGGAAAGTTTAGAAAAATCATCGACAGTGCCAAGATAAAAACGGTGTCCTTGGTGATCAGGAACACGACTAGGACCTTAAATGTCTAAATGAAGGAGCTCAAATAGCTGAGAACTGCTCCGACTCTAACGGGATGGAAAAGAGGAACGGTGATGCTTCTCAAGTTGACATGCCTCACACTGAAAGGGGGATCTTGTAGAAATTTGAGGGAGAACATGACATAGCTTCTGCAGAGGAAGATGTCCAAACCTAAGGTGCTACATATAAGGAGAGACAGGTCCAGTAGATATACCAGAAATACTAGCATGAAGAGGTTGGACCAGTCTGTAGAGTCCCCGCTGCTCACGGCCACACCCAATCACCATGCCCGTGAGTATGTCCTGAAATACAAGAGACGAAGGATCAAAGATGGCACGACAATGCAGATCCTTAGTGATCTAACTAATAGAAAGTAAATTCATATGAAAGGCAGGAGCATATAAAACATTCTTCAGGCGCATGGATGGTGTCAAATGCACCTTCCCCTGTTTGTAACGGGTAAGTGGTCGCCAATAGCAATGACAACTCATCTTCCAGGTGGTATATCCCTGTAGGATCTCAACTGCATTCTGTCTCCACACAAGTGGTGAGAAGCACCAGAATCCATAATCCATTCTGTCATGTCTGCATTCGTACTACCAGTAAAGGCATAGGTGATACCTGAGGAGCTCGAAGAGGTTCTGGCTGCTGCAGCAGTATCTGAAGTGGTGGTGTTAATAGTAGGAGTCATGATCTCTCGAATACGAGAGACAGTATCATCCAGGCGAGGATCGGCCTAGGAGATGAAGTCTCCGAAGACACAATATGCTATGTTGCTCGAACAGAAACAGGATATCCATGCTTCTGATACCATGTATCCTTGTATATCCAGGCTTGCGGCAGTAGGTGCAGGGACCACGTTGGCGTCCACCACCTCTTCCTCGAGATGTGTGTCCTGTGGACTGGATTGCCCCACCTCGACCACGAGAAGAGGCCATCGCTGGAGAGTGCGAAGACGTGGTTGTCGAAGGGATGATGATCCGGCTGAGACGGCTATAGGCCTCCTCTATAGGGGGAATGGTAGCTCCGGTAAGGAGATGAGTGCGTGCAGCATCATACTCTGTATCAAGTCCAGCCATGAATACTCCAACCATCGTGGAGTTTCTATACGTCTTCTGTTGCTCAGTAGACGTCATAATGGGCATGTAGCTATGAAGTTTTTCAAACATGCCACGTAGCGAAGAGTAGTAAACATGCAAGGGGCGTCCATTATGTTTGGTATTGTAGATATCAAATTGTAGTTGAAGGATCATGGCCTCATTCTTCGCTTGTGCATAGGTGGATGCCTAAGTGTCCCACATTGCCTTGGCAGTGGGCTGAGTTAGAATATCATTAGTTATTTCTGTAGTAAGAATCCCACAAAGCCAAACACGCACGTACGCATCATCTTGCTTCCAAGAAGCATTTGCCCCAGTCTTATCCATTCGCTCTGGATCTGTCAGGATGTGCTCCTTGTTGTTGCACTGCATGAGGGTGAGAAACTGCATGGACCACAAGTCATAGTTGGTCCCATCCATCTTAACGATGGCATCCGAGCCCTTGAAGGTTCCGGACGAGAAGATGTCACCCTTGTTGTCTGATATGATGATAAAATAGCCAAATAACGGAATTCAACCGGGGAGTAGACCAATATAAACGAGCCTACAGAATCATACGAAGGATTGATTGTGCGTATAAACTCATACAACCATCCTTATTAATCCTCGTCGCTCGCTAGGGCCAGAAAACGTGATTTAGAGGTCCAAAATCGCGCTCTCTGGTGGAAAATCAGATCGCAGGGGCCTCGGAGCGTGGGCGCGGGGGGCCTGGTGCAGGGGCGGAGTCGCGGGGGCCGGAGGGGGTCTGGGCGCAGGGGCCATAGGGGGCCTAGGCGCATGCTGGGGGCGCAGGGGGGCAGGAGTCGTGGAGGGGTGCAAGGGCGCGTGCGGGGGGCGCAGGGGGCCGGGGGCGCAGAACGCGGAGGTGCGCGCGGGTGTCGGGGGCGCACGTGGGGCAGGGAGCGCAAGGGCACGCGCGGGGGAGGGGGGCACAAGGGACCGAGGGCGCTAGGGGACGCGCGAGCGACGGTGCATGGCGTGCGTGGGGCTGGGGGAGGCGATTAGGGTAGGGTTAGGGTTAGAGTTGGATACGACAACTCTGGTCTAGGACCGTCGCTCCGATACTATGTTAAGGGAAACTATTAGAGATGCATTATGAGAGGCCCAAGGGTTCTCTTATATAGGAGAAGAACCTATTGGGCGAATAACAAAAAGAAGAAAAGAGAGATATAAAATATAAAGATAATGCTAAAGATAGTTAATATCTCAACAACTATGAATCAATTACTTTACCTTGATTGCTCTTTCTTTGGCAATTGTAAATTAATTGCTCTTCACAATGAGCGTCAAAAAAAAATTGCTCTTCACAAGTCCTTAGTGTACAAAACATGGAAGTAAATATACTAAAATAGATAGGAGTAAAGAACATGAAATTCATCTAAATCTTGGCTTGTTAAATGACTGCTTTGTTACTTCTACCTTCTTCATTTTCCACGAAAATTTCAAGCAGTATTTCCAAGTTGCTGCTCACAGCTTAAGCTACTTAAATGCATAGGACAGTATGCCAAAAACCGATTTTTTGTGATGGCTACACTGTTGCAATATTCGGTAGAAAGAAGGGGGTGATTGAATAGAATATTGATATTCTGTTAATATTTGGTCCAACCGAATATTCCCGACTATTCAAGTATTCTGCCCAATGTTTGGCCAATTATTGCAACAAGGAATGCAAATGGATACGGATATATCCGTGTCCGATCTGCAACCCTATATGTTTATAGAGCTTTCGACATATGTATCCGCATCCGTTTTAAAATGGATATGGATATGGATATCACTTTGATATCGCAGACATATACCAGTATCCGTTTATCTATTTTCGTATATAAATATATTTGTAGATTCATTTTTAACCATATATAAGATAATTCTATAACTTCTTCACCACATTTGGTATAATGTTTATGATATAAGAACATTTAGTATATTTATATAATGTGTTTACTATCGAACTCCTTTATTTTTAAACCAATCTATAGAGTATTTCTAATATTAGTATATTACGCGTATGCAATCAATATCTATTTTACATTCGTATCCATTTTTTAAGGATACGGTAACGTAATTTTAATATTCGTCAATATATGTATCCACATCTGTATCGTATTTAAAAATGGATAAGGATATGGTAACATCTATATCTGTATTTGTATCCGTTTGTTTGCATCCTTTTTTATTTTTTTAACGGTTCATATTTATTCAGGTATCACCACAAATGTTAAAGTTATATATGTGTAGCTTGTTAATTGGTACTTTATCTTGAATTCTTACTTACTGATGACAATATAGTGTACAAATATATAAGAATATATATTAGACATGATTTTTCGGGGTTTTTATCATGTATGCCCTTCTTAACTTCTGCATTATCAATTATGCCCCTCCCTTTTTGTAATATCACTTGTGCCCTTGATTTCTTACAAAATCACAGCTCTACCCTTTTTGTAAATAACAATTATGCCCCTAACAAAATTGTGAATTTTGTAAGAAGTCAAGAGCACAACCGATATTACAAAAAAGGAGGGGCATAACTGATATTGTAGAAGTTAAGGGCATAAGTGATAAAAACCTTAATTTTATATTTAAAATAATCAAAAAATATGTAGCCAAATAATTCTGAATACTCTCCTGAATACCAAATATTCTTTATTAAGTGACCACACATTAGTTCCTTTCATTACTTGCACACAAGCTTATTACACATATATGTCTAAAGAGAAATGGAGATTCTATTAATATAAGACCGAGAGGATAGATGCCTTGACGTGTCCTTACAAACTACTCAAAGACTCAAAGTGCATGTCACCGACAAGCACAGAGTTAAAGGAAAGACCGTCGCACAAAGCTCCTGCTCACAGAAAAGTTCGTAAAATCAAGAGCTCGCATTCATTTCAATAAATATATTAAATAGAACACCGCCCTTTTTAAAGAACCTTCGCTCAGTTGGTTGCAAGTTTCCAAGAAAAGACTTGCTGCAGAATTGAAATTAGATGTGTTTTTATGGAAAGAAGGGTGAACACCATGCTTGATGTACACTCATGGAAATCAAATGTTTGGAGCGAGCACTGTGAATTCAGTTCATTGTCGGAGTTTGTAAAGATTTAATCTAAACTTCGGTTTTCAAAAAGATCTGAACAAAGAAACCTTACAAAATGATTTTTAGAGACAACTTTTGGGGTTTGTCAAAAAACCTCTCTTCTTTTTTATGTGATTCATTTAGAAGTGTTATTCCAATGATAGGCTCCTAAACATGGCAAGGACCTGATTACAACATCTATAAAACAACCAAAAATTAGCTCTACACCAACAACCACACTGCTGACATACCTTTCCTTCAGTGGTTTCTAATTCCTCTTCTCTCTGGTATCTATCATAAGAATCAATATCATCAACAAATAAACTTGAATCTGACAAGAAAAGCTCGCGTCCACTGTCAAGACCAAAAGAATAAAAAATGTGTCACTTAGCTGCCAAAGTTCGATGATAATATTGGAAGAGAATAAGTAAAAAAAATTGCCTCATGCGGTCATTCTTGGCCCTCTCTGCCCTCAATGCCGCAAGACTAGCTTCTCTTTCTTCCAACTTTTTCCGCCTCCATTGCATAAATAACTCCGGAGTCATAGGAGTGTGTCCAGTTAATTTCGCACGCTGACGAAGAAATTAAGAAGTGTATAAGCCACCGCCTCAGGAAAGTATTATATAATATATAAAAAGAGATGCACGCCAAGCAAGGCAATATAGACTAAAAGTAAATTCACGACTTCTAAACAGACTAAAAATAAGATATACCCTTGGAAAAAGATAGCCACCATTGCCAAAATCCACAAAGAGAGAGAGAGAGATCTATCTATTAGGATTTCTACATCGAACTTACGCACTCTACCTGATTTTCAATCTCTTCCTCAACAGTTATCTTCTCTGTCTCTTCCTCCAAGAGAGCCTTCATTTGCGACTTCAATACATATCCTGGTGGAAGAGCGTGCCTGTAATGACAATCTTTGCCACCATTTGGGCAGTCCCAAAACCAACCATATTGTTTCTTCTCCACAGCTTCTAGAAAGAATTTACAAACCTGCGACAGGTAAACAAGATATAGAATATTACCAAAAAAACCATAAATAACTCGATTTTAAAAAGAGTAGTTACAAAATAAATCACTTCCAAAAACTATGCTGGTTCGACTCTATATAAACAACAAAAAAATTGAATATTTATTTATAGGCACAATAATACGGGGCATAATCAAATGTAACTTTTATTTAAACAGTACTTATTGGTTGGAACAGTGACTTGAGGAGTTTGTAGAGTTGTGTGCTATACTTGGGGCTATACGTGGGTCATGTCTGTATTGCTGCATAGGATCTCGGATGGCTTCGTGATGTTAATTCCCATGGTTTATGGCTCCATTGGCACCCAGATACATTGTGGGATGAGCTCAGATTGTACGAGCTCGATTTCGAAATCCATCTCGGATTGTTGGGGGTGACTTCAACGTTACTCTAGTTGCAGCAATCCATCTACGTGACAGGGGGGATGGACTCTGGCTCACCCTCTTTTGCTGCATTTGTTGCTGATTTGGAGATGGAGGTCTTAAATGCTATAAATCTGAAGTATACCTGGAGGAGCAACACTTCTAGATACCGTCGGGACCATTTTCTTAGATTACTTAGCCTCTCGGAGAATTTCCCTCTGCAGAGGGAAAAGAATGAATTGCACTAATGAGAGGCCTTCGGGTTCTCTTATATAGGAGAGGATCTTGTTGGACAAATTACAGGACGAAAACAAAATAAATAGAAAATAAGAAAAACAATACTAAAGATAACAAATATCTCAAACTCCCCCTCAAGTTGGAGCGTAGATATCGATCAGACTCAGCTTGGAACAACATCTCTAATAAGGCCCTCTGGCTAGGACCTTAGTAAGAACATATGTTGTATGGTCTCCAGAGCTGGCATGCGTAGTGGCAATAAGACCATTCTGTATCATGTCACGAGTGTAATGACAGTCCTCTCATGAAAAGCTGCATTGTTGGCAATACAAAGAGCAGCCTGATTGTCACATTGGAGGTAATGAGAAGAAGCGCATCTAAAGCCAGGTCAGTAAAAACAGATCTGACCCACATCATCTGTGTGCTAGCATGCGCCATGGCCTTGTATTCTGACTCAACACTCGATCTGATAACTACAGTCTGCTTCTTGCTCTTCCATAAAACTAGGGAATTCCCTATGAACACAGCAAAGCCTGATATAGACTTCCTATCCTTTGGACACCCAGCATAATCTGCATCTGCACATGCTGTAACTGAAAGAGATGTGCCTCTACTAAAAAGAAGTTTCGTAGCAGGTGAAGTCTTCAGATATCTCAGAATCATATGAACTACATCCATATGTGCATGTATGGGTTGCTCCAACTCACTTTGCTCACGGCAAAGGATATGTTGGGCTTGGTAATAGTCACATATAGTAGCTTGCCAACAAGCTCCCTGTACCTTCTCTTATCGACCTCCTTAGTGTCATCATCATAGAGCTTCATGCTCGGGTCAATAGGAGTAGTGGCAGGTCTGCAATCTGCCATGTCTATCTCTGAAAGAAGATATGTCATGTACTTCCTCTGGGTCATCACAAGACCTTACTGGTTCCTGGAAAACTCCGGTCCAAGGAAGTAACGTAGATGCCGAAGGTCATTGGTCACAAATTGTTGGCCTAGGAAGTCATCGGCATCCTAAATGCCCTACTCATCATCTCATGTAACAATAATGTCATCAACATAAACAAGAATGACAACAGTACCTCGCTAGGTCCTCCGCACAAACAAAGAGTGATCGGTCGTCAATCGCACAAACCCTTGCTGCTCTATCAAGTCCGACAGCTTCTAGAACCATGCTCTTGGACTCTGGTTAAGGCCATAGATAGCCTTGCATAGCCTACAAACCGTCTAACACTCCCTCTCAACAGCAAACCCAGGTGGCTGCTACATGTAGACCTCATCCTATAGATCACCGTAGAGGAAGGCATTCTTCACATCAAGCTGGTAAAGGGGTCAATCTCGTGTCACAGCAACAGAAAATAGAATACGCTGAGTAGATTGTCTGGCAACTAGAGAAAAAATATCCTGATAGTCCACCCCATATGTCTGGGTGAACCCACGTGCCACAAGTCTCGCCTTATAGAGATCCACACTATCATCCGCACGATGTTTCACAGTGAATACCCATTTGCATCTCACAACGGATGCGTCAACTGGAGCAGAAACAAGACTCCACGTACCACGTGACTGTAGCGCAGACATCTCCTCCTCTATGGCTAAGCTCCACTGACTGTCATGAATAGCATCATGGTATGTCCGAGGTATCTCCACGACAGATAGTGCCAAGGTAAACCTCCCAAAATCCTCTGACAGCCTGCTCAAAGAAACATGGGTTGCAAGAGGATAAATAGCACACTATCATTTCGGCTTGCGCAGAGCAATCGATACATCAATAATCTTCTACCAAGTCTATGACCTGTGAGTTCCCCTCTTGAGAGGGCACATGTTCATCCTGTATGGAATCCTGTTGCACAAACAACTCAATAGTGCCATTAGTAGAAACAATGTACTCATTACATACCTGAGGCGTGATGGATGATGGGTAAGACTTCTGATCAGGGGGAACAAAGAGAGACCTGCGAGTAAAAACACATGGCAAAAACTGAGTCACAGTAAAAGGTGAAGCCACAAGAGCAAGTGGTAGTGGTGGTGATGGGGTGGTGGGGGTGGTGATGGGGTGGTTGTGGTGATGGTGGTGGTGTGACAGTAGGAGGCAGAGGCATGTAAATCTCATCGTCGGAGTTAGATGGGACCAGTCTGTCACATGTAGGAGAAAAATACATGACCGACTCAAAGAAAGTGATGTCAACACTAACAAAGTACTTCTGCTTGAGCGGACCAAAGCAGCAGTACCCTTATTGGGTATGAGAGTAGCCAACAAGAACACATTGACAGATCTGAGAGAGAGCTTGTCACGACTAGGAGAGACATCATGAACAAATGCAACATAACGAAATGCACGAGGTGTAAAGGAGAAAAGATCCTTCTCGAGAAAAGCAATCGAGAAAAGAATCTTCTCTTCCAACACAGACGAGGGCATACGCTTCACAAGATAGCATGCAGCGAGGATAGCATCTCCCCAGTAAGCATGAGGAGCACGACTCTATATCAGCAAGGTTCTGGTCACATCAAGTAAATGACGGTGTTAACGCTCAGCAACATCGTTCCGTTGGGAAGTATAAGCACATGAGGTCTGATGAACAATGCCCTAGGATCTAAGGAACTCAGAAAGCTGTAAAGTGCAGAACTCTAAAGCATTATCAGAACGAAGATATTTGACCTTTGCAAAAAAAGCATTCCTTATCTCATTAATAAAACATTTGATCACAGATCTAGCCTCAGACTCACTCTTCAATAAAAAGACCCAAGAAAGTTTAGAAAAATCATCGACGGCAACTAGATAAAAAGATGTCCCTGATGATCAGGAACATGACTCAGACCCAAATGTCTAAATGTACGAGCTCAAATAGCAGAGAACTGCTCCGACTCTGACAAGATGGAAAAGAGGAACAGTGATGCTTCCCAAGCTGTCATGTCTCACACTGCAATGAGGATCTCGTAGAGATCTGAGGGAGAACATGACACAACTTTTGCATAGGAAGGTGTCCAAATCTGAAGGTGTCGCAGATATGATGAGATTGGTCCGGTAGGTATAGTAGAAACACCAGCATGATGAGGTTCGACCAGTCTGTGAAGCCCTTGCTGCTCACGGTCGCATCCAATCAACCAGCCCGTGAGTATGTCCTGAAACACAAGAGACGAAGGGTCAAAATGGCAAGATAATACAGATCTTAGTAAGCTGACTAATGGAAAGTAAATTCATCCGAAAGTCGAGCATATAAAATATTCTGAAGGTGCATGGACAGCATAAAATGCACATTCCCCTGCCCTGTAACGGGTAATTAGCAATGACAAGCCATCTGCCATGTGGTATGGTCATGTAGGACCTCAGTTGCGCTCTGTCTCTACACAGGTAGTGTGAAGCACCAGAGTCCATAATCCACTATGTCATGCCTGCACCAGTGTTACCAATAAATGGATAGATGATACCTGAGGATCTCGAAGAGGCTCTGGCTGCAGTTGTGGTATCCGTAGTGGTGGTGCCAAAAATAGGAGTCATGGTCTCTCGAATACGAAAGATAATATCATCCGAGCGAGGATCGGCCTGGGAAGCTGTAGTCTATGAAGGCGCAATCTGTTCTACTAGACGACCAGAAGCAGGATATCCATGCTTCAGGTAGCATGTATCCTCTGCATGTCCTGGCCTACGACAATAAGTGCAAGGACTACGCTGGCGTCCACCGCCTCTACCACGAGGGGCGTATCCTATGGACTGGACCGTCCCTCCTCAGCCACGAGAAGCGGCCACCGTTGAGGGCGGAGAAATGGTTGTAGAAGGCATGATAATCCGGTTGAGATGTAGGCCCCCTCTATGGGAGGTATGGTAGCTCCGGTAAGAAGCTGAGTACGTGCAGTATCATACTCTATATCAAATCCAGCCATAAACACTCCAACCATCGCGGAGTTCCTATACATTTTCTGTTGCTTAGTAGATGTTGTAATAGGTATGTAGCTATGAAGTTTCTCGAACATGCCACAGAGCAAAGAGTAGTACACATGCAGAGGACGCCAATTCTGTTTGGCATTGTAGATATCGAATTGTAGCTGAAGGATCTTAGCCTCATTCTTCGTTTGAGCATATGTGGATGCCAAAGTATCACGCATCGCCTTGACGGTGGGCTAATTCAGAATATCATTGGTATCGTTGTGGAGAGGGTACCACACAGCCAAACACGCGCATACGTGTCATCTTGCTTGCAAGAAGCATTTGCCCCAGTCTTATCCGTTGGCTCTGGATCTGTCAAGATGTGCTTCTTGTTGTTAGACTGCATGAGGGTAAGGAACTACATAGACCACAAATCAAAGTTGGTCTCATCTATCTTAATGATAGGAACAGGGCCCATGAAGGCTCCAGATGAAAAAATACCACCCTTGTTTTCTGACATGACGGAAGAACGGCAGACCAACGGAACTTAACTGAGGTGTATATCGAAATGAACAAGTCTAGACCATCATACGGAGGATTGGATCTATGTGTAGACTCATACAACCATCCTCGTCAAACTCCGTTGCTCTCTAGGGTCGGCAAAAATGATTTATAGGTCTAGAATCACGTTCACCGGTCAAAATCAAACCAAATCGAACCTCAAATCAAGTCGTAGGAGTGCGCGAGGGCACGGGAGGTCCGGTGGCGGCCCGAGACGGCCGAAGGTGGTCCTGGACGATTTGGGGACCAGCAACCAATGTCCTAGGGGCCAGGGATAGCCGGTTGGCAGTGCTGGGCTGGGAAATGGTAGCCTAGGTTGGGGCCGGCGGCGGCCTGGAGGAGAGGAGGCGGGTGGGTTAGGGTTAGGGTGGGATATGGGAACACCGGTCTAGGACCGTCGCTCCGATACTACGTAGAGGGAATAGAATGAATAGCACTAATGAGAGGCCCTTGAGTTCTCTTATATAAGAGAGGAACCTATTGGGAAGATTACATGACACAAAATAAATAGAAAATAAGAAAAACAATACTAAAGATAACAAATACCTCAACACTCTCAAGGGTTTATGATGGTCTTGCCAAAGTCACACTCTGACTATAAGCCGATATATCAGGATTCGGGTGACGACCAGCGTCCATGAATTTCCAGTTCGAACGCTCTTGGACGCAGGACGTGGTCTTTCGAGAGGTTGTTCCGAGATGCTTGTAGGAGGCAGAGGTTACAGGAACGACATCAAAGATAATGGCAGAGAAGCTTCGAGTATTTGCAGCATGCCTATATAGTTCGAGAGGGAATCTCATGAGCTCCAAGGGCAGCGAAGAAATTTGGCACAGACGGAGGTTGTCCGGTTTGATCAGCTTGAGGATTCCAAGGAGTTGCTTGAGGAGGAAAAGTTTGCAAAATGCAAACATACCAGTATTCTATTAGAGGAGGATAAGAAAAGAGAGATCGAATGGAGGTAGCACTCGAGGCAGAAGTGACTGAAAGAGAGAGATGTGAACACTAGATGCGTTCATGCAGTGGCTTGCAGACGAAGAATGTGCAGATTGATTCATTCAATTGAGTAGGATGCAGAGGAGTTAGTGGGGGATCGTGCCACTGGTGGCATGGTGAGTTCAGCATTACATTGAACTCAACAAGCTTGTACCTAATAGTGGTGTTAGATGGGTGAGAAGAGATATCCCACGATTGTCTGACTTGCAATTTGAGGAGTTGAGAAGATATTTCTTGCTTTCGGAGGTCAAGTAGGCAACTTTTGATCTGAATAGAGATGATTCCTCGAGTCTGGATAGTTTCCCAGTATTCTTCTTCATGGGGGTGAAAAAAGATGGTGGAAGGAAAGAAAAAAAGAGGGAGGAGGGAATATAGGGAGATCACATGAGTGGAAGATGGAAAATAGGAGTGGTAGTTATGACAGAGACGGAAAGAAAGAAAGAAAGAGATGGACAGAGAGATATTTTCTTTCAAAGATTAAAATGTTTCTTATTGTGACATTCCTTGACCAAAGGCCCTATTTATAGATGGACCATACTTTATGCTTGTTGGGAAAATTAAAAGAAGATGATTATTCCTGGGAACCTTAGGCTCTCTTATATAGAAGAGAGACCTATGGGTAAATTACATAAGATGGACATAACAAAAAGAACAATAAGGAAACAGTACACAAATAGAAAATATCTCTACACTCCCCCCTCAAGATGGAGCATAGATGCCAATCATGCTAAGCTTGGATGAGCACTTCTTGAACGATACTCTGAGCAACGCCTTGGTGAAGATATCGACAGTTTGATCTCTTGAACTAACATAAGAGGTGGAATCAATCCCTTCTGGATCATGTCTCTCGTATAATGATACTCCACTTCAATGTGCTTTGTTCTTTCATGAAATGCAAGATTGTTTGCAATAAATAGGGCAGCTTGGTTATCACATTGTAACTGTATAGGAAGAGGTGCATCTATATGCAAATCTGCTAGCACTGCTCGAACCCACATCATTTCTGTGCTTGCCTGCGACATAGCCCTATATTCGGATTCAGCACTTGATCTAGCAATAACACTTTGTTTCTCACGCTTCCAGTAAACAAGAGAGCTGCCAACGAACATAGCGAAGCCTGAGGTAGACTTCCTGTCTTTAGGACACCCTGCATAGTCTGCATCAGCACAAACAGAAAGAGTTGCTCCTTTACTGAATAGCAGTCCTGTACTTGGAGAAGACTTTTGGTACCTTACTATCATATATATAGCGTCCATATGTACATGTCGAGGTTGCTCCATGAACTGACTCACTGCAAAAGAGATACCAAGTCTAGTGATAGTAACATACAAAAATATTCCCACCAGCTCTCTATATCTCCTCTTGTCAACCTCATATGTATCATCCTCATATAATCTCATGCTCGGATCCATAGGAGTGGTAGATGGTCAATATCCAGTCATGCTTGTCTCAACAAGTATGTCTGTAACATACTTCCTTTGGGTCATCACAAGACCCTGTGCATTCCTTGCAAACTTTAACCCTAAGAACTACCTTAGGGTGCCAAGATCTTTGGTGACAAACTGATGACCTAGTAATTCCTTTGCCTTCTTTATCATCGGCATGTCATCTCTTGTAACAAGTACATCAACATACACCATGATAATAATTGTGCCTTTGCACAAATAATGAATGATCTGCATTCGACCTCTTAAACACATGCTTTTCAATCAGATCTGAGAGCTTCTCAAACCATGCCCTAGGACTATGTTTAAGGCTATGTATTGCCTTATGAAGTCTATAAACCTGCTGACACTCCCCCTCAGCAGCAAACCCTGAAGGCTGCTGCATGTAGGCTTCCTCCTAGAGATCATCCTATAGAAAAGCATTTTTAACATTTAGCTGGAATAAAGGCCAATCACATACCACAGCAACCATAAAAGAATGACATTTATTGTAGAGTGGCGATCAACGGGAGAGAAAGTGTCCAAGTAATCCACTCCATAAGTTTGTGTAAATCCCCGTGCCACCAATCTCGCCTTGTAACGATCAAGACTCCCATCTGCATGGTGTTTAACAGTGAACACCCATTTATAACTAACATCAGATGCTCTAAGCTCCAGGTACCTCGTGAGAGTAGAGCGGCCATCTCTTCCATGGCTAGATGCCAGCAACTATCTTTCAAGGCTTGCTGATAATTCTGTGATATCTCCACGGAGGATAAAGCATCAACAAACTGTCGAAATTCCCATGTAAGGTGATCAAATGTAACCTGGAAAGCAAGCGGATATGAGGCACAAGTACGCTTCTGCTTGCGAAGTGCAATAGGGACATCCAGATCATTGGGGATTTCCTCAATCCATATATCAATTTCCTGCATAGTTTCCTGCCCAGATACACTTCCAAACCCATCGTTAGAAATAATATTTTCAGAACATACCTTGGTCATGTTGGATGACAGACGTTGTTCGCAAGAGGAAGAGCGTGTATAGTAACGTGGAAAGGGTGGAGTGACAACAACAGGAGATGGGAGAAGTGGTGGAGGTGGTAATGATGGTAGATGTAGCGGAGAAGTAGGAGGAGTTGGTTGAGGTGTGATAAGATGTAATGAAGGTGGTGTAATAACAAGCGTGGGTGGGGTGGATGCATATAAATTTCATCATCTAGATCAGATGAAGACAACCAGTCACCTGTAGGAGAAAAATACATTACTGACTCAGAATGTAACATCTGCGCTAATATAATATTTCCTATGAAGTGGATCATTGTGTCCGAGAATACCCAACGAAAACACACTTGACAGCTCTAGGAGAGAGCTTGTCGAATCCCGGAGTCAACTGATGAACAAACGTCACTGGACCAAAGACATGTGGAGTAAGAGAATAACTCCTTATCTGGAAACTTCGTGGAGAAAGGAATTTTCTCACCCAGAACAAATGAAGGCAAATGATTCACACAATAGCATGCCGTAAAAACAGCATCACCCCAGAATGAATGTGGAGCGTGGCTCTAAATAACAAGCGTATGAGTGACATCAAGAAGATGACGATGCTTTCTCTCAGCAACGCCATTCTGCTGAGAGGTGTTGGCACAAGATGTCTAATGAATGATACCATGAGAAACAAAGAATTGTGAAAGTGCACGAGTACAAAATTCCAATGCATTATTAGTCCTCACAATTTTGGCAGAAGAAGAAAAATACTCTGCACTTCATTGATAAATTCTGTAATGATATTGCCATCTACAGTTTTATTTTTCAACAAGAATACCAATGACATACACGAGAAATCATCAACTGCAACTAAATAAAACATATATCCCTGGTGATCAGGCACACGACTCGGACTAAAATGTCTATATGGAACAACTCAAAAGGAGAGCTACTGCTCCGACTCTGACTACTGGAAAACACAGAACGATGGTGCTTTCCCAACTGACACACCTCGCATTCAAAGGAGCGAGGTGAAATCTGAGGAAGGACGTGGCATAGCTTTTGAAGGGGAAGATGTCCGAAGCGCATGTACCACACGAAAAGGGGAAACGGATCATGTGGAATGAGAAGATAGGTCAGCACATGGAGTTCGGACAAGGAGGTAGAGACCTCTCTGCTTACGGCCACAACCAATCACCCTGCCCGTAAGAATGTCCTGAAAAATAAAAGTCGATGAGTCAAAAATAGCTCTGCAATGCAAGTCCTTCGTAATCTGACTAATGAATAATACATTCATAGAAAAATCATGTCCATGCAACGCATTCTGTAGACACATCGAGGGTGTCAAGTTACACTCCCCCTATCTATTGATCGGGGAGTGAGTTCCATCAAAAATGACTACAGTCCTCCACGGTGGAATCTGTCTGTAACCTGTAAGTCGATCTCTATCTCCACACAGATGATGTGTAGCCCTAGAGTCCATAATCCATTCGATAATATCAATCCCATGACAAGATGTAAAGGCAAAAATGTTACCTGAGGTGCTGGCATCGACAGAGGTAGCAATGTCTGGAGCAAATGAAGAGGCAGTGGAATCTCCTGAGGGCATGATGTCCCTCAAATGAGAAACTAAGTCATCATATCTCTGATCTAAAAGAACAACGATAGATGAGTCAACTTGCTCCATCACGCGAACTGATGCAGGGAAGCCATGCCTAGAGTAGCATGCATCCTCTGTGACCCGGACGATGACAGTATGTGCATGGGTGACGAGTACGATCGCCTCTTCCTCGAGGTTCGCGGCCACAAAACTGAGAACAACCCCCTCTACCACGAGAGGCTGCCATCGCAGAAGATGACTAAGGAGTGGCTGGTAGTGGAACTGAAATCCTGCTAAGCCAACGGAAGGCTTCCTCCATGGGAGGAATAGTAGCATCGACCAATATCTGTGAGCAAGCGGCCTCGTACTGTGGATCGAGTGCCGCTAAAAAAACGTCAACCATCGTGGCATTCTGGTATGTCCTCTGCTGCTCTGGATTGGACGTAAGCGGCATAAAGCTATGGAGTTTCTCAAACATTCATCGCAGGGAAGTGTAAAGAGAATTGTTGGAGTATTTGGTTATGTGCCTCTTATGTTGCCCGCCCATCCATGTGTTTAGTCCAACATCTACCAGTGGTGGGACTTGGAGGCTTTGTGGAGGCTATATAAGGAGCCCCAGACCTCCTGTATCCATTGAGAAAAAGCAATGAAGCATATGGCCCTTTGAGGCCTTCTCCCATGGTTTCATCCCGCTCCTTAGGGAGTAGGGTTCCATGTCAAAATCATGTGTTCTTCATGTCTAAATATTTTTCTCTGATTTTGCTTGCGCAATATTATTTTTTCTAATATGGTATCAGAGCGGGTCGACTCTTGGGGATTTTAAAATTTTATTTTTTTTGTTCGAAATTTGTTTCTGAAATTTCTGTTCTTGAAGTTTGTTCGTTGAAGATTATTTGTATGAAATGATTTGTTCATGTTCAAGATCAGATCGGGTTCTAGGGTTCCGAACCCTAATCTTGCATCGCGGTTGCAACTCCATTCTTTCTAAGATTTCAATAATGGCTCTTGCCAGCAAGAACGGGAATTTGCTCAAGCATGCTTCTATGGGAAACACGTATGTCTTCCGGTCTCTGAGATTTATGTCTTCTTCAAAGCTCTTTGTTGGAGGGCTTCCTTATGGCACCAATGATCACAGTCTCATAGAAGCATTCGCTACGCTCCAGCTTCGCGCGGTGATCGCGCTGCCTCTCCAGAAGATCCTGGTGGAGAAAAGGCGGTGCAGGCGAGGTCCTCAAAGGCAACAGGCGGCACCTCCTTCTCCATCTACTCCGTGGTGCCCCCCAAAGTCTAAGTTCATGTTCTAGGGTTTTTGAAACCCTAGATTTATTCTCCAAGCAGAGCTCTGCGATTCCTCCAGCATCAAGCTTCAGCGCATTCCATCAACCACAAGGGCTCCTTCCAGATCTCTTCAGGCAACGCCGCCATTATCGAAGGTGGTGCTCCTCCTCTTGGATCTCGTGAATCCTCTGCTTCATCGCAGCAGGACACCCAGGCCGTAAACACCCGCAGACCCTAGCAACTCCCCTTTATCGAAGGCAGTACCCCTTGGCGACGGCTGACTCTCCTGTCATGCAAACACCCGCAGAACCTCGCGCCTCCCTCCATTGTGATAGCTCCGCTCCAACGCAAAGCCCAAGCGGCGAAGCCCGATTGCCCCACAATTCTCCAGATCGAGGCGGCAGTCCTGATTGATGGGTTCCCGCAAGTGGGAACCCTAAAGTGGGGGCGAACTTTTTCTTCAAAGGCCTGAGCGGGCACGATGGCTCCTTTTAAAATAAAAAAAGGGAGGAGCTTTGTTTTGAGCCCAAAAGATGGGTTGTGAGGAAAAAAAAGAACTGTTGCATTTAAAAAAAAGGAGAGAGAGAGAGCTTTGGGCCCAGGTGGGTCGAATGCTATTGAAAAAGGGGGGGAGAAGAATGAGCAGTGAAAAAAAAAGGTGCATACAAAAAAATCATATGCAAAGTAGAAAAAAGGAAGAAGAATGGAAAGCCAAAAAAAAGAGGATTGAAACGGCTTTAAAAAAATTGTTTCAAAAAAATGTGCAGAAAAAAATGGCAAGAAAAGCCGAAGAAAAAAATGCATGACAGTTTATTTAGTTTTTTTCCCATTTTATTGTCTTCTCCCAACGTAGTCCATGCCATGTATTCCGACTAGTATGGGAGAAATGGGGAGTATATGTAGAGTCACAGGTCTTCTCCAGATTTCAGATTTGTCAGACCAGCCAGATTGTTCAAACTCTATAGTTGTTAGATGTTCAAACTCGATGTCAGGTTCCGAGTCTGTAGTTCAAGATGCACGAGTATCTTCAGCTTCGTGGTACTCATCATTCTTGTTGTTTTGGTCAGAGTTTTCATGTGAACCATAGGGACTCTAGAGCATGGAAGGTCGTATCGGCGATATATCGTCAATATATCAGTTTCGACAGACCTCCCATCTCGATATCCCATTGTATATCCATTTCTTCGATGTCGGCGATATATCGGTTTTCGGCTATATATCGTCGACAGTGAAGATTCCTTACTTAATATCTAAGGTTTCAATCCCCATTTCGCCTATAAATGATGCATATTGCCCTCATGTCGGGCATCTCGACCGTGACCATACAAGAGCTCCCAATTTCCTTCTTCATTTGCATTTTGAGGTGAGATTTTCTCATATTTGATGTATAAAAATAGGAAATTAGTTAGGACTTTTGTACATGGTGGTTATTTGATGTATAATCTCCTTTTTTATGTAAAATTTGGATAAATCACTTTCTTTTGTTCATGTAATTTGGGCCCCAAATTTTGGGGCTTTTGATTTTTTTATAGTAATTTAATGATGTTATGGATGAATGGAGTTGGATCTTATGTTTTAGACTTAGGAATCATGATTTCATGGTGATTTTTATTAACAAAATGTGTGTAATTAATTAAATCGAAAAATAAAAAAATGGATCTACAATTTAATGAGATTTTTGTTCATGTAATTTGGGACTTTTGATTTTTGTTTAGTTTTAAGTGATGTTATGGATGAATGGAGTTGGATCTCATGTTTTAGACTTAGGAAACATGATTTAATGGTGATTTTTGTTAACAAAAGGTGTATAATGAAATAAATCCGAAAATAAAAAAATAGATCTACAATTTAATGAGATTTTTGTTCATGCAATTTGGGGCTTTTGATTTTTGTGTAGTTATTAAGTGATGTTATGGATGAATGGAGTTGGATCTCATGTTTTAGACTTATGAAATATGATTTTATGGTGATTTTTGTTAACAAAAGGTGTGTAATTAATTAAATCCGAAAATAAAAAAATTAGATATACAATTTAGTGAGATTTTTGTTCATGTAATTTGGGGTTTTTTATTTTTGTGTAGTAATTAAGTGATGTTATGGATGAATGGAGTTGGATCTTATGTTTAGACTTAGGAAACATGATTTCATGTTGATTTTTATTAACAAAAGGTGTGTAATTAATTAAATCCGAAAATAAAAAATACATCTACAATTTAATGAGATTTTTGTTCATGTAATTTGGGGCTTTTGATTTTTTTGAGTTATTAAGTGATGTTATGGGTGAATGGAGTTGGATCTCATGTTTTAGACTTAGGAAACATGATTTCATGGTGATTTTTGTTAACAAAAGGTGTGTAATTAAATAAATCCAAAAATAAAAAAATAGATCTACAATTTCATGAGATTTTTGTTCATGTAATTTGGGGGTTTTGATTTTTGTGTAGTTATTAAGTGATGTTATAGATGAATGGAGTTGGATCACATGTTTTAGACTTAGGAAACATGATTTCATGGTGATTTGTTAACAAAATGTGTGTAATTAATTAAATCCAAAAATAAAAAATAGATCTACAATTTAATGAGATTTTTGTTCATGTAATTTGGGGCTTTTAATTTTTGTGTTTTTTCAGATTTCATCTGTATACAACAAATCAAGATCATGGCACACTCTGGTTCAGACTCTGATTGTTCTCGTGAACAGTTGGACTTGGACCGTGGAGAGATTGGTTGGAGGTATGCCACCGCTCCAGACGACAACTAAGCGAAACCACAGTGCAACTTCTATGGGAAGAGGTTGGGAGGGGGCATTACTAGACTGAAGCACCATCTTGTTGGCAACAATAAAAATGTTGCCAAGTGCACTCGTTGTCTAAAAGACGTGAGGGACTTGATGAAGGCCAGCATGGAGGGGGAAAAGGAGAAGGATGTGGAGAGGTCCAGACGGGATGAACAGTTCAAAGAATTCATGTTTGAGAAAGAGTTCAATGTCCTCTCAGATTCAGACGACGACGACTTTGTCTACCCCGATGACATTCAGACCTCAGCGGAGAGGAGAGCATACAGGATGACGAGAAAAGAGTACATGAGGAGCGAGTTTGAGAGGAGAGAACACGGTGGTGCACGTGGCGGCTTCCCTGGTGCCAGTGGCAGTGGGAGTGGTTCTGGAGGTGCAACAGTACCACCACCCACTAAGAAACACAAGGGAAAGGGACCAGAACCATTCTTGACGAGGAGCAGGTCCATGCAATACAAACCAAGCAAGGATCCGAGGCAAAAGACGGTGAAGGGGATGTTCACCAATGCACGGGAGAGAGTGGGCAAGGTCATCAGCAAGCTCTTCTTTGGAGAGAGCATCCCAGCCCACGTTGCTAGTGGACCTTTTCTGCAGCACGCCATTTATGAGATTGTCGCAGCGGGAACGGGAGTGAAGGCTCTTACTGCCAAGGAGTTGATGAACAAGTACCTTGGGCAGGAGAAGAAGGAGTTGAACGAGTACATCTCCGAGCTGAGGATGAGATGACCAGAGTATGGCGTGACACTGATGTGTGATGGCTGGACAAGCTATCCGAGGAAGCAAATCATCAACTTCCTCGTTTGTTGCGACAGTAAGACCATTTTTCTTAAATATGTCGATGCATCTGAACAGGTGATGGACTACAAGTACCTGCTGAAGTTGATGAAGGACGTCATTAAGGACGTTGGGAAAAAGAACATTGTACTGATTGTCATGGATAATGGCAGCAACTTCAAGAAAACAGGTGAAACGATAATGAAACCTAGCAGCTCCAACATTTAAAGGACTTCGGCAAGAGGAAGCTCGCCGCAAAGGTGATGAAGCAAGCACGGACAATCACGACTTTCATTTACAACTATTCCAAAGTGTTGGCCTTGATAAGGCGGCCGTGCAATGGTGAGTTGGTAAGGCTTGGCATCACACGCTTTGCAACCAATTTTATAGCGTTGCAAAGCCTCAAACAACACAAGATAGGGTTGAAGACCATGTGTTACCAAGGTGAATGGCTCGTTAACCCAGAAGCTCAAACCGAAGGAGGACGGAGGTGGAGGCAATCATCAATGATCTCCACTTCTGGGATGACGTGACAAGGGTCACAAAGATAATGGAACCGATTATTTCTGCATTGCATATCGTAGATGGGGACAAGAAGTCAACTATGGGAGTGATCTACGAGGCAATGCGCTGCATGAGGGAGAAGGTTAGAGAAACTGTTGGGAGAGGATTTAAAGCATGGTTGGACATCATAGACGAACGATGGTCCAAAATGCTCTCGCATCCTCTTCACAAGGTTGGTATGTATTATCTAATAAATCTTTTTTATCCATTTTGGTAAGCATTTTAGAAGGATTAAAATTTGAGAATTGTTCATTTCCATTATATTACTTGAATCCGAAGTACCAATACAAGAACTGTCTTGGTACAAATGTTGACCTTCTAGTCGCAGTACAAGTTGTGCTGGAGAAGCTCGTCAAGGACAAGAAGGCACAAACCTTGTGTACGAATGAAGTAATTTTAATTGTATAATGTACAATCTATAGTCGCCAAGAGTGATTTTAAAATAATTTTGAGGCACAAACATTTTTATGACTTAAAGTTTTAAATAGTGTGCAGATCAAATACTTAAGGGATGCCTTGGGTTCTTTCGGTAGAATTACCGTGGTTAATGGACGAGGCAGTACTCTTCCTGGTAAGGACTAAAATGAAAAAGTCTATTGATTGTGATGTATAACAATTTTTGCTATTATTGATTATCTCTTTTGGATTTTCCGTAGCCGAATGGTGGTTACTGTATGGGATGGAAGTGGCAGTGAAAGTATTATCCCAAACCGCATCTGTCGGTGGCTGTGAAAGAAACTGGAACACATTCAACTTGATCCATTCAAAGAGATGGAACAAGTTAGAAGAAGGCTCCACGATCTTGTTTTTGTGCACTACATGGGCGTTTGCATAGCTTTATGCCTATTACTACCAGCATTGAGCAGCAACAGGCATATCGGAATGCCACTATGACAGGAGCCTTTATACCATCCCTTGACTCTGAGTACGATGTTGTACGTGCTCAACTACTTACTAGAGAGACGATACCTCTAATGGAGGTCTACAAGAGGCTGAGTAGGATCACTACTTCATCTACTACCATGGCTCAGACTCCCTCTGCTATGGCAGCTTCTCGTGGCAGAGGGGGTAATTCACAATTTTGCGGGCGCAGATTCCGTGGTCGAGGAGGATGTCAGCATGGCTCATGCTTACATTGCCACCGTCCAGGTCATTCGGAGGAGACATGCTATCTGAAGCATGGATATCCTACGTCTGCCCGTGTAGCTGAGCAGACAGAGCCTACTCTAGCTCCTTCTCATGATGCACGGTTTGACGATAGTTTCTAGAATGAGAGAGATGACTACTCCAACAACTTCAGCTGCAGGATCTTCAGATGTCGCAGCTGCTGCCAGATCTTCTTCGAGTTCGCCAGAAACTGCTTATGCACTTACCAGTTGTAGCAGTTCAGATTTGACTGATTGGATCATAGACTTTGGAGCATCTCACCATATGTGTGGCGATCGAACACAGTTCAGTTCTTACAGGTCTATCCCTCATGGTAGATCAATGGTGATTGCTGATGGGGTTCATCTACCCATTGTTGGTCAGGGGGAGATTGTCCAACTCCCTCGATGCGCCTGCAAAATGTCTTACATGCTCCAGCATTTCAAATGAATCTTTTGTCTATTAGTCATACTACAAAAGATTTACATTATTGTGCCATATTTGATCCATTTTCTCTTGTGTTTCAGGACATACTCATGGGCATGGTGATTGGATGCGGCTGGGAGTAGAGAGGACTTTACAGGTTGGTCCAGCCTTCGTGTGTTGGTCTTGCTACCATTCCTTCTGAATATGTTTATCCTTTCATGCGGCATCTTCGCTTTGGACACCTTCCTTTGCAGAAGTTGTGACATGTTCTCCCTCAGATCTCTACTCGTACTACATTGGATTGTGAGGCATGTCAGATTGGGAAGCGCCCTCGTTCTTCTTTTCAGAGTCATCAAAGTCATCACAGTAGTCAGTCGTTTGGGTTGTTTCACTTTGATATCTATGGTCCTAGTCCTGTTCCCGATCATCAGGGACATCGGTTCTATATGGTTGATGTGGATGACTTTTCAAGATTATCTTGGGTGTTCTTGTTAAAGAATAAGTCTGAAGCAGGTCTTGTCATTAAATCGTTTCTTATTGAAGTTAATAATATTTTTTCTGCTAATGTGAAGTTTATTCATACGGACATTGGCATTGAGTTTTCCACTTTACAGTTATCTGACTTTCTCAAATCTCTTGGTATTGTTCATCAGACTTCTTGTGGTCAAGGTTTGAAAAAACTAAAAAAGGAACGAGGCGGTTTCCTTGAAATCGAGGCGAGGCGTAGCCTTGAGGCGGTCGAGGTGTAAGCCTCAGTTTATAAGGATAAATATCTATAAAAACTACAATAAATATATATTAATGAAATTATATATATTCTGATTAACATATGATATATATCACTATAAGACATGATAAAATTATTAAGATAAGAATACCGAAAGAAAAATATACAAATGTATGAGAATGCATCTATCGATATTCATCAGAATTCTAACTAACCCAAATTGAAGAACCGGTGTATGCACCCCTCCTGCCATACCATACCCCAACAAAACGGGGGTCTCGCTGCCCGGTCAGCGAGCCTAGGGGGGTCTAGGGGGAGCAGGTACGCTCCCCCCTGCGGGAGTGTGGGGGCAGCGCCCCCGGCAAAATTTTTTATTGAAGATTTTATTTCTATTCGGATATATGGATATGTTTGTATGGTAATAGTACATGAACTCCTCTTGAATTTCATCTTGTTTGTCCTTCTAGACATATTGCATAGCTTATTGTGTAACAACTCCTAAAAATTAAGTTTACAGGTAATGTTTTAAATGATATTTGCGGATTCGTATGTTTACGGGTATAACTTAAGAGTTTTTGACATAATTGGACATATTTAATGGTAAATATGAACATGAAAGTGACCAAATTTAAGCATTCATCTTGTATATTTATATCCTAAGCAAATAGACCTGTATAAATATATGAAATTACTAATAGGACAAATGATTAACATAAAAATAATCTGAAAATAAAAAAATGCCTCATGGACCGCCTCGACCAACTGAGGCGGTCGCCTCTCAGAGGTCCCCTGAGGCGGTCGTTTTGGGGCAGTTTCAGGCCGCCTCGCCTCGAGGCGTATGCCTCGTGCGCCTCGAGGCATGTTTTTTTAACCATGCTTGTGCTTACATTTCAAAGCAGAATGGAGTTGCTGAACGCAAACGCCATCATATTCTGGATGTCACGAGGACTCTTTTGATTCAGAGTCGTGCTCCTCAATCGTTCTGAGGTGATGCGGTTCTCACTGCTTGCTACTTGGTGAATCGCGTGCCTTCCACTATCCTTGGAGAAAAGGTTCCTTTCTTGAGTGTGTTTCCCGAGAAGGATCTATTCTCCCTTACTCCAAGGGTCTTTAGATCTGTGGCATTTGTCCACAATTTTACTCATGATCGTGACAAGCTCTCTCCAAGAGCTGTCAAATGTGTGTTCGTTGGCTATTCTCATACCCAAAAAGGGTGTTGGGAAAAATGAATGGCTTGGTCTATTCCATAAGCCCTAGGCTCTCTTATATAGGAGAGTAGCCTATGGGTAAATTACATAAAGAGGACAACAGAAAAATAAAATAACGAAGAGGTACAGTTATTCTATATGCGTCAACACTCCCCCTCAAGATGGAGCATAGATATCAATCATGCTCAGCTTGGACGCACACTTCTGGAATGGGCCTCGAAGTAATGCCTTGGTGAAAATATCAGCAGTCTGATTCTCTGATGTGACGTGAGATGTAGCAATGAACCCCTTCTGAACCATGCCACGTATGTAGTGACAGTCAACCTCAATGTGCTTGGTCCTCTCATGAAAGGCTGGGTTGTTTGCAATGAACAAGGTGGCCTGATTGTCACATTCCAACATCATAGGAAGAGGTATATCAAGACATAGATCTGCAAGTAAAGATTTTACCCACATCATTTCTGTGCTAGCCTGGGACATAGCCCTGTATTCGGATTCAGCACTAGATCTAGCTACCATTGTCTGTTTCTTACTTCTCCACGAAACTAGAGCATCTCCAACATAGACTGCAAATCCTGATGTGGACTTCCTGTCCTTGGGGCATCCTGCATAGTCTGCATCAGCACATGCCGTGATAGAGATCTCCTTTCCTTTCTTAAATAGCAAGCCTGCACCTGGAGATGATTTTAAATATCTCAGAATCATGTGTATTGCATCCATATGGGCCTGACGTGGTTGCTCCATGAACTGGCTCACACGACTCACTGCAAATGATATATCAGGTCTAGTGATCGTGACATACAGTAGTTTGCCTACCAGTTCTCTGTACCTTCTCTTGTCCACCTCTTCTGTGTCATCATCATAGAGCTTCATGCTAGGATCCATTGGTGTCGTAGCAGGTCGACACCCTAGTATACCTGTATCACTCAATAGATCTGTAACATACTTCCTCTGCGACATTACTAATCCATCTGGATTTCTAGCAAATTCCAGCCCCAGAAAATATCTAAGGACTCCCAAGTCCTTGGTGACAAACTCGGTTCCCAGCCTTTCCTTTGCCTGCTTAATGCCCTGCTCATCATCACATGTAATCAAGATATCATCAACATAAACCATGATTACAATGATACCTCTAGCCGTCTTCTGTACAAACAAGGAATGATCAGCATTGGAGCGTTTATATCCTTGTTTCTCAAAAAGATCTGAAAGCTTCTGAAACCATGCTCTGGGGCTCTGCTTAAGGCCATAGATGGCCTTATGTAATCTGCATACCTTGGAACACTCCCCCTCAATAGCAAAACCAGGTGGTTGTTGCATATAGACTTTCTCCTGCAAGTCGCCATACAGAAATGCATTCTTCGCGTCCAGTTGATAAAGCGGCCAGTCTCTAGCAACTGCAACTGATAACAGGATCCGCAGAGTGGAATGACGCGCCACAGGGGAGAATGTGTCAAGGTAATCTACCCCGTATGTCTGTGTGAAGCCACGTGCAACAAGGCGTGCCTTGTACCTGTCAATGGAGCCATCTGCATTGTGCTTCACTGTAAACACCCATTTGCAACTCACCGGGCTGACATCTGGAGGTATAGGAACCAAGCTCCAGGTTCCTCTGGATTGAAGTGCCGCCATTTCTTCTTCCATTGCTAGCCACCATCTAGCATCCTGCAAAGCATCATGATGATTCCGTGGAATGTCTGTAGCTGAAAGTGCCAATGCAAACGTCCTGAAGTCTCCAGATAGCCTCTCAAAAGACACGGCTGTTGATAATGGATATTTGGCACAGCTTCTCTTCGGCTTCCGTAGAGCAATTGGAACATCCAAATCATTTGTATTCTCCCCATGCTCCTGCAATACATCCTGCTGAGAAATGTCGTCAGATCCATCAACATTAATATTTTCATTACATACCATAGGCGAGCTAGTTGACGGGTCAGGACCATGAGCTGGAGGAGGCCTGCGGGTGTAATGGAATGGTAGTGGAGATACTAGCGGTGGCGGTGGTGGTGGCGGTGGCGGTGGCGGTGGCGGTGTTGGTAGTGGTGGTGGTGTTTGTGGCGATGGTGGTGGTGGTACCATTAATATGGCATCAGGAGGTATAGGCGGTAGTTGCATGTCTCCAGATGCTGAAAAGTACATAACAGATTCAAAAAATGTAACATCTGCACTGATCATATACCGCCGACGCACTGGATCAAAACACTTGTACCCCTTTTGAGTTCTGGAGTACCCCACAAAGACACACTTGACAGCCCTAGGAGAGAGCTTGTCAGTGCCAGGCGACAACTGATGGACGAATGCGACTGACCCAAACACACGAGGAGTAAGAGCGAACAAATCCTTGTCTGGATACATGAGTGAAAAAGGAATCTGTTCATTCAAGACAGACGAGGGCATACGGTTGATTAAGTAACATGCAGTAAGAACTGCATCACCCCAGTAGGAGTAGGGAGCCTGACTCTGTATAAGAAGAGATCTAGTGACATCAAGAAGGAGACGGTGTTTTCTTTCAGCAATCCCATTCTGTTGAGATGTATGAGCACAAGAGGTTTAGTGAATAATCCCTTTTGAGGAGTAGTAATTGGCCAAAGTGTGGGTGCATAACTCTAAAGCATTATCATTTCTCACAAGTTTGACAGATGTGGAGAAAACATTCTGAATTTCATTTAGAAAATGGATAATAATATTTCCTGCTTCAGATTTATTTTTCATAAGAAACACCCATGACACTCTCGAGAAATCATCCACAAATACAATATAAAACATGTGTCCCTGATGATCGGGAACACGACTCGGACCCCAGACATCTATATGAAACAACTCAAATTTGGAGTTACTACTCCGACCTGGACGACTGGGAAAGGACGACCTGTGATGCTTTCCCAACTGACATGCCTCACACTGGATAGGTGTGTGAGAGAGACCATAGGGTAGAAGTCGACGCAACTTCTGAAGCGGTAAATGACCAAAACGCAGATGCCACAGGAGAGGAGATACTTGTCCAGCAGGAGAGGATGTGGTTCCGGCAAATGGGGTCTGGTTCAGACGGTAAAAGTCTCCTTGCTCATAGCCATGACCAATCACGTTGCCCGTACGGATGTCCTGAAAAATCAAAGAAGATGGATCAAAAATAGCTCGACAATGGAGATCCTTCGTAATCTGACTAATTGACAACAGATTCATAGAAAAATGTGGTGCATGTAGGACATTCTTAAGCTGCATAGAAGATGTCAATCTAATCTCCCCCTGACCAGTGATAGGGGAATGCGTGCCATTAGCAATCACTACTGTCCGTCCTGGAGGGATCTGAGTGTATCCTGTAAGTAGACTCTGGTCGCCACATAGATGATGTGTAGCGCCCGAGTCCATGATCCATGGCAGTGTATCAGATCTACTACTGTGGAGTGCAAGTGTACTACCTGAAGTACTAGTAGATGCAGAGGCAGAAGCAGCAGCATCAGTATGACTCTCTGTAGTCGGTGCTGGACCAGATGGTGGGATGATGCCCCTGAGGCGGGCAACTAGATCATCAAATCGTTGATCCAAGGTAGCAGCAGATGGGGGCTCTATCTGCTCAGCGGCTCGTGCAGATGCAGGGAATCCGTGCTTGGAATAGCATGTGTCTTCATTATGTCCGACTCGGTGACAATATGTGCATGTTGGCCTAGTGCGGCCACCCCTTCCACGAGGTCCACGTCCACGGCCCTGGTGATGAAAACCGCGACCTCTGGTTGCTGCCATGGCTGAAGAATTCTGACTTGCTGCAGTTGAGGGAACTGTAATCCGACTCAGTCTATGGAAGGCTTCCTCCATTGGCGGAATTGTAGAGTCGGCCAAAATCTGTGATCGTGCTGCCTCGTATTCAGGATCAAGTGCAGCTAGGAACACGCTCACCATAGTAGCGTTCCTGTATGTCTTCTGCTGCTCTGGTGTGGCTGTCAAGGGCATGAAGCTATATAGCTTCTCAAACATCCCTCTCAGTGATGTATAGAGAGAATGTAGGGGGCGACCATTCTGCTTGATGGTGAAGATATCATGCTGGAGTTGCAGAATCTTTGTTTCATTCTTCGCCTGGGAATATGTGGCCGCCAGAATGTCCCACATATCCTTCGTTGTGGGTTGATGGAGGATATCATTGGCAATCTCAATTGCCAACGTGCCAGATAGCCAGACTTTGGCGTATGCGTCATCAGCCTCCCAGGAGGCATAAGTTCCAGTCTTCTCAGCAGGCTCTGGTTCGGTAAGAATGTGCTTCTTACCCGTAGACTTCATCATGCTCATGAACTGCATTGCCCACAGTTCATAGTTGGTACCGTCCATCTTGACAATAGGCGCTGGACCACGGAATGCGCCGATAGATGGGATATCTGCCTTGCTCTCCGACATATTGAAAATTGAAGATTGGAACGATTGACAAACAATGTTTCTTGTCTACAATACCATAGATGGGGGTAGTTGCATGTATAGACTTCAAGCAACTATCCCCATGAAGACCTTCGTGTTAAGCCCTACACGCACGCAGGATGCACAGGTGGATGCACAGGAGATGCGTGCACGCAAGATGCACTGGTGCACTGGATGCACGCAAGAGGCACGCTGGATGCACGCTACAACGCGCACGCGCGCAGGGGATGCACAAGAGGCGCACCGGCGATGCACAGGCGCCGCACTGGTGGTGCGCTAGAATGCGCAGGAGGCGCACAGGAGATGCGCACGGCTGCGCAGATCACAGGGGGTGCGCAAGACTGCGCACAGGCGAGCGAGGAGCACAGCCCGCGTGTGCACGATGCGCACGGTGGAGGCGCACAGCACGGGTGCGCACGGTGCAGGCGCACAGCACGCGTGTGCGCACCTGTGCACAGAGAGGGGCGGCGCTGATGGAGCTCGGGCGGCGCCGATGGGGCGAGAAGAAGAAGAATAATAAGAGGGCGGCGGGTGTGGTGGGGTTAGGGTTAGGGTTTCAAGAACTCCGGTCTAGGACCGTCGCTCTGATACCATGTTGGGAAAAATGAATGGCTTGGTCTATTCCATAAGCCCTAGGCTCTCTTATATAGGAGAGTAGCCTATGGGTAAATTACATAAAGAGGACAACAGAAAAATAAAATAACGAAGAGGTACAGTTATTCTATATGCGTCAACAAAGGGTATTAGATGTTTTGATCATATAGGGAGAAAGTATTATATGAGTGTTGATGTAACATTTTTTGAGTCTATTATATATTTTTCTCCTTCAGGTGATAGGTTGTCTAACTCTGACTCTGAAAAGGATGCCTTTGTTCCATCACATCTGTTATCTCCACCAACAACATCCCATGTTGACTCTCGGTCATTACCACCTCCACCTCTGTCTACCCTTACTCATTTCATGCCACGGTTTAAAATTCGTAGGCCCTCCACTCGACCCTCTGCTCATGTGCCTTCCCCGTCATCCAGCACGCCTCAAGTATGTACTGAACACATTGTTTCTACTGATGGCACTTGTGATATGTTTGTACCACAGGATACTGTATAGGAGGAGCTGATGCCAGAGAACAGAGAGGTTGATGATCTTGATGTACCTATTGCCTTGAGGAAGCTGCGTCGTAATTGTGTCACTTATCCTCTTGCTGCTCATGTTTCCTTGGATCATCTTTCAGAGGAGTACATGAGGTTTATCGTAGGACTATCTGGTGTTACTATCCCACGAACATACCAGGAGGCCGTACAGGATAGTAGTTGGTGACTAGCTATGGAGGAGTAGATGGTCACTTTGCAGTCTCGTGGTACCTAGAGTGTTGTTTCTATTCCTCCAGGCGCCTCTGTTGTGGGGTGCAAATGGATCTTTACGATGAAGCAACCGGCAGATGCCAGTGTAGATCGCTATAAGGCAAGGCTTGTAGCATGAGGGTTCACCCAGACTTATGGGATGTACTATCAGGATACCTTCTCACCAGTGGCCAAACATTCGACATTGCGCATTCTTTTATCGATTGTTGTATCTCAGGATTGGCCTCTTTACCAACTTGATGTGAAGAATAAGTTTATATATGAAGATCTACAGGAAGAGGTATATATGCAACAACCATCAGGGTTTGCTGTTGAGGGGAGTCTCAGAAGGTGTGCAGGCTCCACAAGACGATTTACGTCCTGAAGCATAGTCCGAGAGCTTGGTACCACAAGCTATCAGAATTGATAGAGCACCAGGGGTTTGCGCAATCCACTGCGGATCATTCTCTTTTTGTTTTTTTTTTAGGCTATCATTCTCTTTTTGTTCAGAGGACACAGAGAGGTACAGTTGTCATTCTGATTTATGTTGATATTATTGTCACCAGTGATGATGAGCAGGGCATTCAGGCTACCAAGGAGTTCCTAGGTCAACAGTTTGTAACTAAGAATCTTGGTAGTCTTCGTTACTTCCTTGGACTAGACTTCGCCAGGAACCATAGTGGTTGTGTGATGACCAAGAGGAAGTTTGTGACGGATCTTCTACTAGAGACAAGGATGACAGGGTACAAGCCTGCTACTACCGCTATGGATCCGAGCATGAGATTATATGGTGATGACACTGAGGAGGTAGACAAGAGGACATACACAGAGCTTGTTGGGAAACTCCTCTATGCTACTATCACCAGACCAGATATATCATTTGTTGTAAGCAAGGTGGCCAGTTTATGGAGCAGCCCAGGAAGGTTTATATGGATGTTTATATAATTTTGAGATATTTGAAGACTTCACCGGGTATTGTTCTTTGTTCAGCAAAGGTACGTCTCTTGAGGTGACAGCTTATGCAGATGCAGATTATGCAAGATGCCCCAGAGACAGGAAGTCTATTTCCGGCTTTGTTATTTTTGTTGGGAGCTCTCGTATGTCATGGAAAAGAAAGAAGCAGACAGTGGTTGCTAGATCCAGTGCAGAATCTGAGTCCAGAGCCATGGCTCAGGGGAGCACAGAGATGATGTGGGTTAGATCCGTCTTGACTGATCTTGCTATTGAGGTACATCTTCCCATGCAGCTTTTATGTGACAATCAAGTAGCTCTGTTTATTGCCAATAATCCTGCTTTCAATAAATATACCAAGCATATAGAGGTGGATTGCCACTATACCAGAGACATGATCTAGAAGGATCTTATGTCTTATATCTACCTCCCATGTTCCTACTGGAGAGCAGACTGCTGGTATATTCACCAAAGCCCTTGCTAGAGGTTCATTTCATAGATGTTCCAAGCTGAACATAGTAGACATATTTGCTCCAGCTTGAGGGGAGTGTTGAGATATTTGTATCTCTTCATATTTATTTCTCATTTCTATTTTCTTCATGTACCTCTCATGTAATTAACCGTGTCTTTTCTCCTATATAAGAGAGCCCTAGAGTCACTTCAATGATAAGCAATTCTTTTCTCCCAACATAAACGATGTGAATTATGAGTTTTATTTGATATTTCAACTTATTTATGCATTTTTCATTGTTAAACTTCTAGGTTTTAGGGACCCAAATTTTTGAAGGAAGGGTAATGCGGCAAGGCGAGGCGAGTGGACGAAGGTCAAGGGGCGAAGCCGACGCCATAGGAACCTTTAAGGCGATGCGGCAGGGTGGAACGATGTAAGGTCTCAGTTCCGTGTAAGATACTTGATATGCGAAGGAAAGGGCCACCTTGCGGCGAGTTGCCAGGACCCAGTGAAGTGTTTTGCTTGCGGTCAGAATGGCCACCGGAGTTTCCGAGGTGCTCGACGCCAGGGTCAAGATGGCGAGAAGATGGGGACGGGACATGTTGTTGCTAGGGGTGATCTGAAGAGCGCAGCACTTTTCGGGTGCTTGGTTGGAGTTTGCAGAAGAAGGGATTGAGCTTTAGCGGATGCGATGGAGGACGCTGGGATTTCGGTGGGAAGTGAATTTAGCGGAGATGTCCTCAAGCTTGAAGATGGATTGGTGTATGCGTGGGATTTGACGGAGCATGAGGCACGGTTGTTGTTGGAGTTCTCTCAACGTGTGGTGGTCCGGGTCAATTGGAGGGCTCCTTTGCAACGATATGGGATGATGGATTCCGAAGGTCGACAGACGGCTTGTGATCAAGGGTCTACCTCTGCTTGGGGGGCGGATGGAGGTGGTGCGGTCATTACTAGAGACGATCGTTAGGTTTAGGGCCATCGTATCTGATGGGCTTCACTGTGGTCAGCCATCAGGAGTGATAGTGGTGGGGGCGGAGGTGTCCCGCCCGTTGCCGCTATGGTTTGATGTGATCATCATGGGATGCTCGTTGCGCTTGGAGGTTCATGACGCCGGATCGACTGGGGAGGATGGGTCGAGATCGTCAAAGATGATCGGAATGTAGTCAGAAAAGCACGAACCGAATAAGGAAAGAAGTCTTTCAAGAACTTTCGAATCATAGGGACTATTTGCGACCAAAATGACGGGGTTGGGGGCCCTCTCTCCAAGGCACCGCTCAAGGAGCATCGGGGCAAGGAACGGTCCTTTGCGGAGGTGGTAGCTGAGTCAAACCTGGTATTGGTCTCTTTTACTGTGGATCCGGTAGGCAAAGATGATGCGAACCCGGACGTGGGCTAGACGAGTAGAGCTCAGGCGGATCCCTTTTCTTTCGCGGACTTGGTGATCGATCCGAGTGAGATTGTTGGGTTAAAGGGATGTGCGTCTTCGGACCTAATCCCGTTGGGGATCTCGAAGCCTCTCGCAGTTCAGGCAGAGCAGATTGCGAAAGTTGATGTTCACTTGGATGTTTTGAGGGCGATGCCAGATCGGATCCCCGCTTGGATTACGCAATGGGGTTGGGAGGCTATAGCATGCCAAGACGATTGATTATGGTGGATCTGCTCGTGGAATCTAGATAGGCTTCATGGTGTTGGAGCATGAGGGGGGGGCTCACGGCATGGCGGGGGCCAATGAGGGAGGTCTGGCTTCGTTTTTGTCGGGGATCGCGACTCATCGAGTGGACGCGAGGGTTGCAACGTCGTCAGGTTGTTGGATTCGGTTGTGGCATCGACGCAGTGTTCGGCTAGCAGTGGCTCGGACGGACTGGAATCCTCGAATGGTCATCGAGAAGGGTTACGGATGCCATGAGGGAGATTTGGGTGGCGTTATTCCTGCAGGGTGCTGAAGGAGCGGAGAAGACGACGTCGCTTTAAGATCTATAGGAGCTTGGGAATGCTCAGGGAGGATCATGACCCAGTCCTCGGCAGTTCCGAAGTGTTTTTCAAGGAGGGGGTTTGTGCTGGCGGAAAGGAGCGGGAGGGGCCCAGGCGAGCGAGGTGGAAAAGAGTAGGAGCGCGCTATCAGCCGGCGGTTCTTTTGAGATGAGTCTGAGGCGGAGGGAGGAGGATGGGAGCAGGGGAAGTCTTAAGAGGGAGTTGCTCTGATGTCTTGGAGTCATGCCACCGACGGGGATCTCCATTATCAACCAATGAATCTGATCACCTGAAACATTAGAGGCTTGGGGCGGTCGGAAAAAAGAAGAGCAGCTCATTAATTAGCTATGGACCACAAGGCGGACTTGCTTCTATTGTAGGAAACCAAGATCTCGCGAGGATTTGATGGAGCATGGAGAGAGGTTAAGGGCAACAAGCTGGAGGAGTGCAAAACGGTGGCGTCTGATGGGTCCTCATGGGGCATTATTACGGGTTGGGATGCTGGTGGGTTCAAGCTAGAGGGGAGGAGGTACTAGGGAGGTTCTTGCTCACAATGTGTTTACAAAGAAAGGCAGACGGGCTCCAATTCTTGATTACCAATGTTTATGGCCCCTGCAATGGAATTGCCATGAATCTTTTGGTGGAGTTGTTCTTGGCTCGAGAGGTGGCGTGCGACACCATGGATCATTGCTGGGGACCTGAATGTAACTATGTTTTCGGATGAATGCACGAACGGTCGTGGGGAGAGAGATAGTGCTTCTGCGGACTTCTTAGTCATGGTGGAGAAGGCTTTGGCCTTTAGGTGGTTAACGTGGCTGGTTGTTGATACACTTGGCGGAATGCGAGGTCGGGGTCCCAGATTGATAGATTTTTGGTATCTACGAAGGTGCTTTGGCCTTCCCCTTAGCTGAGTCTCAGGTCTTGCCCCGGACTCACTCGCATCATATGACGTTGTGGACTTCGAGTGAGAGTGTGTGCCCACGATCATTCTTTCGCTTTGAGCGGGCATGGCTTCTGGAGGAGGGATTTCGCGAGTCCATTGCGGCTTCCTGGTATGATTGCAGACCGCTTGGTTCAGCAACTTGTTAGCTTGTCTCATTCATGAGGCATCTGATGGAGCTTAATAGGGCTAATCGGGCCCAGCGCCATTGTAGGAGGATGAGGCATAGGAGGAGGTCAGCAGAATGGACAAACTGGAAGACGAGGGGCTTTCTCCACGGAGGATTTTGGCAAGAGGCACCTATCTGGAGGAGATTCTTTGGGAAGACAAAAAGGAGGAGGTAGCCTGGAGGCAGAGGTTGCTAAAGGAGGGTGATGCGAATACGAAATTCTCCCATGCAATGGAAAGTGGGAGAAAGCGCAGGAATTACATTCATGCTATTTCAGTTGTGGGTGGTGGAGAGTGACCAGGAGACGAGGGCGACGCTGCGGTCTCACTTTCATAATTTTGGCAGGCAGCTCTCGCGTGCGAGATGGGGTTGGCGGGGGACTGGAGTCTCGTAGATCACGGAGTTGGGAGGCGGCTATTTTGATGAGGGAGTTCACGGAGTCAGAAGCTAAGCGGGCACTTTTCAACTAAATGCAGACAGGGCTCTAGGCCTGGATGGCTTCCCAGTATGTTTTTATAAGGAGTTTTGGGAGGTGGTCAAACGAGATGTGATGGAGGTGCTGGAGGAATTTCGGCATGAAAACAGAGGCTTCGAGAGATTGAATAAGGAGCTACCTTTACTTCTCCCTAAGAAGGATACCCCAATGAGAGTTGAGGACTACAAGCCTATCGCATTGTCCAATGCTATTTATCTACTAATTTCGGAGATTTTGGCTAACCTGTTGAGGGGGGTCCTACATGGGATTGTCTCGCCCGAGCAGACGGCTTTCGTTCTTGGGAGGGCTATGGCGAACGGGTTGGTGATGGCGGCCGAGATAGTCACGAACTGGAGGAGATGCAAGGGAAAAGGGATGCTTTGGAAGGTGGACTTCTCCAAAGCGTATGATTGCCTGGACTGGAGATTCTTATAGGACTCTTTGGCGAAGAGGGATTTCCTGGAGTTGTGGATCGCTTGGAACAAGCGTTGTGTTATGACTTCTTCCCATGTTGTGCTTGTCAATGGTAGACCTAAAGGGGGGTTTTTTAACCACAGAGGAGTATTCAGCAGAGATGCTCGCTGGCCCCGCTTCTTTTTGTGCCGGTAGCCGATGCGCTAGCTATGATGATGAGGTTGGAGACGAATAAAGGCCGGTGCTTTGGTTATCGGATGGAGGAGATATCCATCCTGCTTCTGTAGTATGTTGATGGCATAATTCTATTCATGGGGGCGGAGGTGGAGAAGCTTCGGCAAGCGTCATCTATCATGGATATTTTTTGGAGATCTACCTGGGTTGCAAATCAATAGGGAGAAATCAGTTTTTGTTCCATTTGGTCTCACTAACGAGGAGTTGCATAATGCAACTACTGTTTTGGGATGTCACAGTGCTACGCTGCCAATTACTTACTTAGGGCTTCCCCTTGTGGCGGAGAGGCTGAAGTCCCAAGATTGGAGGGTTTTGCTTGATATGCTAGAGGCCAGGCTGGCAGGGTGGAAGGCTTCCATGCTCTCAAAGAGGGGCAAGTTGATTCTCTTGAAGCATGTTCTCTCCGCTATCCTGATTTTCTTTTGTTCGACTAGGTCCTTGTCGGTGGGAGTGCGTACTAAATAGAGGCTTTGATGAGAAGATTTTTTTGTCAGATGGGCGTTAAGAAAATAAGGGTTTCCACCTAGTGGATTGGTCTAGCGTGACATCCTCTAAAAAGAAGGGCGGACTGGGGGGCGATACGGATGGCGGAGATGAACAAGGTGTATATGGCAAAGTGGGTGATTCGCATCCAAGGAAATTCAGAGGACCTGGTATGTCGGTTGATTAGGAAAACGTATGGTGTTTCTTTGCTTTGGCTTTGGAGGCCATTCTCGGGAGACTTCCATCGTCGTTATGGAAGGTAATTACCGAAGTTCTTCCTTTGATTGCTTCGGAGATGAGACCAGTAGTTGGGGATGGCGCGGGATTTCGATTATGGATGGACGACTGGACGGGTGACGGGGTGGTGGAGGAGCGATTCCCTCGCCTTTTGAGGCTGCCGAATAATAGCCAGGTTTTGGTGCAGCAGGTGTGGGATGATGGGGCCTGGTCACCGGCCTTTGTTTCGGCCTTGTCGAACCAGAGGTGGAGGATTTCATTATGCTATAGTCGGAATAGGTACGGAGCGAGAGTTTGTCTTCATGCAGAGACCACTATGCTTGGGGGATGGTAAATTTACTGTGAAGAAAGCATATTGCTTCTTGGTGGAGGACGGAGAGGAGGTACAGGAGGAGATTGGGGTGGACATGGGTACGATATAGAGGTGTAAGGTGCCTAACCGGATTAAGGTTTTCCTTTGGTTGTTCAGGATTGGGAGGGTTTTTACTAAAGGTCGACGGGGACAGCTGCTGGACAGGGAGGATGTTACTTGTGATAGATATGGAGCGACGGTGGAAGATGTGGACCATCTCTTTTTCTCGTGTCCTCTCTCTGCGGAGGTATGGAACATGGATAACATTGCTTGGCTAGCGTGACTTGATTGCGCCGCTTTCTGGAGGGATGTTTAGGGTGGTATGTGGCTTTAGCCATGAGGACAGGTCCTACCCATTTGCATTGGTTTGGGCGATATGGTGCGCAAGGAACAAGGTCATTTGGGGGAGGGGGTAGACTTTTTATACTGAAAATGTAATTGAGCATTGTAGGGCTCTTTGTATGTCTTGGTAGTTGTAATCTGATGTATTTTTTTTATTTTTTGATACTAATACAATATATATACTGGGGTGGATCCGATCTTAGAAGGTCACCCTTTATTTCTATCAAAAAAACTTCTGAGTTTTAATTGCATGCCTTACATACTACTGCATATCAACCTATGCCTGCAATATGATATTGATACTATACAAAATGTGTACTTAGACCTATATTTTATTAAAGCTCAGATCTATATTTTATTGAGGCCAAAAAAGGGGAACACACTATGAAGTATGCACCATATATATTAGATCAAGAGTGAAGAAAAATTACAGAAGCCAAGGCTCGAATAAAGTCCCGGTGTGGAAAACAACAATTATAGAACCGCTCGGAGGCAACGATCACCCCATTTCTTGCTAACCATATAGCCCAAACAACCGCAACTGGGAAAAGGAACTCCTCGCTGGGACGGTGCTTATTCACATACAAAGCTCATGCCACACCCTCGAGGTCTTTCCACAGGAGAAAAAAAGATGATCCATTGTCTCGACCTCAATGTCACAAACAAGGCCTTAAACGTTGATTTCGCTAGCATATCGGTGACTTGGGGATACGAAAATATCAGCAACATGTCGACAGTATTCCACCCATTTCAGTCGATGTCATGAAAATGCAAAAAAGTCTCGTCAAATTTCGGTGTTGTGGTTTGGATTTCGCCAACCTGGAGAAATGGAAATTTTGTCAAAATTCCATTGAAATTTCGAGCCATGGTCATGAAATTGAAATTTCATTGAAATGTGTTGATTGACGAGACTAGAGACGGAGTAAATAAGAAGCTTGAGGTCTGGAGACATGCATTGGAGACTAAAAGATTTCGTATAAGTAGGGATAAGACGGAATATATGGAGTGCACCTTTGATGTAAGCAATGGTGAAGAAATCGAGGTGAAGATTGGTGACGATAACATTCAGAAGAGAGATTCTTTTAGATATCTAGGATCTATTTTGCAACATGATGCGGAAATTGATGGGGATGTAACTAATAGAATAAATAGAGGCTGGCTAAAGTGGAGAGGAGCCTCTGTTGTTCTCTATGATAAGAAAATTCTTTTAAAAATTAAAGGAAAGTTTTACAACCTGTCGACAGTATTCCACCCATTTCAGTCGATGTCATGAAAATGCAAAAAAGTCTCGTCAAATTTCGGTGTTGTGGTTTGGATTTCGCCAACCTGGAGAAATGGAAATTTTGTCAAAATTCCATTGAAATTTCGAGCCATGGTCATGAAATTGAAATTTCATTGAAATGTGTTGATTGACGAGACTAGAGACGGAGTAAATAAGAAGCTTGAGGTCTGGAGACATGCATTGGAGACTAAAGGATTTCGTATAAGTAGGGATAAGACGGAATATATGGAGTGCACCTTTGATGTAAGCAATGGTGAAGAAATCGAGGTGAAGATTGGTGACGATAACATTCAGAAGAGAGATTATTTTAGATATCTAGGATCTATTTTGCAACATGATGCGGAAATTGATGGAGATGTAACTAATAGAATAAATACAGGCTGGCTAAAGTGGAGAGGAGCCTCTGTTGTTCTCTATGATAAGGAAATTCTTTTAAAAATTAAAGGAAAGTTTTACAAAGCAACCGTGAGACCTGCTATGCTCTATGGATCTGAATGTTGGCTTGTGAACCATAGACATGTGCAGAGAATGGTTGTAGCAGAAATGAAAATGTTAAGGTGGATGTGTGGACACACACGTAAAGATCGGATCCGGAATGATGCAATCAGAAAGAAAGTTGGTGTAACTCCGATCGAGGATAAGATGCGAGAAAATCGCTTAAAATGGTTTGGTCATTTGCAAAGAAGGTCAGCTAATGCACCAATTAGGAGATGCGAGTGTTGGGATGTTGAGCCGGCTAAGAGAGGGCGAGGACGGCCCAAGAAGTGTTGGAAAGAGACTATATACGAAGGGATCTTATTTCTTTAGATATAAACCTGAGATTGACCCAAGATAGATCTGAATGGAGGCGAAGAATCCATGTAGCCGACACTATTTAAGTGTGGGAAAAGGCTTTATTGTTGTTATTGTGTTCGAGCAATGGTCACAAAGCGGACATGTTTATGCCCGCAAAATCAAGAACAACGATCTCTAGTAAGAATATGTCCTTTCCGCATTAGCCATAAGAACACACCTATGCGACTTGGCGTTATGAGATCCCAAGTGAGCTTGCAATCACGAGTCAGGCAGTCTGTTGACAGGGCTGAAGATATGTCCACAGCTTTATATGCACGTTTACAAGAAAATATATGCCCCTTCCACATGCAATGAATAAATTATTCCATTCAGAGGACCCGACACTATGGCTCAGAGAATCTAGGAGCTGAAGAAAGAACTTCATACGCTAATCAAAGAAGTCCGCATAAAAAATGGGCATCCAATTACCATTCTCCCAACAGACTACTACCGTAGCCTCCCGATCAGTGGCCAAAGCAAAAAGATGCCGGAAGCAGTTTGCCAACATGCCACTGTTAGTACAATCATATGTCCATAAAGCGAATAATTGACCATCTTCGATAACATGTCAAAAGAGCTTCGAGAATCGAGGCATCAGAAATCGGATGCTCTGTAACAAGGCCGAGTAAACAGAAGGATGGTTCGGCAAACCACCTCAGTCTCTCATGTCCTCCATCTTATCCAATCTCTCAAGCTCTACCTCCACTTTCAAATGGCACTGCAAACAAGACTCCCTCACTTCTTTCTTATACGTAATACACTTTTTTTGCATGCTTGTCAGCTTCTGAGTGAGTCTGACCATTCACCTCCACTAATCTCCAATGTGCCTCCACCAGATCTCCGAAGACCTCCTCGAGTAACTACGACCTTTCAAATCTAAAGAAGGAATGTAATGGTGTCCCCTCGTTGGATTTCCAAACTAAAGGGGTGTGACTTGATCTAAGTTCTTGGTCGAGACTTGACGAAACCAAGCAGAAAGTTCTCGAAAAATTCACTTGTCATCAAAAAACGGTCGTAGCCTCGAACGAGGGCCGGAATTTGTCCAAATTTAATGGACGTCCATCGCAACACAAACTTCTAGCTTCAAATCTCCTACTAGTTCTGCAAATCGTAAGAGCCTAGGTCCTGCCCAAACATATTCTCAGTCCATCTGCGAAGAGGAGCAATACGTTGAAACCCCCAACTATGATCCAAGCATCCTCTGGAAAAAGATTTCACTTCATGCAATTCCATCCAGAAAGATCTCAATGCTTTTGATGATGATCCATAGACACGTGACATAATCAACCTAAACCCCGACTGAAATCGGTGAGCGTGATGATTCGCACAAATATGTTTGTCTTCTCTAACATAAAACCACACAAATTGATATTCCACGCAATAATAGTAGCACATGAACTACCTACCACATCCAGCACGGAACTCGAATAAATGTCGTAGGCCCGCAACCCTAGCAATCTCCAAGCCATATCAGACCACTCGCTTAGCTTTGTTTCCTGTAACAAAATAATATCACCAAACCACCCACCCATTCAACAAGGTCTCAGTGGATCTTTTTTTCTCCGTGTCTCCCAACCACCTCACATTCCAAGGGATTGTCTTCATAAAGTGGACATTTTCTTCCTAACTAACGAAATTGCCCCCACCACCCTGGCTACATCCATCTTTATCTTCTTCCTCTCACTCTAGACATCGGACCACCTTCTCTCGGTCGACCCCCACCCAGAGAGAATACTGAACACACAAAAATGAAGGGCATGCCATACATTCATTCATTGAAGGACGGGGGTTGACGGGAATTGAAAGGGATTGAAAAGACATTGAATGCTGGTTAGGGAGGAGGGGTCACCCATCTGAGGCTAACACTTCCACACCCATCCCACTTCTTCCTCAGTTTATACCGCTTCAGCTTTCTAAAAGCCCTCCCTACATCGAAGCACATCGAGGAAGCACGAGAAGGCTCCAATCTCGCAATCAGTGTCTCAACAACCAACTCCTCTATGGCCAAATTTCCCCACATGTATCCAGCACCCACGTCACCTATTTAGCCACCTTTACGGACAGAGAATGGGAGATCCAGCCCGCCTCTTGAAGACGAAGGTCCTCCACAAGGGCCTTATTAGGCGCATTAGGAACCCCTGCAAGTCGAGTCCGATTTGCACCAAACAATTTCAAAGGCCCATCGAGACCATTGCAAGAAGATTGCTTAACAGAGATATGCAGGTTACACGGACCGCCAATCGGATCCTCAAGAGACTAACTCAAATTTATAGCCCCGAGCATAATTGGTTCTCCAATAAAACCGTGATTCCGATTCTTATGAGGCTTACTCGGATTCCCAACCCTCAATGTATTTGATTCTCTAATAGCACTACTAATCGGATTCGGGTCTCCAATGCCCCTCGATTCTGAAACTTGCAATATAGCACTTGCCTCTCCGAAGCCCATGACCTCCACAGATACAGTATCCTCCTCCGAAGAAGCACCTTCCAAAACCACCCTCTTTGAACCCTAGCAGTCGTTTCAAAATCCTCTTCCATCAGATCACATGGAATCCGATCATAAAAGCCTTCATGATCCATGGTCGTTACCTGATTCGACGGCAAAGAAGCCACCAGCCCTGCGATCTCCGCCTCCAGCATAGCAGCACAGGCGTTCCACACCAGAATGGTCCCATTTGACAGAAAACCCACCGCCAGAGTTTGGGGGGGTGTTTACACTCCACATAGATTTTAAAGGCCATCTTTCTAATCCTCAACAAAGAAACATCAGCAACATGCCCCGTGAAAGTACGATCACAACCACAAATGATACATATGAATAAAGTAAACAAATTATTTATGAACTTCACATCACGGAAATGCGGAAAATTAGCAAACTATTTGCATAAAGCATTGTATTTTCATCGTATGAAATTAGCTAACTATTTGCATAAAGCATTGTATGTTCATTGTATGAACAAGAAATTTCAGCACAACGATTTGTACTTTGCGAAATCATTAAATTAGGGAAACTATTTTCCTAATCAGGTTTCTAATATTTTAATGAATATTAAGATGAGATCAGGATTACCTCCTGAAGCATGAGTCTCTAAAGCAAGAGACCTCCCGAATCAAGTCCGATCTACAGTGCCTCTCTCGCGGACGCGGAGATAAATCGCATTGCTTCCCACGAACTTGGGTGTCATCTTCACGAACATGGTTTCAAGAAGAGGCATGTATGAGTTGTATTCACTCAAGATGTGTATGAGTTGTATTCACTCAAGGCTCTTCTCTTTCTCTAAGGTATGAAATTCTTAAGGGACTAGGCTCTCCAAAACTCAAGTGAATAAAAGAGAGTCTTACTCTCCTTTTATACACATTGTGCATGCCTATTGAAGAGTCTTCTCTTCAAGTAGGCGTGTGCAATGATGATCCTTGGATTGTTGATCAAGGGCTTAATACCAAGTCCTTGTTCAATAAACAAATCAACAAAGACTTCAATTCAAAGGCTCGGGGTTTTCATGTGGACCATAGGGACTCCAGAGTAGAGATCCCATTCTTTGAGTCATTTTGTGCTTAGGATTTTCATGTGGTTTCATAGGGACTCAAGAGCAGGGAGTCCATTTTCTGAACCAGTATGAAAGAGACCTAGTTCTCCGACGAGGAGACTTTTAGACTACATTCTCCAGTGATTGCGGACTCCGACAAGGACGTTTCCACAGGTTTTTCCAATTTGGCTTTTCGGAGAGGAGTAGTTGTGGGCCAGAGTTCTCTATGAGGAGATTCATTCTAGTTTCTATGACTCTAACAGACGCAGTTGAAAGCACATGTTCTCCGACGAGGAGACACGGTCTACTCCAGCCCTTCTGTTCCTCGTCACCAGGATGTCATGAAAAGTAACATCCTCATCAGGCAGTCATCAAAGTTTGCGTTGAGTTGATATTGTCTGCAGTGTCTTGTATTATGTGAGAGAGTGATTTCTTTCTATTTGTACAAGTTGAGCAATGCATGCTCCAGCTTAAGGGGTGTTTGAGTATGCGTCATATCATAGATGGGTAATTGGATCCTTCATGGGTTCAATTATCATATCCACTGGTTTAGTCTCACATCTACTATGAATGGGAATCGGTCATACTGGTGGGGCTATATAAGAAGCCCCACACCCATTGTAACATTTGAGACAGAGAGAGAGAGAGCAATACAAAATACTGGCCCTTGAGAGGCTTTCTCTCGTAGTTTCATCACACTCCTCTTGGAGTAGGGTTCCACGTAAAATCCCGGCATTCTTCCATGTTTTATATTTCTTTATATCTGATATTACGCTTCTGCATTCATCATTTTCTACAATATACGACGTAAATTTCACCTATTTGTAATATTTATTGTCTTTTATCATTAAAACATTTTATCATTTAATAACCGTGAAGAATCATCCATTGTAGCACTCGAGATGCCACGGACACCACCCTTCCCGAGCTAAAGACGAGGCCTTCATACCCCAACCTCCAAGCCAACGAGTCATGCTTGACCATCACATTGAAACCATCTATGCAAGGTAGATCCCACATCGAGGACCTAAACACCACAAACATCCCCTTTACATAAATTAGAGGCAAGTTTATGTGTCTGGTTTTGTTTCAGCAATTACCCTGAATTAGGATTGATCGTATCTCCAGCTCATTCGATTTTTGGCCCAACATCTTCAAACACCATATCAACAAATTCAAGCTAAACAAGTCTAAATCAACTGAATCAGAACATGAACCAAAAAGAACCATCTAGGGTCAGGGTCCCTAACATCTGCATCCGACACTGATAGTTGTTGACACATGCCCTCAGCCAATAATCATGCCCCCTCCAACAGCCAACAATGACAACAGAAAACATATCATATTCTTAGGGCACGTTCGGGTCACGGTTTACCCGGCCAAAGGGCGGGTCACCCATTAAAAAACTCAGGTTAGGTTGCAGGTTTTCGGCTAAAACCCTCCCCCAAAACCCAACCTTAGGATTCAGAACCATCACATTAACTCTTCCACTTCAACTATTAAATTATCCTTGAAAATCATGACTCTCCCGAGATGGCATTACAACCTTCGATACACATAACCATATAAGCAACCATCCACGATCATCCCACCTCAACATGTATGTCACCCTCATCCTTTAAAGAACTGTGTATGTCAACTTCTGATAACGGCAATTGGACACGACATTGTGACGACATCGAGAAGGTCACCTCATGTTGCAAGGCAGATCCACCATGGCATCTCCACCTCTTCATGGAGAAGACTTGAGGAGACAAACTTTGCAACCTTTCCCAACAGAGATAGGTGCAAGGCCCATGCATTTTAGCAGAACCCCAAGAATCATAATCCAAGAGTAGCATGTCATAGAATGAGCATCATTATGAAGCCACAAACATCTCTTATCTCTAAATTGTATATTGTTGCACCCTCTCATATGCATGCTCCCTTAAAAGTCATTCGACCTCCATCGATGAGAGACTACGGGTGCACTTCGTCTAAACCACAAGGAAGTATAAGGTCCTCGAAAATTCCAAGATCAAATTCCATCCTTAAATAAAGTTGATCAGTATCATTGACAACCGACTCTACCATTGGTACCCACCTTGCCTAAAGATCCATGATAGGCACTCAATCCATCCATAAGCGAATTGACAACAACCTTTATCCCCTTCCAACGGTCCACTCTTTCACCCTCAACACCCGACGTGATGCACACATCACTCTGGCGACCCGCCTTGCCACGTGGAAAGCACACAATGGGATTGCAATAATCCATCACAAAGTAGGCATGAAACCTACATTTAAGGTATCAAACCAAAGAAGTATTCACCCTCTACACCACCTCACGCCCCCTAGCTGCATGCAAGGATCATGTCTTATGTCTCATCCCCTCCCCATCTTACCCTATATCTCCTCTAAATATCTAAATATCCTTTCTTTAAGGTCTCGCCTCCCTCACCACCCACCTCACTTTATTGCACCCATCTCATGAGCCCCACCCCAAGCCACATGCAAGGATACCGTCTCGCGTCTCCTCTAAATCCCCATGTATCCATTATAAGGTCTCGCCTCCCTCACCTCTGACATGCTCTATTGCTTCCGCCTCATGAGACTCCTCAACCACAATCATCACAATATTTTTTTGAAAGAAAAGGGCCTACACAGTATAGGTGTGTTCCCAAAAACTTTACCATTAATCACCAAAAAGTTAAGCGCATGCTTACAAGTAAAGAACTCAAGCAAAAATTACAAGTTCCAATTCTCAGCCAACGTCGTAGCATGTGTCACGCCATTTTCACTGTAAAAATGATCCTAACGAAACACAACTCCATTTCTGGCCAACCAAAGTGCCCAAATCATAGCCACGCATCCTCTCCCTCTCTGTGACATTCCAGTCCGTCCCAATGGAACCCCAGAAACCAGGCATACCATCAATACAGCACAATCTGACTCCCAAAAAAATCACCGGCCTTCAAGGAGCTCCTATACTTGAAGAAAAGGTGATCTGCGTATCCATCCTCACCAAGAGCATGCAGGGTCAACAGCCTGAACAAACCGAGAAAACATGCCCCCAGTCAGTAGTATTCCCTCCGAACAGCTACATAAAGACCTTCACACGTATTGGAACTTTTCACTTCCAGATACTTATACAATATGCTACACAACGCCTAGGGTCAAAAGTCATTTGGCCTTTAAACGCCCTGTAAGTCTTGCCAACAAAAAAATCCCATCACACCAGCTCCAGCAATCTCACCCTTCAGTGGGCCCAGCCACATTATCCAGCTCCGCAAGCATCGCCAAAAGCTCCTTCAAACGTTAATCTGAGAGCTCAAATCAAAATCGAGGAAAGAACGAGTGCTCATCCTAAACATCCACCACCAAACATTCTACATCCACAGCCAATGCCATCAAATGTGGGAACCTCACACCCAAGACCATGCCTGCACTCCAGTCATCGATCCAGAACCTAAATCCAATGTCATCCCCACTGGCAGGGCCTCAAAAAGGGATGAATATCCTGCGCCACACTGTAAACCCCTCGCCAAAAATACGACGGAGCATGTCCCAAATCCCGAGGCCAGGTAAAGACGATCCGGAACCATATATTATTTTGATCGGATTGCAAACCAAATTGTTACAATTGCCACGAATACGAGTGATCCACCTGCTGAGCAAGGTTGTGTTCATCTCCTCCAAGATACGTACTCCACGTCCACCATTCTCCTTCGAAAAGGATACCAACTTCCAATCCACCAATGGCAACACGTTCAACTGCCAAGATGACGACCAGAAAAAAAACACCTCATGATGCTCTCAAGTCTCTTCATCACTCCCACAGGCATGAGCCTAGATGACAGGAAAAAAAAAGGGATCGCTGACAGGATCGAACGCAACAACACCAGCATGCTACCTTTAGGCAAGCAAACAAACTTCCAACCCGCCAGACTCTGCTTCATCTTCTCAATCACCGGTAACAAGTTTGCCACGCATACCTTCCTAATCACCAAAGGCACACCAAGGTAGCGTAGCGACAAATCCCTGTGCAGAGAATGCAACATTCTAGCACATAAATCAACCTCCACCTCCTCTAATCTGAGTGGAACGAACTCCGATTTATCTTTATTAAGTCTCAACCCAATAACAGCCATGGTTTGAAAAGGCTAGCCTCGAGGCGGGCAAGGCGGGACTTTTTAGCCTCGAGGCGGATGCCTCGGATGGTATTGATGAGGTGTGCACCTCAGAAGGTCAAGGCGGTCTAAGGTTTGTGAGGCGTTTTCTGGATTTTAAAGCATTTTCTAAGGATTTAAATTGTCTTATTGGTAGTTTTAGATGCTTATATATATAGTTGTCTATATATATTTATATTTACAAGGTAAATGCCTGGAATTTTAAGTTTCTTCATATTCATATTGAGCATTAAACTTTCGGCGATCCCGATTTTCTTCCACGCTTTCGAAGGGTGGGAAACTCATCTGCTTCGCCATGTACTTTCGACGATCCTGGTTTTCTTCCTATCAACCCGTCTAATGCCGGTTGGTGTCTAGAAGAAGGTGGAGGTTGTGACGAAAAGATTCCTTTGGTAGAGCAGAAATCAACAGAGATCTGGGATACATCTTGTGAGTTGGGAGGAGATCACCAGGGAGACAAAGGAGGGGGCATGGGGTGCGAGACATACACCTAATGAACAAGGCTTTACTCGCTAAATGGGCGGTGTGCGTTTGGAGAAATTCGAATGGGCTGGTGCATGGCGGTCTCCCTACTCAGGAAGTTATACGCGGTGAAAGGTGAAGTTGAAGTGGGCACGAGACGATACCAGTCCACACTTCGGACGGGTATCCGTGAGGTGTTACCATGCATAGCGCAGAAGTTGCAACCATGTGTCGGGAATGGCAACGAGTTTAGATTCTGGATTGACAATTGGACGGGAGATGGCCCCCTGAAGGATAGATACCCGTGCTTATTCACTCAGGCATCAGAGAAAGAATGTTTGCTTGCACAGACGGTGGATGCTAGCATCTGGTGGCCATGATTCAATAGTGTGATGTCTAACTAACGCGCGGAGGAACTCATCAAGATGATTGGGGAGATCCCCCAGCCTCCTGCTCCTTCGGGGGAATGCGATCACTTCTCCTGGGGAGGTTCCAGCATGTCGGTGAAAAAACTATACAAAGAGTTGTGCAGTGACTTGGGGAACCACGACGCAACACTAATACAACATCTAAAAATTGTGTGGGCGGCTAACATCCCCAGCCGTGTAAAATTCTTCCTGTGGTGCTTCAAAAGAGATCA